>MU376182.1:0-329539 GCA_022495205.1 Hypoxylon sp. FL1150
GCTGTAAATGAGGTCTTATCGCCCCGATTTGAGGATGTACACGGGTGCAAATAAGGGCCCGATAGGAGTTTTTGGGGGTGCGGATAGGGAGACTCTTAATTTTTATAAATATTTTAATATTTAATTTATTTTTAATTAATTTAAAATTCTTTAAAATTTCATATTAATAATTTAAATTATATTAAATTTATATATAATAATTATAAATAAATAATATAAAAAAAAATAAATATATTATATTTAATAAATATTAAAAAATTTTTTAATGAAAATTACTAAGCTTTTAAATTATTATAATTAAAATAATAAAAAAAATTATTTTAATTTAAATAATTTTACATATGATTATCTAATTAAATACTATGGCGCCTAGTAGCTAATTAGATTATAAGGGAAACTAGTAATTTATCTAATCCGCTTTGAATTTTTTGCCGGATTTTTATTTATTATTAAAAATAAGGTATTATTAAAATAGTAATTCTTATATTATAAGTTTATAAATCTTATAAGGCTTAGATAATTTATAAGGCTTAAGGATTTTTTTTAAAACTTAAGTAATTTATAAAGTTTTTAAAAAATTTATTATATTATTAAATATTTATAAAATATTTATAAAATATTTATAAGATTTTTTTTATTATTTATATTTTTTTAATAATTATTTAAAAATATTTATAATTATTTAAAACTTTTAAAATTATTATCGTAAATTTATTTATTATTAAATATTATATATAATAATATAATATTATTTTTAATATAATAATAATAAATAAATAATAATATATAATTAAATAATATAATTTAAAATTTATAAATTTATAAAAATTATATATTTAAATTTATAAAATATTAAATTTTTAAATATTTAAATTAAATAAATATAATTAAATATTTATTTTAAATAAATAAATAATAAAATAAATAAAATAATAATAAATATTAAATAAAATAAATAATAAAATATATAATAAAATACATAATAAAATAAATAATAAAATAAATAAATAATAAAATACTTAGGTAAAATAAATAAAATAAATATTAAAATAAATGTTAAAATAAATATTAAAATAAATATTAAAATAAATAATATATAATAAATTTAAAAAATAATTATAGCGTTTTTTTAATAAATATTTTAAAAAATTAATTTGAAAGGTTTTTATAAGGTTTAAATTAATTATAAAACTTAAGGTTTTTTTTATAAAATTTAATATTTATTATATATATTTTTTTTTAAATAAAATTTTTTTTTATTTAAATTTAATATAAATTATACGTAAAATTTAAAAATTTCTATTTATTCTTAATAAAATATATATAAAAAATAAAAATAATAAAAATAATAAAAATAAAAAAGCATAAAGAAATTAAAATATATTATTAAATATAATTATATATTTTTTTTTTAAATTATTTTATTTAATTAAAAAAAATATTTATTTTATAAATTAAAATTTAAAAAGATAAATAAAATGTAAAACCATAGAAAAATAATTAGTAAGAACTAAATACATTTACATATTAAAAGTCATTTCGCTCGTACCATTTGATAATTATCTAAAAGGGATTTGGATAAGTGCAAGGCTTTTAATTTATTACAACGTCACCGCTATTGCGATAATTCCGATGACGATGAGCTATCTTTATCTTTTGTTTGTTGCGGCTACCCGTGATCACCAGGGGCTTTGCTTCAAATTTGAGAAACATTGCCCATAGTGGCCATTGAGGTGCTGTCAATCAACCCCGGAGGCCTGTTTGATCGCCTAGCCCAGGGGTATTATGCAGGGCCCTCGCTAGGGCCGGCAGTCGAGAATGGTTGAATCAGGCGAAGATCAATCCGCTCTTGGTACAAACCCCATGCCAGGGCTAGTTTTGTCAGGGTACATGAAACCCTGACTGTGCCAAAATTTCGGGTGTTGACCGCGCCCAAGCGTTCCGGACCCGGTTCATCGACGGTATGGCGTCTCTTGGTTTTCCTACTTTGAGGACCATGTCCCCCTTCTTTGGCTTCTCGAAGGAAACCTCTCCCAGTATTCCCAAAAAATCATTTGGAATCCTGAACAGCAGCATTCGATGTGAGATATCCTGAGGTAGTATCACACCATTCCTTTCTTATCTTCTCTTCTACGGACCTGGTGTTCTTCATTCATATTATTAATCCACGATGGCTGGCCTTCTGGATGGTTTAGGTAATACGGTTGGTAATTTGGGTAATGGGCTTCTCGGCGGTAACGATGATGACAGCAACAGCGGCGATACCCAAGTAACAACTACAGCAGCAGAAACCACCAAAGCCACTGCAACTGCTGGAACTATTACGACCTCGGCTGAGCAGTCGAAGGCTACGACAACCACGAACGGATCGGAGGATAGCGACGATGACGACGGCTCGAACAACCAATCAACCACAGCTACCGCGGAGTCGGCAACGACAGCACTGCCTGACACAGTCCAGACCACAGCTGTCGCACTCAACCCCGGTGCTGCCGAGACCACGGCTGATGTCTCTTCCACTATAGAAGCAACGACGACGACAGCTAAGACCGAGGCGAGCACTACCTTCACAGTCGGTACTCCCACTGTTACATCTGCAACCACCCCAACATCCGTCCCGACAACTCTAGCGACGTCTGTTAAGTCATCAAGCTCCATCACCGATAGCATTGCCACCAGTCTTGACATCCCCAAGACGACCAGCAGCGCTATAGACACGCAAACATCAATCTCCTTTTCGTCGGCTGCTGCCCAGGCAACTCAGCTCCCTCAGCAAGACACTGCCGCGGCCCAGGGCACTACGATCGACTCGAATGGAAGCGCTCTGACCCAAGCCGAGACGACGAACAACAGTGGTATGATTGGACCTCTGCCGGTGGCCGCCGTAGCTGGCATCGCCGGGGGCGGGGGAGGCCTTATTCTCATCCTAGCGGTTATCTTCATCCTCCGAAGGGTATGGCGGAAGAGGCGCAACGGAAACGATGAAGCTTTAGACCGCCTGGACAACATGTACGAGGCGGGCAAGCCAAGCGCGACGGAGTCCACCGAAAAGCTGGTTCGCTGGAACAAAGGGTTGTCTGAGTACCACAAGCCAGGCGACAACACCTATAAGGCCTACAGGATGTGATACATCCAACTAAAACAGCATGGGAAAAGAAAACAATTTGTCAATCTGGGAGTCTGGGAATAGAGCAATCTGGCCATCATTACACCAACACCAACACTAACCTGTACCAACCATATTAAACTTAACTAAATAGATTAGTCTAGTCGTTACCATAGTATTAACTGTTTCTTGTAATTCAACTACCTGATCCACCCAGGAACGACATTCAGAACGTGGCAAAAACAGTATTGACCGGTGATGCTTGGATTGCCTACTACCTACCCCCTACCCCCTACCTAAGCCTGACGAATCGTCATATTCAATAGCGGCGTTAACCGACACCGGCTGTAGTGCAACAATTACGTTTACGATACCACTTGGAAAATCTCCCTGTACCATCTAACTACTCCATTCCCCCTAACCATGCTCGACTCTCCTACAAGCCATGTCAACGTGCTCAGGCTTGGAGAGGATGGTTGATAAAATTGTGGGGCCCTGCCCCTATTTGCTTCAGTACCTCGTTGATGCTAACGGGTATAGAATACAGCATTTCCGCCTCAGTCCGTACGGAACAAGCACGACATGGGGGTGCACGTGGAACAGACCGGTATCTGTGGCAGTGATCTTCACATCTGGGAGAGGGGCCAGATTGGCGAATTTATTGTCAATAGCCCTATGGTCTTGGGTCACGAAAGCTCCGGGACTGTGGTCAAAGTAGGGGATAAAGTAAAGAATGTCAAGGTCGGCCCGCGTGCCCTGCAGAAGGTGTGGCTGCTGTTGCGCCAGCGCCTATGATATTTGCCCTGGTATATCATCTTTGCCGCGACGCCACCATGAGATGGCACGCTCCAAAAATACTACATCATTACCGACAACTTTTGTTACCCACTTCCGCCTCACATGAATGCCGAAGAGGTGCTCTTGTCTAGCCCAGCCCGTGGCCGATGCCGTCCAGGTCGCCGACCTGCGCGCTGGGCAAACCCTCCTTGTTTTCGGTTGCGGACGCATCGGTACATTAAGCCAAGCAGTTGCAAAATCGTTGGAGGCCAAGAAGTTCGTAGGGTTCGATATTTTTCAGTCGCGAACGGCATTTGCGAGGTCGTTTGGCATTGATGAGGTGTTCGTGCCCGGTCCTTTCCTTAACTCCATCTATCAACCCGGTCGCGGCGTTGAGTGAGATGGCGGAACCTAGTGGACCATTTCGGACTCGGCGACGGTGCAGATTTAATGCTTGAATGTAACCGTGCATCCAAGCCGGTGTGTTCCCTAGTTGGTATGGAGGTAGGTTAGGTGAAATACCTTACTAAACTACCTAAGGTACCTACAGCATCGCATTCAGATGCTAAGACGTAGACAAATATTCTCATAGTTTCGATCACCACGGCTTGCATCGGGGTGGCTTTGCGTATCAAGGGGTCTATTCGCTACACCACAGGATGTTGTATCCCCTGGCCGTGTATTAACCCAAGGCAAGGACCCGTCCCGTCGATACAAATTTGGAGAGGCGCTAGAGGCATTCGAACACGCGAAAAGGGCCCAAGCCCAAGTCATGATCGGGGGTGTTCACTAGCGCTTAACCAATTACCTAATTCTTCACCAAATTCGATTAAAACTATCATGAATGTGCAATTACATGCCATTTTTAATATCACTAAAATGCTAACTTTAGGTAGATAGGTACCTAGTAATCCGCTTCATATCAATACTATGTAGAAGATTCAGTGCCCCTAGTTCGACTCATAATCCACATTCCGTGAGGAGAAGCTTCGAAAGAAGACTGATGATGCCCGATAGCCGGCTCCGCTCCTGAGAATACGACCGTCTAATTGGGGAGGATAGAGAGTTTCCACTTAGTACATCTATGGTCTTGAACTCGGTACGATGTATCCCACCTTACTCCTGCTTGCCGCACGAATGCGAGCCGAGCAGTAGGTTACGCGCCAAGACCCTCTCCGAACGGACCCCTAGAATGCTACTCCGATATCTTCACGTCATTGTCATTCCTCGATTTTCGAATTACAGGTACAGGCTGGCGCAACTCTCCACGGTCCGGAAAACTTCGCACTTCAACTGATATAGAAATCGAAAATCATCGTCGCTACCATGGTTCTCGCGCCTCACCCCAGTCCGGATGCGCCGGTGCTCTCGCACTTCAACCTCGCCGGTAAGGTAGCGCTCGTCACCGGCGGGTGCCGAGGTATTGGGCTAGAGGTAGCGCGGGGGTTGTGCGAAGCCGGCGCGAAGGTCGCCATCACGTATTCGAGCACGCCGCCGAAAGACGCCGACGAGATCGCCGCGCAATTATCGTCCGCCAACAAGGGCCGCCTGGTCAAGGCGTACAAGTGCAACGTCCAGTCGCGCGAGGACATCGAGTCCGTCGTGAATGCCGTGGTTCGGGAGGTCGGCGACGGGCGCCTGGACGTCCTGGTCGCGAACGCGGGCATCGCCGAAAACATCGCCGCGCTCGACTACCCCGAGGACCGCTTCCGCACCATGTTCGACGTCAACGTTAACGGCGCGTTCTGGGCCGCACAGGCCGCCGCGCGCGTCTTCGAGAGGCAGATGAAGGCGGACGGCGACGCAAAGCCGCACCGCGCCTCCATCATCTTCACGGCGTCGGTGTCGGCGACGCTCGTCAACATCCCCCAGAAGCAGGCCGCGTACAACGCTAGCAAGGCCGCGCTCGTCCACCTCGGCAAATCTCTAGCGGTGGAATGGGTTGACTTCGCAAGAGTCAACAACATTTCGCCGGTACGTTTCCCGCAGTTGTCTATTCAACGGTTGCTAGAATAAAATTGGTACTAATTTGCCATATCACTAAAGGGATTTATCGAAACCGAGAGTAGGTCAAGCGCTTGCCCGCCATTCGTAATTGTATTCTTTCTCTAACATTGGAATAGTGCTCGATGTCCATCCCAAAGAATGGAGAAGTCAGTGGAACGAGATGGTTCCGGGTCGTAGGTTTTGTAAACCTGCGGAATTAAAGGGGGCGTATGTTTTCCTAGCTAGCGACGCTAGCAGTTACATGACAGGTGAGCCGTACAGGTTGAACTAGTTCACACTAGAACAGAAGACTGACAACACGTTCCAGGAGCCGACTTAATCATCGATGGGGGCTACACGCTGCCTTAGATGGCTGTATACTCTGAAATTAAGAATAGTTTCAACTTTAGCAGGAATGCTACGCGGGTAGGTAGACACAGATGAATAGGATCACGTTATTATCATTCCGGGTTGTACGGCGAAGCGACTACAAGTATCACTACACATAGTATGTAAGACAGTGCTTGTTGGACACGGCCCTGGGCTATGATTTCTGGGGATCAATCGGATACCTTGTCTCATTCATGGTCTTTGTATTTAACTTACTTGAAACAGGAAATTCTAATATTTCGTGCAATTTGTTGTGTCATCTTGAATCTCTAATCAGTACCCTCCTATGTGTAATGCAAGCTTGGGTGGAGGGTAAAATAGAAGAAAGTAAAGAATCTCACATACCTAAACATCGAGCAATCTGTGGTCATCAGGCGAACTTTTAGTTCTAGGCCTCTTAATAAGCACAAGGGTCAAACCCCCAAGAGACCTCTACCTCTCGCCAAAGCGCCTGTTCTGTTGGTGTAAATATATTTGTGAGCTGGCCTGTTACAGCTTTAATTATGTGAATGTATGCCTCGGCTGACTGGTGTGCGTAAGCTGCGAATCTAAACTCCATCCTCGCTATAACGCCGATTCGACGAATGAATATGACTGCCTCTAGTACGTATTTGAAAAATTTACTAAAGAAACCCTCCAGGTAGTGTTGCCGGACTATCAAGCTAGGGCCCTGCACTATTAAAACCCTTGAAACATTTGCCTGGGGATATGTAACTATCCCTCGATTTGTCACACGAACCTGTGGGATGACGGTGTTCCTGACAGCAAACCTCCCCTCGGAGGCTAGTTGAAGAAGCCTGTCAACAGGACCTCTACCGAAGAAGACAAGGTTTGCATTAACAAATGGTTTGTTATCAATCGATGGTAGGATCCTCGAAAAATACACTTTACCATACCCCCTCACGGCAAATAACAAGTCCGATTCATTACTTCCCGGGGGTAGATCCTTGATAAAGAGTCCACAGTTTTTCGATGGCGATATCCGTCCAAGTTTTTGTGTACGGCTGCCTTCTCGTAATGGTATCAATTGCCTATTATCCTCTCCCGACCTCTCCTTTACACCCGGCCTTTTGTATGTAGACTTTAACCCGGGGTATAGGTCCCAGCATTTATCAATGGTATGGGTATACCTCCCACAATACTCGCAAAGCTTCCCCATGATTATTCCTTCTAAGAGTAGAAATGTTTGAGCTACCTGCGTTCTTGGAAACGTCTGGGAGTATACAAAGAAATCAAGTATTCCAAGTAATACAGTTTAATAGGGTGACGCCGACTCCAGGTCTTGGAGATAAAGAAATCCTCGAAGATTTCTTTATTGTTCGCAGCTCGAAAGGTGATTCGCTGACGTAGTATTTATAATTTTGACTCGTCATTGTACGTTTTTCTCAGTTTTGGGAAGCTAGATTTTTTAAGATGTTGTTACAATCCCACCTTAAAGAACGTCTTTGTTTGAAGCCGGTTGGCGAAGGGTCAATGTTTGGGATATAAGGATAGTGTAAAGTTAGACGAATATGGCGTTTGAATTAAGCATAATAGCTATAAAGCGAACGTGTTATCAGGTGATCATCATTGTGGTGAATAGATTCCATTAGTTAGTATTCATACCTGGTAGTGAAGTAGGTTACTGAGTAGCTAGGCATCTAGCTTTAATAACTATATGGCCTTGGCTAACTAGGTACCTACCTAGTTAGGTACGTAATCTAGGGACTTAGTTTCTAGCAAGGTTGCTCTCAGGCTCCTGGGCCTTTCTCCTTCATTATTTACACCTGATTTGGCGTGTATAACTTCTATTGTCCAAGTAGTCCCTTCAACTTGTACACCTTGGTTTGGGAACAGCAGGCTCAGTGCGGTATACACAAAGACATTTATGACAAAGCCAGACAG
Source organism: Hypoxylon sp. FL1150 (assembly GCA_022495205.1). Taxonomy (NCBI): domain Eukaryota; kingdom Fungi; phylum Ascomycota; class Sordariomycetes; order Xylariales; family Hypoxylaceae; genus Hypoxylon; species Hypoxylon sp. FL1150. The sequence continues at coordinate 8,144 of MU376182.1, forward strand.
CCAGTCGAAACTGTGTATATGTTTGGCACCTTCCGTAACGTGGATATGAGATCCGATTCTACACGTCATCAAGTGACGGGGCTCCAACAAAACTGTTGCCGTCGGTATCCAGCTCATCTATATAATCAATCATTTCCACCAAGTCATGAAAACGTTGTCGTAAGCTCCGTTGATACCACCACCCGATATAGGCAACAATTATCATGAAAATTACACCGGCAATACCAGCGGGGAACCACCACTTCTGAGCGTAGTAGACTTGTTCATATGTTGCGTCATCTACAAATATGCGAGCATTGGGATTTGAATAACGATCCCACCAGTACTTTGCCTGTTGCAACACTATTAGTTTTACTGCCGTCAAAGGTTGTCAAGGATTTCATACCGGTAGGGCGCAGAAACAATTGGTGAGGACGTTTGCTAACACGAATACTATTTGACACGATTAGATGAACATTCTTCGTGAGTCGACGATGATGGGTGATATTTACTCGTCCCACCTATGCTAGTAAAAGCGCCCATGAATGAAGAGGACAAGAACAAAAAGTACCACGCATAGTTTATCCAAGTTGGCTTAGCTGCGGTGTGACCCAAGTCGGTGAGAGCTCTGTACTTTCCATTATGAAGAAAGTAGCAACGAAGGATCCACAGTATCTGAAGACATAACTGAGACACAACGTACGTCAACATGATGATTGAGCGGCAACCAAAGCCAGTTTGCGGAGTCGTATAGCTTCAACCTTATTAGTGCCTAGGTAGGTACCGGAAGCACAAAGGGGGCGAAGTGACGTACCTGACTATTGTGCCAAAGAGTGTTGGTACAAGATAAAGGACGAATCCATACATGCCCGAGGCCCAAAGATCACGGCTGAACCTCTTTTCCAATACTTCTTCGCGCATGTGCTGGAGATAGGAATATCGCTCGCCGAGATTGTGGATCCACGTGGCTTTGTTGGGGCCCCTATTCCACATCCACGCCGGCTTGAATCTGGATTCCTTGAACGCCAAGCCAAAGAATTGATCGAAAGCTCCGGACCCAGATGGATTGGAACTTTTCGTTGTTTGGATACTATGAAATGTAGGTTTCCTTGTGATGCCTGTGATGCCTCGAATGTGGCGGGGTTCCGAGTCTCGGTCGGCGAGAGCCAGCTCTCGAGTTTGCTCACCAAGGGAGTTGTCGTATTGAAACAGGCTATCAGAGATGGCACCTTGCCAGATATTTGGATTATTCCCCGCAAGGAGGAGGCAGCTAACGAGAGCGAGGTGAGGTATTGTCATCCAGAACATCCCACACGCCAGTTGATGTGCCGTGATACTGTTGGAACGACTCAGAGTCAGGATCCAGAATTGAAAATACTGAAGGGTTGTAATTTAAGACAGAATCACTTACTACGAACCTAGGTCTTCCTCAACTTCATACACCGACCAAATGAAGGAGCCAATGTAGAACATTATGGCGGCTCCAACCGAGCTGCCAAAACTGACCTGCGAGTCCAGCATAGACTTTAACCTTGATTTCACAGTGAGAATTCTCCGCCGTTGGTAATCAGTCCGGAAAACCTTCGCGTGTCGAGTGGTGGAAGTGAAGGCTGAGTCGCTAGATGTAGTAGATAGACTAGTTTTCAATGGCCGATGAGGTGTGGATATAGCAGCTTGTTCCTCCGTAGGGGTGAGTGTATCTGCGCTTCCGCTACGGTCAAGTCTCTTTCCAACGACGTGCGTCGGCAGACCTTGTACAAATAGTTCGCTGGAATGCCAGGCATCACCATCGAGGTTTCCGATCAGGATTGAAAGAAGGGTATGGGCCTTCTGCTGGACGGTCGGAAGATTCTCTTTGCTTCGACTATCTAAGAAGGCTAGAACTCTAGCATCAAGAATTGCTTCGTATATACCTGACGTAAGCATGGGGCCTGTCATCCGGTAGGTTAAGCGTTAGCAAATTCTCTTATTAGTAAAAAATTGGCTATGATGCATTACCCGCTACCGAGAATGACACGCAAGTCCAGATGATGATATCAAGTGTGACAACAAACGAAGCGAAAGGGACTCTGAGGGCGAAAAGAAAGAGGTTGAATATATCTAGGGACTTGTTGGAGAATAGTCGTGTCGGTAAGTCCAAACATCGACGTCGAGGTATATTGAGACAGAAGACAAGGGAGGGGAGTATAAATGAGATCATAGGCTTCAACCACTTATCGAAGTTGCTTGCTTTCGTCACAGGCCAACCAGGACAACGATTTTGGCACCACGAGTAGTCGATCCAAAACTGTTGACGAGGCGCGTTGAGGAATGACCCGTTGTATGTGGCGCCACAAGGAAATCTCGGATGAGCCTCCAGGCTCTCAATTGTTCCAGTGAAGAAGGTCTGGCCAGGTCGGATGTACATTGTTTCATTCTCGATCAAGAAACTGTCGTTAACAGCTAACACGCAGCACATGGTCCAGTTCTGGCCGCCGAGATAAGGGTTAAAAGTGGCGGGATCATACTTCAAATTGGCGAATTGGGGTTCAAAGATAGGAACTAAATCAGTCGATGAGTTACGGGGAGACGTCTGGCTCATGGCCGTAGGGAGCCAAAGAACCATAAGCCATTTTAGGCGAGGGAACACTGACATAGTCATCATTGTGTAATTCATGGTTGAAGAGACGAGGTGCTTGAAAAGCAAACCGAACGTCAATTTTCGCCTCTCGTCACATCTTTAAACCCTTTGCCTTCTGGCGTTTCAGTTGACATTATATGGGTTGTACGTAGGTACTGTCCCAATACTCTTTTTTAAGAAACAAGGCGGGCCAAAAGTGAAGCGATCAAACGATACCTACCTAAGGCACGGCACTGACAAGAATAGTAGCGTGCTTGGTATCTCGAGTCTTTTTCCAGCTGGTCGCCATTGATGCATGCAGTAGCTCCGCTTAGCCAGGCTTGGCCCCAGAGCCTCGCGAGCGAAAAGCAAAAGGCAACTTATTACGGGCGCTTAGCATGATACGTGTGGGTTGGGTCGCATTGCAACAAAACTACGTAAAGAGGGAGTAAGGCAACCGGAAGAGGTGATTACAAATTCTCTCAGGTACGTCACGGACAGTAGAAACACCCAAGCCACGATACGACCGGATGAGCTAGAGTACTTCACCGAGAAGGCGTTAAGATGTTTCATTCGTTGAGATATCTTAGGTAGGTAGCTTTTAGAATATCGCGCACCCGCTCATGAGCTCGTGGTCTTTCAGCTGACGCCACTAAGCTTCCCGTGTCTTAAAATGTATACAAGCGCCGCACCTTCGTAGAAGAGTTAATAGGTACTCAACACGCTTCAGATGAAGCACACCAAACTCCGATTCCCATGCCTGTATCTCACAGTAGCAGGATGTAGGTCTAGTTTGATACATCTAGCACCCCCTAGGACTTCGGTATGCTAGATAGGGTACGTGGCTACTACATGTAAGGTCACTTACGACGCTTTATCTTCGACACCGAGCGTTGCGACTTTCCCGTTCAAAGTGTCACTGTAATACTGTAATGTATGCTGGTCACAATCGGAGGGGGTTGCTAGTGATATCTGAGCCATCTCGATCGACTTACAACTGAGCGACAGTTGAACATAGTCGCTCTTTGGTGTTTCTATATTCTGCTTCGGGTAAATGGAGAAATGCCTGGCCAGTTACTAAGTTTACTCCAAGTAGCATCACGTAAGCACCTAAATAGATGGTGTCTGTAGTCACACATTCCTTATAGTTAAACCAACCGCGGGATATGCCAGCACATGAAAACGAGGCAGTGCAGCCTTCTCAAATCAACGGCCTGAAAATATTCTCGAGGACCGGTATTTTTTTCGTACATTGCCAACGCTAAAGGTTTTCAGTGAGCAAGTGTCGATGTTGCTGATGTAATCGGACTCTAAGAGCCCCTGGGTCCCTGGGTAGAGTTGACCGATGACCCTAAGCTTAAAGTGGCCCCACATTCAAATTGGGGTCGTTTCCTTCACTCTTGCTCCGAGGGTTAGTCTGGACCAAAAACCAAAATCTGCTTCATTTCAGCGTCTGTCAACCATTCCATTTCATTAGCATCAAGATTTGAGATAGATTCGTGTCCATCGCGTTCCTACTGGTTGAGCCTATCCAGCTTCCAAGTCAATGTTAGCCTAGTAGGCCGAACGGCGCTACGAGGACGTCACTCTTGTGCGCCCGCAAGGTGAATGCTGGCAATGATTGATGATGCTAATGCGAAAGTTAGCGTTTCAGATGGTGATAGACGTAGCTTTTTGCTGTTGATGGCAGCTCCCCAAATTGATGTAACGGCAAACGGGCCGGATACGAATCGCGGGGCATCGAAACCCCTGTTACTCCGACGTCACTTTTGAGTGTTGACCGGGCCCGGATATGGCCCATGGGAGAGCATAGCGTCTTTCCGCAGCACGGGATCCCGAGTCTCAGGGGCTCATAAACAGCTTTGCCCCCTATAATTTGGAGCACTCTGCTAATGGAAAGTTTTTCCAATCTCTCCATTCTCACTTAAGATAATACCGAAAAATAGCTTCACAATGCACATTGAATCTACTTTAGCCCTTGCCTTTGTGGGCGGCACCTTGGTCTCCGCCACGGCGCCGGGGCCCACCAATCCCGTCCACGAAGTAAAGCCGCGCCAAACAACAAACCCTGGTGGTCCGCTTCAATCGCTTTCCAGCACTATTCAGACCGATACGTCATCCATACTTCTCTCCATCCAAACCGACACTACAATCAGTCGCAGCGACAGTAGTACAGCTGCTATCTCTTCCGAATCTCAAGCCGCATCCTCCTCCGCAGCTGAGTCGTCTGCAGCCTTGTCATCATCGGTATCAGATGCCGGAGCTGGAAAACCACGTGAGACGGGCTTCGCCGTAGGCGCGGCTGCGGCTGTGGCGATAGGTTTTGCTGGGGCCGTCGCGGCACTCTAAGAGGCCAAATGTGTTGCGATATTGGGAGGTAGAAATACGCATACTGGGCTGACGAGGACTAGTGATGTTGAGAGAAGGTAGATATTAGCAGAAGACGTATCATCATAACATTATCTCATTTAATAAATATCAAATTGCTATAGTTAACCGAACTTTTCCAGGCACTTTGTTATAAGACTTAGTGGTCAAGTGATTGTTGACGGAGAAGAGGAGTATAACCTGAGCCCAAAAACACGCCTAACTCTAAAGGTCTGTACAAGCTCCACAGGAGAAGATGTCTTCTACCCCTGAACTCAGGACCTGAGATACATTGGATAGTATCGAGGGCAAGGATTTCGAAAATATGAACAAATCAATAACTTCGTGTCGTAAATGGCTACACCCAAGCTGGTGGCTAGTAAAGGGGAACATCGCAGATTTTCGAGAAACATGGCAGCTGATGTATGTCATCGATGACTTTTAAGCGGATATAAGCGAGTCACAGACAATTACAATTGTCTCAAGATGTACTGTCTCTGAAGGGACCCCTGAATAGCCCTTGCTGTTTCTTTTACCTGGGATTAGTATACACGTTACATACCTTAGGTAGGAACATGACAGAAAACTTTCTTTTATAGGAATATGCTCTACTTTACGGTGTATCTAGGTAGATATATAACATGTAATCAGGGCGGTTGAAGTTTGTCTATGGGCGTCGTTACCATTTATAAGCAAGGGCGCTACACATAGGACGACAGAAGCAAACCAATACAGGCAAACTCCTATTGGCTTTCTTTATCACTGAGATTCTCTGTCTACCTATCTAGCATGTAAACGATAGTCATATATGTAAAGCAGTCTACTATCTTGCATGATATAAAGATAAATCAGACTAAGAACAGCGAAGTGTTACTTTGTACATAAACACATAGGAGTTCGATTTCCGTTGTAGAGTTCCGTTACTCTGCACGAAATTGCTGATCAGCCTTAGGGGTCTCTCACAGATGTTGTTTCTGAGTTATATTAAGAAGTCACTTATGTCTCGTCTATCTCGGAAATATGAAGCAATTCATCACGATATTTCCTAGTATACAATCACAACTCTGACGATACACCCACACAATCATGTCGCAAAATCAGAACACCGCCGGTAGGCGGTTTAACCTATCGCGATATATACCGTACCCGGCGCCAACAGCCGCAGGACAGACAGGGCGGCGAATGGCACAGAAGTTCTTTTTTCCGATACCGCAGCGTGATCATGCTCCCTGGAAGACAAAGAGACAAGTGATCGTCAGTTTTTGCATTTTCTTCTGTACAATGGGATTGGGCAATTCCTGGGGCGTGTATCAATCGTACTACGAAAGTAATTTGCTCGACTCCTACTCGTCATCAACCATCTCATGGATCGGCACAATGCAGGGCTTTCTCCTCAGTCTTGTCGGCTTTTTCAGCGGTCCTTTATACGACAAAGGTTATGTACGAAGTCTCTTCTATATCGGCAGTGTATTGAATGTGGTTGGTTTGCTGGGCACGAGTTTTGCAACACAATACGCGACTATCTTCCTCGCATTTGGTGTAGCTCTTGGTTTAGGATGTGGTATCCTATATGTTCCGGCTATCGCGCTCATATCGTCTCATTTCGAGGGACAGCAAGCAGCCCTCCCTACAGCTATCGCTATGAGCGGGTCGAGCATGGGCGGAATCGTCTACCCAATCTTGTTTCGCAGACTAATAGAGGAGATTGGGTTCTCCTCGGCCGGCCAGGTCTTAACTGCGATAAATGGCGGACTTCTACTGATTTCGTGCCTCCTCGTCCTGCCAAAGAAGGAGGGGGAAACGATAGCAGGAGGAACGACGGGGGAATCGCCAACGACCTTGCAAGGTTTACTCCACTCCTTCAAAGCCTTACTCGAGTGGAAGTTGGTGCTATTCGGCGGTTGTGCGATGCTCATGAATTTTGGGATCGATGTACCATTCTACTACATCCCAACATTTGTTAGCGAGCAGTTAAAACAACCTCCGGAGGTTGGAGCTTCCCTCCTCACCGGGTTGAACGCATCGTCTTTATTTGGTCGTTTAGCTTTAAACTGGTTGTCAGAGCACACCAAGCCGCTACTGATTTGGCAGTTCACGATTCTGATAACCGGCCTTTTGTTATTTTTGTGGTTTACTATAAAAAACTTTGCGGAAATTATCATCTTTGTCATCTGTTACGGATTTGTCGACGGTGGCTTGATATCTTTAATAGCGCCCAGCTTGAAGGAGCTCTACCCAGATGATGATTCAAGCTTTGGTGCCCAACTTGGCATAGTTGAAGGTCTGCAGGGGGTTGGCTTCTTAGTTGGCCCGCCTATCGCGGGAGCTATCTTGGCGTCTCCGGCAGGTTACTTTGGAGTCAGTTTGTTCAATGGAACACTGTTCATGGTAATTTTCTTGTTAGTTGGTATTTTCTTTACCCGGAAGCATTTCGCCAGACCTAAGAAGAAGGAGCCTGGGGAGGAGATATTGCTTGAGCCCCAGACTCAGGGGAGCACAGAGGCCGTTATGCGACGGCGAAGCGTCTAAGATAAATACTTGGCGGTGGAGGTACAATTGGTTTATGAGAAACAATTGGCAATAGGGATTGTTTACGACAAAAACGTTAGATAGTTTAACAAATAGCTTGTTTCGGTATTGCTTTAGATAAATGCATTTGTCACACTACTAGATCAAAGAAGCTGTGACTTAAGGAGAGAAGATTAAACTGTGAATAGCCCTTTTGACAATAACTACATACATAAATACCTAGGTTAGGTACTCTCGTAACTAAGGACCTAACCTACTAAACTCGAAGGTAGGTAGGTTAGTCAGCACATGTTCGGGACCCCGCTACCCCAATCTCCACTAAGTGGGTGATGCACCGATAGCCCCACTACCCGCTGCCCCTCTAATGTTGCACTATTAGGTGCCGGCTATTGCAGGATAGTATCGGGGAATACGCCAATTGGAAATGCACGCCTTCTCGATCGGAATGATTCTGTGAACCTTCAACGCATTCCGCCTTTACCTCCGCTAGCCGTTGCTTGAATTGCCTTGGGTCCTTACCTCCCCTCCATTACTGGAATTGAAATCAATCATGTCATTAATATCAATCCATTACAAGATTGACAGCGACGTCACCGCAAAACCACCACCTTAGTCTATCGTGATGCCTGTTACCGCGTTTGAATTTGGTGAGCGTTACAAGTACCAGAATGGCTTTGGGTCCTACCTAGAGTAAGTTGATAACAAAACCTGTACTAGCAGTCGGCTACAGTTCACCAGCTTATATCAATAACTTGTAGGACCGAAGCCGTCTCTGGTGCTCTACCCATAAGTCAGAACTCCCCTCAGAAGCCACCATATGGTTTATACGCCGAGAAGCTGTCCGGCACAGCTTTCACAGCCCCGCGGCACGAGAACAAGCAAACATGGCTCTATCGAATTCTACCATCCTGCGCACATCCCCCTTTTGCGTCCGCCGCCGACGGACCTTTCAAATCCGATAAGCCTACCGATCCTGCCAAGCTCGAGTACATACCAAACCAGTTGCGATGGGACCCCTTCGACCACGATGACCAGACCGACTTTGTTTCTGGCTTACACCTGGTCGCTGGAGCTGGCGATCCTACCCTGAAGCAAGGTATCGGCATGTACATCTACGCTGCGGGCAAGTCCATGAACGAAAAGTCCGCCTTCTATTCCGCGGACGGAGACTTGTTGATTGTGTCTCAGGATGGCGTCCTAGATATCAGAACAGAATTGGGCTGGCTTCTTGTCCGGCCTATGGAGATTTGTGTCATCCCGCGCGGGATCAAGTACCAAGTGCATTTACCGTCTGGGCCTGTCCGCGGATACGCTCTCGAGCTTTATCAAGGCCACTTTGCACTCCCAGAACTAGGCCCGATCGGATCAAACGGCCTGGCGAATGCCCGCGATTTCCAAGCCCCTGTCGCGTGCTTTAGCGAAGATTCCGGCGCCACCGCCTCGGAAGGCCCTAGTACGTACACGATCACGGTAAAGTTCAACAACTCGCTTTTCCAGACCAAACAAGCCCACACGCCCTTTGACGTGGTGGCCTGGCACGGTACCTACTACCCCTATAAGTACGACCTGGGCCGCTTCAACACGATCGGCAGCATCTCGTTCGACCACCCGGACCCGTCCATCTTCACCGTGCTGTCGGCGCCGTCGGACCACCCGGGCACGGCCGTCGCCGACTTCGTCATCTTCCCGCCGCGCTGGCTGGTGGCCGAGGACACGTTCCGACCGCCGTGGTACCACCGCAACACGATGTCGGAGTTCATGGGCCTGATCGCGGGCGAGTACGACGCCAAGAAGGGCGGGCAAGGCGGGTTCATGCCGGGCGGCGCCAGCTTGCACAATGTGATGAGCGGCCACGGCCCCGACGCCAAGAGCTTCGAGGGCGCGAGTAACGCGGAGCTGAAGCCGGCGCTCGTCGGCAAGGGCAGCTGCGCGTTCATGTTCGAGAGTTGCTTGATGGTCGGCGTGACGGAGTGGGGGCTCAAGATGTGCAAGAAGGTCCAGGATGGCTACAGCGAGGAGAGCTGGGGCGGCGTTCAGGTGCATTGGAAGAAGCCCGAGGGCGTCAGTTTGAACAGCCATTTGCTGAAGTAGTAACAGGTTATAATTACTCCTTACAAATCTATAGGAGCTAAGTTATCGAAGGAATGCGGCTAAAATTATGGTGTTAGGGATATTTGATCATAAATCGTCATAAGTTCAAAGATTGACCATACACTATCTACCTAGGTATTTTGTGTCATGACCGTATCTACGTGCGCTAGGATGTGAGCGGTGCATCCTTAAAATCTCCATAGACGAGAACCAGGTGTGTGTTAACGAAATACCTACATCAAGCAGCTAATTCCAAGAAGCATCGCCATCCGATTTCCCTACTGATTTCCGAGTGCTCATTCCCTTGGAGCCGCAAGGCTACAGCGGAAAAGAGTAGAAATGTTTTAACGAATGGGTGGTCTTACAGGTTAGTATATCATCAAGTCGTTCAACTACATTTTTCTCACCTTTTCTCCCCCCGTCTCAGTCTTGAGTAACGGGCACAAGCTTCAGCTCGGGATAGTCGGGAAGCTGGAGGCCGCCCTTGTTCTCTCCCACCAGTTTCATGATCAGCTTGTCAAATTTGATGGAGGTGATAAGCCATAAGATGAAGCGGACGAGGACGACAGCCCAGCTGGACTTGAGTGTGAAGATGGCAGGTACGCCGAACATGAGCTTTTGCGCCTCGGTGATGTACGGCTTCACATTGGTATCGTAGGCTTTCAGAGCAATTGGCACGTCGCCGTCGTGCCGCGCTAGCTCTCCTGCTAGCGTATATGCGCTGATGAGCGACACCGTCGTTCCCATCCCGGTAATAGCACCCGCGCAGTGGCCCGCGTCGCCTAGAAGCGCAACTGGTGCGATAACGTGAGTTACTCCTGAGGCAAACTAGAAGGGGCAGATAAAGGGACACCTACTACGACCTTTCACCGCATGCGGTGCCTTGACTTGTCCTAGGGAATCCACATAGAAGTCTGTCGACTCCCTCAGACCCTGAAGGAATCGATCCTCCATCTCCCATCCGGCGCCCGTGAACAGCCTCTCGAAGGTGGCTCTCTGCTTCTCGACGGGCTGTCTCTCAATCTCCTGTCTTATCTCTTCCGACGTTGTGCCAAGCATCAGGATCACTTATGTGAAGGGTTGGTCGCCCGTGCGACTGACGATGGAGCGGCCATTGCCGGCTTGGTACCATCGCGCTAGCTCGTCTTCGCCAGGCTCTCGCTTGACTGTGGTGATGAACATCAGCAATCGTCTCGCGGGGGAAGATAGTGGGAATGGGGACTTTAACCCCTAGATAAGCCTATAGAGAGCCACATACCGGTGTAATAAGCGACATACACGTGCAGTCGCTTGAACACCTCGTTTCCGACTTCTTCGCCAAACATCACTCTCCTCGTCTTGGACCACTGACCATCGGCACCAATGACCAAGTCGTATCGTCTTGTAGTAGAGTCGGTGAATGTCACATCCACACCTTTCTCATCCTGAGCCATACCCGTCACCGTAATATTAAATCGATACCTTATGCCGGGCGCGTCCTCGTCCCTGGGGTTCGGTGCCCCGTCCCCCTTACCGGTCGCCGGTACATCGGCATCCTTCATGCTGGCCTCGTAGAGAATATTCACAAGGTCGCCGCGCATGACCTCGTACTGGCTCGTGAAGGACTGGGCGCCGGACCCTGAGTCGTTGACGCCCAGGACGGCGCTGATCTTGCCCTTGGAGTCGATGACCGCGATGCCGTTCTCCTTTACCGCCACCTGCTTCACCTTTTCGAGGAGTCCCAGCTTCTGCATGATAGGGATCCCCCAGGCTCGTAGGTCGATTTGCAAACCGTTGTGCCGGATCTCGGGGTGCCGCTCCACTACCGTGATGCTGTGTCCCGGGTCGGACCGCCGCAGCAGCGTGGCCATCGCCGGCCCGCAAATCCCCGCTCCGATAATCAAGACTTTGAGTGGCATTATCGTTAGTTTAAAAGTCGGTAGCGGATCGGCTATGGTCTATTGTCTCTTGGCTAGTCGATTCGAATCCTTCTCCTAACCCGGTTCGTAGTAGTGGTGCGGGAGAGGTGTATGGTAGAGGATGTAAAGAATAGGAGTCGTTGAGTGATGAATCAAGTTTCCAAACTTGCGGAAGCGTCTGGTAGATAAATCTTTAGGTGCTACACGTTTGCTACACATGTAAACAGCCAGGCTCGTGGGTAAATGCATCTCGTGTCCTGCGTTGCTAGCTATCTCGGCCTCGTCGTGTCGAAGACCCCGAGGTGGGAATATCAGCCACCTGCTGCAATGTCCGCCTCTCCCATAGACTCTGCGGTAGGTACAGCTTATGGTTCGATTCACCATCAAAGCCCCCTTGCAATTTGCAGCAATCGGGCGATCCCGCATCATCTGCTAGGGGTCACATATGTGAAGTATGAAAAATACCCCCGAAGACTTGGACATATCTTCGTAAAGATTGCCCAATCATTCCGGTGGAAGAGTGTGGGTATACTTTACCGATGAATCATCAACGGCGTCGGACTGTCGATATCGGGGAAACTCAGGCTTCGCGTTCAATATTATCCGATTGTGGGTGTTTCATTTTTGGTGCAGCACCGGCTGATTTGAAAACGGTATACCTCCTCAGCGGATGCTTTTTGGTATGCCACTTTGCACTCAACCCTACTCCATTTCAACCCGATTCAAAAGACTACTCGTTTCCATATAAGGCCAGTTTCATGAAAACGGACTGGCATCGTGGTGAGATGTAGTACGCAAGGATATTCTGGAAGTATTCCCAGTGTCTTCTGAAGCTTGACTACTAGGTACTTAGCAAGAGGTTAATATGCTATCTTCTAGAGACGATTAGCAACTAATGTAAATCAAATTAGCTATTATCACAGGTCAGGAGCGGATACAATGTTGCTTCCACATCTATGTCCGAAAGGTCTCGCCACTATTCGCTAAGTAGCGGTACGGCATTTCGATACCTATGGCACGAATTACCCCTTTCAGTCACTCGATATCGTCAAGAATCTACGATGTACCACTCAATCCGCCAAGATGGGTCAGACTAAGGACTATATCGAAGCCGAATAGCTCGGGGTTCGGTAACGGCCAGGAAGCGAGGCCGATGGTCTGCAACGGTGTCATTGAGGCGTAGCACAGCCGAAAGCGGGATGCGCGGAATGCAACATCTGGATCGACGCACGGGCGAGTTGGCGGGAGCGTTCCTTTTCTAGAGGGTTGGTAGTTTTAGACCTCATCAGGTAACCTAATTCATTGGGATTGACCCGGCTCGCGTTTCGGCTCGCATATAATCTCCAGCATGGCTGGTCATCGACCGACGGTCTTTGAATATTCCGTGGCCGTGCTCCAGCCGATACCTAGGCGGTCTGTTCCATGTAACCCATGAAAAATGCGAAACGGCTTCATAAGGCTGTGACTAGCTATTTTGTGAGGTATCATAAATCAAATCATCACGAGCTTGCAGTCGAACTGGGGTAAGCACTTCTTTTCCCAGTACTACACAACACAACAACAACATTAAATACCCGTTATGCAGGCCAGCCAGAAACACCGTTAATTGGATGAAATGATTCTAGACTATCATGAAGCCTTTGAGCACTAGTGGAATACTCAGATGTGACCTCATGTTTCTGAGGGCGTACCCTCAAGGGGTTGGTACCAGACGCTTTAGATATTTGGATCCAATTCCAATCCCGGAACGTGACAGATATTGCCAAAAGGTTACCGCTTTGTTTGCAATTCAATGATCACTAATCCTCTCTAACTCAACTAAGGCGGCCGTTGAAAGTTAGACGCAACCTCTTTTCGGTGATTTTGAAAGCTTCCGGAAACCAAGAATTCAATTTCTCATCCTCGTCGGCGCTGCTTTCCATCATAGCCACGAGTGCGCGGGCACACATCCAACAGAGCACCATCCCGTGGCCCTGGAAGCTGGAGGAGACCCAGAGGTCCTTTTCGCCCGGCATCTCGCCCACGAGCGGGAATCCATCCGGACTGAACCCCATGATACCGGTCCATGCCTTACGGATACGACCGTCCGGCTCGTCCGCGCCCCAATTATTACCGAAGTATTGCGGTAGGCAGTCGTAAAGAGACTGCATGACGATGCCGTCAAAAGCGGTGTCATCCGTCGTGCCGTATTCCTCTAGACCCTCGCCAGTAGTCTTGGCTAAGGCGCCGCCGATCACGATGTCGCCCTCAAACCTTGAGCCTTTCGGCCGTTGGATCATGTAGTCGTAGCCCTTCTCGTAGATGAAGCTATACGTCGAAGATAGGCCCTCCTTCGGCATATTTGTACCCGGCCTTGCCGCAATCACATGCCCACGTAGCGGAACAATAACGCCTTGGAATTTCTTCCAAAGGCGCGCGGTATACCCATTCGTAGCAAGCACTACTCTTTGTGTCTGTATCGAGCCTCTCTCCGTTTCGACCTTCCATCCCCCACCCTGCAGCTTCTCGAGCCCGAGCGCGGGCGTGTTGGTTTGCAAGTTCAGCCCCTTCGCCAGACATAGCTTGAGAACACCAGTGCCAAACTTATACGCACTAAGACAGCCAGCTTCATACGATACGGCACCAAACACAGCCTCATCACCGCCGCGCCCGCAGAAGAACTTGTCGCGCACTTCGTCGGGGTCATGCAGCGCGTACACAGCAGCGTCGTCGCCAGGCATCGCAGCCTGCATGGCCGCGACCGCGCGCTGGGCATGCGCCCACTGCGCCGCGTCGTAGATTACGTCTACGGTGTCGATGGGCTTGCTGTCGCACGGGATGCCGTGCTCCCGCGCGAACGCGTGCACGGCGCGGATGTTGGCGAGCTCCATGCGCGCGATCTTGACTGCCGTGGCCGTGCCGTGGGCCCGCTCATGCTCGAGAAACGAGCGATAAGACGCCGCTTTCGTGTGGCCACCTACAAAATAGAAATAAGTACTGAGCTATAGCTATAAAATAATTCCGTAGAATAGGTCAGGGTCCGCGGAGGGGGCAGGTGGTGCAGTGTGAAATTTGTACCGTTCCGTCCTGTTGCGCCAGAGCACGCCTGGCGGGCTTCGAACATGACGACGTCGCGAGCGCCGTTGCTCAACAAGTTGAAAGCTACTGCGGCTCCCGTAATCCCGCTCCCGATGATGACGGTATCTACCTTACTCGGCAGCACATCGGTGGAGCGCAGGTCGGCGACCTCATCCAGCTCCAGCTGCCAGTAGCTCTGCGTCGGATTATCCCGAGGCAGAGTTACGGGAATTGCGGCGCGCCGCTCCATCACTGCTAACGGCGGAGTGGGGTCGTGAATTTAGAATTCAAGGGAGAGGATGAAGCACGATATCCATTTAGACATGAGACGAATACCTCGTAAATATGCCTAATGATCAGACAGATCTAAGACAGCAGTCTGAAAGCTCAAGCCTCAAGCATTTGTGACCAAGGCTTGCATCAAATGGTTCACCTGATTTTCCAGAAGTAGATGATGAGAGCATCTACATCCCATTTAAGTATAAGAGACCGTCATGAAAGCTCCTTCACATCTGCGAATGCGCGACTTTGCATCCGATCGGGGTAGTTGTAGATAAGAGAACGTAACTTGGACCATTCAGGCGACAAAGCGTTTGTCGGGGGGGTCGCACAGTAACCAATACGGTGGAAAGACGGTGCGATGGTCAGAATAGGGGTCATTCTCTTAGTAATCAATCAGCGCATTAGCATCAACCAACTTCTTCATATCGAGAAGATTAACAAAAGGAATATTTTATTATGTAGGTGCTGCATATGAGGGCTAACCAACTCATTCGGATCCTTCTCGATGACGGCATAATATATAGAAATGTGGGGCGAATTAATAGTAACCACCTCCTCCTCTCACAGACTCTCTTTTCACTTTCTCCCTTTACCACGAAATGTGAGTAATTTGAGTAATTTCAACAATTAGCAATATTGACATTATTGACATTATGCCCGACGGAAAACTCAAAAGTCACTTGGATTACTTTATATCGCAAGGAATCAAATCCCTCCAAGCACCTAACATTGTTCCCTTTATACCACCTCCGCGTCTAGATACTAGCCAATCCCCCCTAGGCGGAGATGTGCCTGTTTCACAAGACACCCTCTTCAGATACTCGCTTGATAGCGAAAATACTATCCCGCATTACATTGGTTTCTACGAAGATCCCTTCCACCACTCCCCTACTACATTCCCTCACCTGCCATTCATCACAACATCGGTATCGCTTGTAAGTATACAAGGCATGTCGTTTCTCCAAGCCTCTAACTACATCCATTCTGCTGAACTCTAGAATGCTATGAGAGAAATGCTCACACGACGTGTTTAATACAATCAGATACTAGAGCTGCGTGACGGAGTACATGGATTCAACGCCACGTTGCACGGCGGACTATCCTGCGCCATCTTGGACGAGGCTATGGGGGCACTGATTTTCCAGAACGGCCTCCTCAACGACCAAGCCAAGGCTGAAGGTCTCATCCCGCCAGACGCACCAGGATTTTCTGCAGCGGGTACCGCGCGCATGGATGTCAAGTATCGTAGGCCGATAAAGACACCACAGATTGTGGTCGTAACGGCTACTTTGGTTCGAGTTGAGGGGAGGAAGATTTCTATGCATGTTGTGCTTAAGGATCGCAACGGTCAAGAGTGCGTAAGCTGTGATGGCATGTTCATAACATTCTCAAAAGGAAAGCTGTAAAGATACCTACCTAGGTGCTCAAATATGGGAAGGCAAGGTGCCAACAGAGATAAACGTGGCAGATGCAGGTTACGAATATATCTGGTAACCTGTACCATTGGTTTCGCTTCACCTCACAATGTCCGCGTGTCGTTGGAAAAGGGGCTCCCCCTCAAAGCCGTGAATTATATCAAGGCGTCCTTACGCCACCTATCTCTCTGGTCAGTGGATCACGTCACCTTCTGGCCATGAGACATATTGCTATTCGAATTGACAATTCTCGGTAATCGAGCATTGGACAGCCGATTGAAATCAGGGTCATATCTGAGTTAATTCTGTATCCTTGTTCCATCACTTCGCGTCCAAATCCGCTGTTATATCTTCTCCTTCTCCGTGGGTATTTCCGTAGCCGTGTCTTCGTTATTCGCCTCGGTATCGGGTTGTGCTGTAGATGATTGACTATTCTTTTCCATGTTATACCCCCTAAGATCCCACCCACCACGCCATCCAATCCAGCCTCGTTCGTGCGGTCCTCTGAGAGCAATGACTAATAGTCCAGCGATCATCTGTGCGATATTAAAGGCGCCCGTTTGTGTCCAGCCACCGCTTGCGTAGAGCGCGTTGCCAACGGCCGTGCCGAAAAGTTGACCGCAGAAAGTGTGCACCATGTAAACTGAGTTGACGGCGTTTTGAGCATTGACGTCCACGTGCGCAATAGCCACACGGTTGGCGACAATGATCGTATTCATTCCAAGATCGCCGAGGAATGCCCAGATAACCAGCCCGGCAATCGAAAAGGTCCCGACAAAGGTACCGATGCAGATCGCCACGAGAGTGACCAGATGCGCGATAATAAGAGAGCCGTGAGGGTGGATACGTGCTATTAAGAAGCGGGATACGACCGGGTTCAAAAATACCGGAGAAATTCCAATAAGTGCGAAGAGGCCGATTGACAAGGTTGAAAGGTGGAAGACGTCGGCCAATTGAAACGTAAGAGTCGTCCAGAAGGATGTAAACATGCCCTGCGTGAGGAAGGCTATGAGCGCGTTTTGAGTAAGATCAGGGTTCTGAAAAGGTAACTTGACGATTTTCAAAAGGATCCTTGGGTAAGACGTTCCAGGGCTCAGGATAGGATAATCCGGCATGGAAAAGAAGAGAAAGATCCAAACAAGCACCTGGAGACCGAAGGATGCCCAGTAGACATTTCTCCACGATGTATACTGGGTGACGATGCCACTGAGAAGGCGTGCAACGAGAACGCCGAAGACAAGGCCGGACATGACTATGGAAATCATGGTCGGTCGATGCCGTCGGGGTGCATATTGGACTGCCAAAGGAAACATGAGTTGTGGCGTTACGGTTAGCAACCCGACCAAAAAGGAGAGCCCGAGAAAAGCAGAGAAGGACTGGGTAAGGGTGCACCCGAGCCACTAGAACGAATCAGCATGGCGTACTAACGTCGAAATTGCCTCGATACTTACTATCAAGGCCGTCACCAGGATTAGGCTTAGAATCATCGGCCGCCGTCGGACGATATCTCCAACGGGGACAATGAGAAGGAGCCCGACAGCATATCCGGCTTGAGTCATCGTTGGCACCAACGAAGCTCGTTGGTCCGAGACCCCAAAGTCATCCGCAAGGATATTCAAGATAGGATGACTATAGTATAGGTTCGCGACACTGAAGGAAGCAGACTAATCCAAACCGAATCAGCAAAGAACGGCGGCACCAGCACCATACACAATATCTCGGATCACACCAGGTATTATAGCATTGGAACAAAGTTTATAGCGTACCAGTCCGAAGAGGATATTCATTCCCCAGCTAAGGTCATGGTTTGCTTCCGGATTCCATTTAAGCCAAGACGGCGTCCAGCAAAGTCGCCGAAGCTCATTCGCGACCCCTCGACCTTGGCCCGTCGGAGACATGTCGATAACCACTGATTACGCTCCGGGGAGGATGAGCCCCCTCCAAGTCGTAGCCAAATTTCACGAATGGCGGTCGTCTTAACGCATTATATGCGAGCGGCGGGCTGATTGAAAAGTCAAGCGAAACCACGTTGATTGATGAAGGATATCGTCCGTCTCCGCTGGTTCACGCTTTAGCGTCGAAGAGAAGGGGAAATGACCTTTAGCGCTCTCTGTAGCTTCACTTCCCCATGGATTATTCACAAGTAGCTTGCAGCTTATTTTCTAAGGAAGATACTTTGAAAGCGCTTTAGCAATATCAATGACTTTGACAAATACAACGCGAAACTTCAATAGGAAAAAAGAAGAGCTGAAGAAGACGCACATGAATAGTTTCCAAAAGAAAAGAGTGACCTAATAGATTGGAGGTCAACTTCGTAAATATAGAAAATGATAATTATAAGTAAAGAAAGCATTAGGTTATTATCATACACCTAACAGTTTGCAGTAGTTATTTCTAAGTGCTTTTTGTCAACACGATTCAAGTATCTAATATCCTAGAGAAAGGGATATTAAAACCTCTTATGTATAAAACCGAGTATGACCTAGGAAACGTAAGCCTACCTCCTAAGTATAGAGTCCCAATTGGGTATTAGTCTCGATTGTTGACGCCGGTGGCGCGTCTTGGAGGCTGAATCAGTGACATCCTTAGATATCCCTAGTGCTCGCCTTAGTAAATTCATCTCATCCCACAAGCACAAGTCTTCATCTCACATAGATTCACCCCGCTGTCGCATATCCTCCATTTCAACATATGTGGGTTAACTCATCTTTATTACCCTATCATTAGATTTAGTCTTTCACCATCTATTCTATTCATATCTATTCTGTATTCATTATGACTTCCAATTCGCAGGAAATGACTACTCTCATCGAGAAGCTTAACCGTCTCAGTCCAAAACTAGACATTAAGCTAATCAATTATCTGTCTAATAGGGTATCATCAAACGCGCCCAATCCCGCCCCTGTACTGAATGGATTAATTACTCTATACCATCATCGCCAAACTCTCACATCCAGTGATCTCAATTCTCACCCAGCGCTGTTCATCCTCGCGGACGAATCAAAACTCAAACAGACGGGGCGGAATCTTCCTGCTGCTTGTTGTTCGCATCGTCAGCCGTTACATGGATCTCAGTTACCTTGATCTCGTGGCTATGGTCGAGTTCGGAGAGCACGATCCAAGTGAAAGGGATGCAGAGCACGGTAATTCCAAAGTTGATACCAATGCTGACGAAGTGGTTGGCATTGCCCTCGGATTGCATGCTATGGGCAGCCGGTTAGTGTTTCAGTAACAACAAAAGGAATGGAGTAGGTAACCTACGCCCAGGCAACGGTCTGACCCAAAGCCTCAACACCTCGCAGAATACCCGTGTGATGGGAAAGCGAGGACAGATCTGTTGCATACTGGCCAACAAGCCAATAGAGGAATTGTTGAAAGGCCTGGCCGCCAAACGTCCAGAAAAACACTAGGGCGTACGCGGAGCCGAAGCCGCCCTGGAACCAGTCGAACACGGGCGCCTCGGCCGCATCGTAGAACCGCTTTTGTAAGATCGACGCCCATATCCAGGTACCGATAAGGATCGTCACGATGGCGACAAACGCGATCCGTCCGCGTGTGCGGATAAATATGCTTTGACGGTCCAGCAGTGCGGCGACCAGGAACGAGCTGAAGATGCCGGCGAAGTTGGTGAAGAACGACGAGAACGCGCGGGAGCGTACCGTAAAGTACTGCGTCAACCAAGTGCTGACGAAGCCGTTGTAAAAGTACGAAATGAAGAAGGCGGGTAGAAGCAACAATACGCGCCGCGATGCGAGTAGCCTCCCGACGGCCCGGAACTCGGCAGCCCACGTCGCTTCCTTGCGGACCACTACCAGAGTGCCATCGCGTCTCCATACCTTACTCGCGGGGCTAAGGCAGAGGGCTATTGGTAGGCCGAGACACATAATAACGATGAAAACGATGTAAGTGGCGGAGCCGACAGATCCAGTCGTGGACTTTTGCGCGTTGAGGCCGAGATTGATGGCGCCGCCTACGATCGGGCCCGCCGCCTTAGCCGTCTGCCAGATGGCAAGGTAAAACGCTCTGTCCTGCGGGCTTGGATATCCTATCTGAGTATATTAAACATGTTGTATTAGCAATCTCCTCTTAGCATTCTAGAGTCTAGTAGGTTGGATATCTCTAGAGGCTTCGGGAAAGCGTTTACTATGATAGTCGAGTATTCTAGAGTATAAAGGGAAAAGAGGCCGACACGATATGTTTTGAATACTTACAATAATAGCTGCCTCGGCGGCCCAGAAGAACCCGGCAGAGATACCGCACAGCGCGCTGCCAAAGAGCATAAACCACGTGGTGGCGCTCACATTGTTCGTGTAAAGTCCAGCACCATACAGCGGGTAGCCGATGGCACCGAGTGCGAGCCCATACCGCAGGCCGATGCGGTTATTGATGGCACCAGCTGCCACGCAAACTATCGCGAAGAGGCCATAAACAAGCGCATTAGCGGCCGAAACTGCGTACGGTTCCGCAGCACCTCCTGCCCCCAGACCACCCAAAGCATCCCACATGCCAGGCGCGGTAAACGATACACCACAGGCGACAGCGATCTGAAAGGGGACCGATCGGAAAATCGAGTGTTTAACGGGCCTGGAGGCCGCGGTCACAACGGCCTCCTCAGGAGGCTCGGTGTAAACCGAAGCTGAAGACGCCATCGCCTATATTTGAAACGGTGTTCCGACGACCTAAGTATGTCCCCAGTTGTGCTCACGGCAAGTCAATGGATATCATGGGGGGGATCAAGTGCTGAGCCCACAAAGCTACGCGGTAGCTTATTCCCACGAGCACGCACATTATGCATTATATACTTGCCTCGCTGTCTTGATCATGAACCTGAACCGCGGCGTTCGAAATTTTTACGTGGGGCCAGCGAGGTATGGCGTGCTCGGACTTTTCACCTATAGCGTCACCGTCTGGCGGGCGCCGGCGCACTAGCCCAAGCCGCCGGGTAGAGCCGCACGTACATATGTAATATTTCCTCTCTAAAGCGTCCGCATCTTTTCATTCCCGAGTCAGGTTAGAAATTTCATTGTTGAAAGACTGGAGTCGAACCTCTTGGCGTCTTTATGGGTGCAATATCATCCCCAGCCATGATAGACACGAAGGTCAAAGGCGGGCTGCTGAATAGTTGATGGTCCTAGCTTAGGAGTTCTAGAATGATCAGACGTAACCCCATGACCTGGAGACGTAATCGTAATGGAAATAGGCTCTAGAGCCGCATCTAGCCAGATGGAACCTAGTCCAGAAATGTCCAACAGCGGCATAGTCTCGGTGAATTGAGCATAGATGAAATCCGTTACTAAGATGTCGCCATCGAGACGAACGGAGAGTGGTAAAGAACTTGACAGGGCCTTAAATACTTAACTGTCTTGGGAGGTATGCAGCCAAGTCTGGGGTATTACCTAATAATACTTAGGACTTCGGGTTAATATGTTAGTAGAATAGGGGTGGCTCTCCTTTCTTGCGGAGGAGAGAATTATCACAGCTTGCTCTTACAGACGAAGACAAATCCTGCCTAGTTTTATAAATGAAGAGAAATTTCAGGACACGACCTATTTCTGGTCACTAGCCAATGTCTGGTCAATCATAGCGCCTTGCCTTCCATCACCGATGCTGTTATATACTGATGACCGCGTCTTCCACGGGAAGTGAACAAGCAAACGTAATTCTGGGCATCTGCAGGTCGAAGAAGCCCTCTAGCGCGGCCGGTTGTATCCACGGCTTTTTCGGTGGTGGCGATACCATCACCGTCGATGGTAGATAGGCGAATATCATCTGGGTCCCATCGGAAGTTACCTGTTTCATCTTGGGTCCCTTCGCGAACATCAGACCTCTAGACAGGGCTTTTTGACCCTGAAGCCGAACCGCGAAGACGTTCCGACGGAGGCTGGCTAAGGATGTGCTTCATAAACGTGAAGTCTTACGCGATACTTTATTGCCGAGCTCCTCGAAGATCCTTCGAGCTTGACGACGGGGTAAGTTGGCATCAAACCGTGATTATAGCGAAGAAACCTTCGCTATCCGTAGAAGCGCGCTCCGAAGCCGTAATGGAAAAAAAAAAATAAAAAAATTTCCTGTAGCTTCATAAGTCGCCTTAGCTTTTGGGGGTCCTAATGGAGGAAAATTTAAATGCGAAGAAACCGGGTAGTAGTGGGTTGATTGTGACTCTCTACCAGCCAAGCCGTATTATTCTTCCAGGGAAACTGAAAAGAGATTGGCTCTACTGGAGCGGCATCATAGTGATAATTATTCAGCTGGGCGTCGTAATTACCCCCTAACCGAGAGCCATGGCTCTCGACATGCCATTACTTTATGGTGAGTGAAAGGGGCCCCAACATCGAAGAGTTGGCGACGGGACAGGCTAATACCACAGGAGATAGGAATAATACATTGTAAGACGTCTTGTCTATCCTCTCGGTGTTCTGGGAATCGCTCTTGATCGCCACCGCTGCACTTAAAGAAAGTACATGGTATCCTCTGGCAATTGGCGGTCCGTGAATTGTCTAGAATGTTATGAATTGTCCAGAATGTTGTGGCAGCTGACTGAGTACGCCGGCCCAGGGCTTGTGGATTTTCGTTGGAGTTTGTAGGTGTCTACTAGGATACGTCGGTGATGGGAACATCAATGGCTCTCGAGGCAGGGTACCAATTACAAGGTCGCAGCATGAGATATGAATTCGTTTCTGAAAAGCTGAAGTTGAGTAGTTTGTGATTGGGGACCAACCTTGAAAAGATTCTCAGGTAAGTTAGTTATGTACCTTCAAAAGTTAAAAACCATTTCGTACCTGGTCTACTACCTAGTAGGCAATCAACCAATATTCTTTAGTTAGCCGATGCAGAATCTGAGTGCCAGGAACCGATAGTTACATGTATAGAAGGTAAGCATTTTATGAAGATTGACATTTGGCTCATTCAGTCATTTATTCGTACGTTCGTCCACTCATCCTTATGCGTGTACGTACCTTAGGTACCAGGTAGGGATGTTCATGCTCGTAATTATCGTACCTAAGTCAATAATAGTACTCGCGTATTAACCCTAACTCAACTGTAAACCGCAAGGCACCGACGTATCGTCCACACGTTCTGTATGGAAACTGACATCTTAGACCTCCTACTTTTTCTCCTGAGTCTGCTCGCCCGCAGCGGCTGGTGCTGGTGCTGGTGCTACTACTGGCGGCAATCCCGCACTCGCAGCACTTTCACCTACTTTAACCTCATCCTCAGGCACACCCGCCGCGATGCTTCCAGAGATGCTCAAGTTACTTATGCCTCGTTCAGTAGCTCTGCGCTCCCCTCTGCGGTCGCCAGCTATAGTTGTTCCGCCGCCAATTGTACTTCCCACCCCTGTCGCGCCGCTAACACTCACGCTTGCCGTAGTACTGACACTCTCGCTCCGGTCTCTTCCGCCGGTGGTACGACTCGCATCACTTGGTCGACGCTCTCGCAAAGAACGTTCAAGCTCTTTGATACGTCTCTTCAGCGTCTCGTTCTCGCGTTTAGCTGTCTCCAACTCTTGTCGATAATGTGCAGTCTCTTCATAACGGAGTGTTGCCGGCATGAGACCAGGGGAGAGTTCTGAACCAGGCGTAGCCGCGACGCTCGTGCTAGAAGACGCGTATCCGCGAGGGAAATAGCCTGATCCATAATCGTAAGGGAAACCGTGTGATTGCGTGTACGATGACCCAACGCTCGTGCTGACGTGATGTGGGTGCGGCGAGCCGGTTCGACTTGTGCTTCGGTGAGACGCTGTGCTATTCTGTCTGCTCATGCCGGGCGCGCCGCGGGGGTTTCGTGCTGCCTCGAGGACCGAAGCAGCACTTCCCGAGTGAGGTTGAGGGATCGGGATCGGTGCTGGTGTAGAGCCTTGAGTACCGGCACCAGACAGATTTAAACTACGCGCACTGGCACTCGAGTTCGTACGTTGATGCCGGCGGTCAGCACTAGTTGTTGGAAGAGGAAATCCAGGGCCGGATAGGAGGTGAGTGTCGGTGAAAGACGACGGGTGGGTCTGATCGGCGGAGGTCGATGCGCTCGCAGACGAAGCATTGGAAGCTACCGATGAGTTATGAGCTGCTCGTAGCATGGTCAAGTCCCGCGTCAACCGGTTTACCTGGAGATACATGTTAAAACTACCACTGGGAATCGTATGTAGCATACTCGAGATTTCATACCAAGAGCTCTTGCTCTTGCTCCAGCTCCGAGTGCAGCTCAGCAGCGGTCAGGGGACGAGGATGTCGGAGGGGTCCCGGACCACCACCAACTCCAGCATTATCCTGGCCAGGAGCAGAGGAAGGAGGCGGGTGCATTGTGGAACCCCCAGGCAGAGAGGGCGACGGAAGAGAAATCGATGATGTTCGGTTGACGGTCTGTTGATTCGAAGGAAGGATATTCAGAGAAGGCGACAGAGATGCCGGGGGTGGCGAGACTTGCGACAGTCCATCATGGTTGGATGCCTGGCGAGAAGCCGCAAGAACGTGGGGTGAGGCCGGGACAGAGTTCAAGTCGGGCATTCTGATTCAGACGCAGATACCCGCGTAGCAACCGGTTTTTGATATTGATACCAGGTTTTGGTATTCGGTATTCTTGACGTGGGAAAGGAGAGAAATTGGACTCGAAACGTGAATAATCAACTATAGGATCACATCGCCTTAGATGTGCCTGTGAGAACTACCTGAGAATCAAAAGGAGTTTGTTTGTTTATTTGGGCTGAAATGGGTATCGCGATTGGATGGCTGCAGGTTTGGCTAGGTAGGTAGGTACCTGACCAATGTTTGTCCATTAAGATGGAAGCTTTCACGGCCGGTTCAGATTCAGCCTTATCGAACCCTAAATTGGAGGCCGTGGCGTCGACCCCCCCACACACCTCCCACTTCGTGGCTTGTCCCTTGTCACTTAAGAGGGCACTTAAGCTTTTTCCGGTCTAGAAGCTCCGGATGGTCCCATATTTAATGCCTCAACAGATATCGATAAGACGACGCAATGGCACAATGACGTAGGGTAGCTCTGCTTGACATTCAGAAGATGGAGCATGACGGGCAATGACGATTGCACTGATGTCAACTGCGTTAGAAACCGAAAGATTCGATCGCTTGCATCCCCTAGATTATCCCGGAGACTTGTATTTATTCGCGCTACCTGCTCTAGCCAATTCTGTTCTTTTTCCTTGACAACCAGACAACCTCAAGCACTCATCAACCAACTATCAGAAACCACGATACTTCACCCTACCACAAGGTGAATTTCCCATAATCACCGGCTACCTACAATCAATTAACTAACACCAATGTTATAGATCAAACACAATCAATCTTCGACATCAATCACAATGTCGTCTGCATCCAACGAAGGTCGCCAGTCTCCTCCCCCTGAGAGCCAGTCCGGCCCTCAGCTCAAGGACGCACCTGGTTCCGGCCAAGGTACCGACGATGCATCCAACAAGGAACAGACCATGAAGGACCAACTTGGAGTCAGCAGTTTCTTCCCCCTTAGCTTGTGAGCCATGTCGCTGACACTATGAAATCTGCAGAACCTGTCCTCCAACCCGAAGGGACCTCTTGAAGACTCGGTCCAAGACAAATTCACCAAGACCACGAAGCCATCATCGTAGACTAACAATGGAGTCTAGTCTAGGGTTTCTTTATGGTAGCAGGCATTTTGATTTTTTACAAAGAGGGAAGCATTGCACTGAGTACAACACCATGCAACACGGCGTCGTCGCCTAAATAGCTCATGAATGGAATGAGATCAACTTGGTAGAATGAATTCTACATATATCCCTAAGTCCAGTACCTCCATCACCATAATAAACACTTTGCACTTCTCTTGCGATTTGTAGTGGATACAATCAAAACCTAATCAATTGCCACTGTTTTCGATCGTAGGCCATAAGGAGCAATTTGTGACTATGAATGACAGTGTAGTAGTTTTACACATCATTATTATAACCAAAAAGAGATTTCCGGTATGAGTTGATAACTCTTACAAACGTTCCAATCACATGAGTAAATTCGCAGATACAGAATTAGAGAATACAATCGTATTGAGTTGCTGCCTAGGCTACTATAAAGCTACAAAGAACCCGAAACTCGATTCATAATAATTTGTGAATAGCATCAATTTGTTTCATTTCGGCCTCATTTCTTTTCGTCACCGGGTGCTTTCGCGGGGATAGCACTTGTAGTGCTTAGCGGGGTAGATTCCTGTGTGCCAGCCTTGGGTCCTGGTGCGGGTACCGAAGCTGCAAGTCATTTGTTAGCAACCAATTCGAGCAGACTTTCAATCCGTGCCTCAACTTACAGGAATCGGTCGTAGCACTAGCATCGCCAGTAGTGGCAGTCTTCTCCTTCTCTTTGCCGAACACTCTTTCGAGGCCGCTCGCCTTGTACGCCGAACCACCGTGCTCCTCCTTCTTCAGGTCGGCAAGACGGCGCGCCTCGGCGTGGATGTCTTGCACCTGGCGCTGGCCATCGGTGTAGAACTTGACCAGCTTCTTGCCGGTGGGAGAGCTCGTAGCTTTCTCGAAGTAAGAGGTCAGGCCGGTGAAGAGCGAGTTGGCACGGTTGGAAATGCCGTATGTTTGGTCCGTAGCCTTGGCGCGCTCGCTAGCATGGTACTTTTGGTCCAGGGTCATCAGGGTATTCATGAAACGGTTGGTGACGCCGTGCTGGTTGTCGAGTTCGATGGCTCGCTGGAGGGTGGCGTCACCGACGACGTATCCGTGGGCAAGGTATTCAGCTAGGATGCGGCTTCGTGGCTTCTCTTCCTGCGTAATCTCGTCGCTGTCGCGATCGGCGTTCGTAGTATGCGGGGTACCATCGTCGGCCTTACCGTCGGCGGGGGTTACGGAGATCTGAGTACCCTTGAGCTGGGTGTTGTTTAGAAGTTGAGCAGTCTTGGCGGCAGTCTCCTTCTCGAAGGTGACGCTGGCATCTTTGGTGTTGCCCTCGCCTGGAGTGACCTTGATCTCGGTGATTTTGCCGCTATGGTTGCCTATCAGTAAGTGATTCAAACGCAGAGTGGTGACGGCCATCTTACCAGAAGCTGAAGAAGTCCTTGATCTCCTTGTCGTCCGCCTCGGCGTTGATGTTCTTGACTAGAACAGTAAGGTTGGAAGCCATCATGAATGAATAAGTAACCTAGTCGATTAGTTGAGAATGTAGTTGAGTATGCGAGAACTATTCGAAGTAGGAGGACGGGTATTCAAATACAAACTTGAAAGGTTTGGCGCGATAGAAATAGGTGGTAGGCCGGCAGCCAAGTTATTTCCCCTTTGGAGGCCTGACTCCAGGTACTAGGTTAGTACCTAGAGCTGTCACAAGCTTCAATGATCTAACCAGGATAGAACGAGGGGCAACATATACACGTCATTTTGGTCGTAGCTTCCGCTATTTGTCCCTTTTCGTCTCCACTAAACTACGCGTAAATCTGAGACTTAGCAGCTCTATCTTACCGACTAGGTTACCAGTCAAGAAGCTTACATCGACCTGACCTACCTGATAAATCAATATGGTCACATCTGTAGGTAGGTAAATAGCCCATCAAGTCATGACTAACGGGACAGCCAATGCACCTGGCACGGTCTAACATCAAATGCCTCCCCAGATACTACGTCTGCCTCGTTGAGAGATAATCGGTTTCCCAGAGAGGGTAGATAGGTACCTACCTGCTAGGCAAACGATTCGCTATCAATCCCAGGGATCAACCCTGGAGAAGACAATCAATGGTATTAGAGACATGGAAATATCTTCTGACCATTCACCCAGTTCATCAAATCAAGCCAGGAATTCTCATGTGGAAGAGAAGTATGCGTACCTTCATGAGAACATGAAAAAGTTCATCAACCGTTGGGCTAAAGGAATCGCTGATAAAGCACAAATACCCAGGGGTCATATCACTACCGAAGCGGAGCTCTTCGGAAACTACCTAAATAACTTGTAGATACGAGGCTACCTAGGTAGTGTCTAAAACATCCCGACGGAAACTCGAAGAAACCCGGAAACGTCTCCTCTTGACTTTATACTTCCGAGAGATGAACGAACGAGAGAACGGCATCAAAGAAGCCTCGGGTTATATGGTGCAAGAGATGTTCGAGAAATCCGACACTCCAAATGGGCTGCAATCAGCCACATCGCTGTTATGAATCAATAGCAAGGCTGGTAGTGGCCTCAGCTCATTTATCTAAATATGAAGCATAGCCGAGGGTACACTACGGGGAGTTGAACACATTTTCAATCCTACGTACAGGCTATTCAGTGTCTCCGAGGCACGTTACTAACGTCCTTTCTTTCTATCTACTAATGTCCCTAACCCAGAATACTAACCGCATCGACCCACTTTTGCAACACCCCCCCATTTGTAATAACCTATCACTTTTACACTTTATTTTGTAATTAATTTAAAATAATTAAATCTTAATGTATTTAAATTTATAAAAATAATTAGAATAAATAATTTTAAAAAATATATTACGTAAATTATTATATATATAAAAAATAATATATTATTATAAAAATTTATTATTTAATATAATTTAATTTTATTTATATTTTTCCGTTAATTAAAAAAAACGAAAATATATTAAAAAGCTATTTAATTTTTATAGTAATTATATTTAAAAAAAAAATGGAAATTAATTAATTAAATATTTAAAAAAAAAATTTTAAAAAAAACTTTTATAAAATATATAATTATTATAATAATTATAAAAATATTAAAAAAAAAAAAAAAACTAATAGAAATTAAATATTACGTAATATAAAAAATTTATAAATTAATATTTAAAAATATATATAAAAATAAAAAAGTAAATTAATATTTTATATATTAAATTATTAAATTTAAAAATAATTAAAAAATTTTATATTTTTTTCATTAATATTTAAAATTAATTTAAATAAAAATTTTTTATATTAAATAATTATATAATTTATATAAATTTTAAATTTATATAAAAAATATATAAAAATAAAATCGCATTATTTTATTTATTATTATATATATTAAATAATTTATAATTTTTAAATATAAATATTTTTTTATTTTTAAAAATATAATTTCGAATTAAAAATTATTAATATATTATATATAAAAATTATAATTTTTATTTATAAATAATATATATTTTAAACGTATTAAAATATAAATTAATAAATATTTATATTTTATAATATAAAATCTAAATAATCCCAGACCGGTTTATAATTATTAGATTTATCATAAATAATCCCGGAAATCACCCGGAACCCCCCCCCAAATACCGACCCTCCCAGGCCGATATATCCCCGTACGAATCGCCAGAAATATTATTTAATATTCCTAAAAAAATAATTAATTTTTTAAGCGATTTATATAAATTAAAAAAAAATTATTTTAATTTCTCATATAATATATATATAATAATAATAAAAATTAATAAAATTTTTATTATTATTATTATTAAATTAATTATAATATATATCGAAATTAAAAATATAAAATTATAATTAAATAAATACGCTTTTAACGTATATAAAAATATAAAAATTAATCTTAATAAAATGTATTTTAGCTTAATAGAAATTAAATTAGCGTAAAATAAAAAAAATAAATATTTTTTATTTTTAAATATATTAACGTAATTAAATATAAAAAAATATATTAAATATTTAAATTAGCTATTTAAAAAAACTTTTAAAAAAAAATAATAATTTTTTGTAATTTAATTAAGCTATTCGTTATTAAATTATTTTAATTTCAATTTAAAGGGGTAGATTTTAATTATTATTGCAAATGGGGGGGTGTTGCAAAAGTGGGTCGATGCGGTTACATTGTTTTTCAATAATCTCGGTTCGATTCAGAGGAAAGCTTCAAATTTGACCCCTTTCTAATACTCCGTGACACGTACAACACCGTCTCTGCCTTTTAGAGTATTTCTTTAACAAGAAAGCAGTGCAGATAATAGTACCAAGTCCTGCTAGGCTAACTGCGGTAAACAATGCTGCTCTATATCCCTCCAGCTTGCTTTCCAAGGATGTCTCGCCTCTATTCACATACGACTCCACCGTTCTAGCAATTCCCAACCCGATCGAAATGCTATAGTTCATAACGGTGCTGGCTAGACTGGCCGCGGTGCCCTGCTGATGTTTCCTATCAACCGCATTCGACAAGGCCAGTGTCGCAGCGGGGAACCCAGTATCCATCGACCAAGAAACAATCAGTACGGAGAAGAATAACTGCGTCCAGTAGACTTGGATGGCAGGCATCGTCGCGACAAGTACAGCCCCCAGTGTAAACCCGAGAAGAGAGATGAATACCACAATAGATGGCCCCAACCTCTGGAGCAAGTACCCCGTTGTAACTGTGGCACAGCAACCGACGATGATGCAGGGACTGACATATGCGGTAACCTACAAATCAGCCCATTAGTTAGGTAATTTCCATTACAAGATGCGATTGGGGATATTGTACCAGAAGTGGAGGGACACCGCGAACATTCTCAACAAATTGCCACGTATAACTAGCCCAGATACCGAAGCACGACCAGCCACAGGCCCCTACGATAAGGATGAACGAAGCGTCGGAGGAAAGCGCATAGAACGGTATAAGAGGCTTGGCTGCGTAGTAGTTCTCAATCAACACGAACAACATCGCGAGCAGTATGCCTACAATGAGCGCGATCCAAAGATACGGCTCTTGCCAGCCTACAATAGGGGCTTGGTTCCAAGCGAAACTTATCAGCACCAGGGCTGTGACTCCCGTGATAGCCCCTGGAATGTCAAGCTCAGACATGGCATCCCGAAAGCTGGTCGGCACCTTGATCTTCTGAGTAGACTGAGGAATGACGAAATGCCCTACACCGGCGATGATAATCAACGTCGCTGCGAATGTCCAGTACGTCAACGGCCACCAAGCCAGCGCGAATAGACTCGCGCTCGCTGCCCCGACCATTATGCCTATTGGTGTCATAGTCGCGATGAGTGTGAGAACCATGGCCTCTTTCTTCCCCGGAGGGTACGTTACTCCGAGTAGTGAGAGACCGTTCGGAAAAGAGAGAGCGGCACCCAGACCATGAAATACTCGGGTAGAAACAAACAAGGCTTGCGTTGAGTATACAGCAAGGCCCGAGATAGTTGAGAATATGGCAGACCAAACAAAACCAATAATGAATATTCGTTTATAGCCGTAGGTATCGCCCAGTCTACCCGCGATTAAGATGAAAGTACCGATTGCCAAACTGTAGCCAGCTAGAACCCAGATCAGATCGCTGGTATCAGTAATGTGAAAGCTAATTCCGATCTCACGGAGGATCGCGAGCGTCTGACCGATACCTGCTTCTACAACTATGTTAATTCATCTTGGTCATATGCCATCGGGAGGGTTACCTTAGGTAGACTTACGAGCACATAGTTGAGCCATACAAACCGTCGAGACGTACATAAATGAATGAATTCTCGACATCTCGCTGGCTTCGCTATCAGGTTTCACGGGCAGCGGAGGCGGTGGTTTCGTCGGTGGGGGCCTCGGCGGCATTGGCCAAGATATCTCGTCGATGTTCCCTAAGCCTGAGCTCCGGGTACTCATCTGTCTTGATTGCTGCTGTCTTGCCTGCCGTTGTCTCGATTGCTGCTGTCTCGATTGCTGCTGTCTCGGCTGCTGCTGTCTTGACTGTTGCCGTCTCGACTGCTGTCTCGCGAGACTATACGCCCGCGGGACTGGTGGGAGCGCTTTATCGCGGTATAACATCCGCTGCAGACCCTGCGATAACGGCGCGATGATGGGATTAGACGACAGCGAGCTGGTCGGCGCGTCATCGTCGCTGCTGATAGAAAACCTGGACTGGTGCTCCGTCGGAAGAGCCGCTTCGGGCTCCGTTGGAGGAGGAGGCGCCGGCGCCGGCGGCGTGTACAGCTCGCTTATACGGCGAAGCATGACGTCGTGGGTGTCGTAGCTCCAGAATGAATTTCTGAACAGCGAGTCTGTAAATGACATAGCTGCACTTAGCTGACCTCGCAAAATCGCCCTGCCCACGCACGGAAATGCGCGCCCCGTCCATATATAACGCCGCCAACCAGATTTCTAGCATGCTTAATAGCTTATAGGATAGGGTATGTCTGGGGACATCCGTCGATGGTGTAGTGGTCCCTTTAACACACTAGCTGGGAGCTGAGGGTGTTCTCATGCAGTTCTAACATTGAGTTTTTGTTGTAGAATCGCCGATCCTCCGCCAGCCGTTGGGCGTGATAGTATGCAACATGCTTACAAGTGACGAAGTCGCAATTGACAGAGTATGGGATTTTTAACTGAATTACCGATAGCTAATGGACTGTGGGTCAGATGGCCGAAGCGGTTCCGGTACGATGACTGATGATCATTAGGTCACGATTTGAGAATTACCTAGAATGTTCATACATGGGGAGTTGCTAGAGAACCCAATGTTAAGCCTACCGAGACAAGACCTTTAGCTAGGTCAACTCCTATGTAGGTCCGAATTAGGTAACTTGCTATCTCTGCCCTATCTTGGGAGGATGAGGATCTCGTAGATAGCTTTAGTCAAGATCGTGAAATAAAAGCTCTTTAACATGCGATGTGGTCGGCAAACAAATACCAGCGTCTCGTTTTATTATCTAATGGTTACTCGACGAGCCTGAGTACGGGATGGAAATTTTGGCTTTAGCAGGAATAGGGAGCCCTGCGTCGGCTAGAGGTCCATGTGATGATGAAAGCGTCCCGTTATTATACTGGACCATGTCGAGATTCTAAACGGGGAGAGGATGTCCGATTCTGATATTAAACTCAATTCAACTCGAAAAGCGACTCACCCCTCTACACCATCCGCTCAGCCTGCGTGACATATAAGCATAACCCACTGCTTAGTACCAGTCCCATAAAATGGCAGCTTTGGACGAATGCTCCTTTCTAGCAAACCCACCGCATCCCTAGCTGTCCATCTCACACGGATTGCCATTCGATAAGGCGTGTGCGAATCACACTGCGAACACGTTCCGTGCCTCACGCATATATATCATCGTATTGCGATCCAAAAGCAAGACCGGTGACTTCAAGGCCCTCAGGACGGCTCTCAACGACAAGATCGTCGGCGTCCGCTACGGGACCCTGCCCCCCACGCCGTGAGATAATGTGTTAGCTCTCACAGCGGGCATCCAAGCGAAGAGCCCTAATCTCATCATCACGCTCGGCGGCGAATCGATTACGGACGGCGTCAAGCTGGCGCGACTCTTCGACGCAAACGACGTACTAGACATGCAGGGCGTCGACTTGCTCTACGCCAAGTGTAAGGTGGGCGGACCTACGCGCCGACATGGCGAAGCCGACCCCCAACGTGGAGCCGGCGATCATCCCGGTCATCAACCTGGTAACGACATAAGTATCGGTATCTTCTTCCTGATACCCCAAAATGCGCGAGTAGATCGAAATGAAACCCTTTCTTAATCTTAAAGGGCTAGGAGAATTATCCTACCACGACATGTATAATACAATCAGGCTGTCTGCCGACGAATTCACGCCAGCGGGAGGGGCTACGGACATGCAGACCCATAAGAAGCCAATCTTTCCCAGGTGTACCGGCCGATATCGTGGTGTTTGACCTGGCCCTAACCTTATTGACTCCCGCGCGTTTTTTGTTCTCAACCGGGGTACGCGTAGTCGACCGCAGCACCGAGGGATCGTACGACAACCTGCCCCGGGCGGATCCCAGCATAAACGCCGAGTTGATCAAGGTGCTCCGGCAGTTACTCGCGAGCCTGCTAGAGACCAAGAAGAACTACGACGACCTGCAAGCTCGTCTCAGGTCGCAACTCGCGCTCAGCACCGCCGTAAAGGCCATCTTCAACGTCATGGGCGCCAGCCACGGCATCGGACACCAACTGGGACCCCATGTTCGTCGGCCACGGCGAGACGAGCTGCCGTACGTCATGAATTATAACTGGACGCATGGCGGCGACGGGGCGCGCGGCTCGCTCGGCTGCGTGGCGTCTGCGTTCTGGGATGAGCCGATCACCATCGAAGCCCGGGGGCATGAGAACGACAAGAGCTCCATAAACCCGGGGGACCTCGTGGCCGCGTTCGTCAGCAAGTTCGGGCTGCCCCGGGGCCTGGGCGAGTTTAACATAGGTTGCGATCAGTTCGGCGTGCTGGCTGAGAACTCGTGGACCGACCCCTGTACCATGGTGAACCCGGCGAAACTTGATAGGGAGAAGGCCATCGAGATCCTCGGGATGGCGGCATAGGATAGTTACCGGGCTGGGGACACGGGGTTCCTTAATTATCCGTTTGATGCTCCAACACCATCGTCGTAAACTCAACCATGCTCAACTTCCTGGGGGAATTGCTGCGTTTGTGACAAATCGTACCCTATACAAATTTTCTTGCTACGGTCATGAGGATATCTTTATATCGGAAAAGGTAAAAAAAGACACAATGGAAATCATGACTGAATAAGGGAGTCGGCTTCAATTGCTTTGGGAATTAAGGGGTATGATACTACACCCAACTCTAGCTACGTAAATGCGCACATTGAAAACGGTCATCAACATATCTGAGACAGCACCAGACCTGATATTTTAGATATGTTAAACTCATATGTTCATCTTTTCCACCATGATTAATTCATACGCTCGCCCAGACGTGGCCAAACTGTGTCATAGGTCACTACTATTTCTATATACTGTAATCCTAGAACAGAGTTTGTTCTCTACCTAGATATATGCCTACTCCTGAAGAACCCAAGACTAAAAGGTGTATATCTTCATTGCAATGAATTGACAGCTAGTAACCCACAGACACCTACTCGTTAATCCTAATGTATTCTGTATCGTTTTTGGATTACCCCGTCAATACCAATCGTAGATTAGCAAAGACTCGCCTGGTGGCCACCTGGAGAGCGTTGCCAAATTAACATCTGGAAGCCAGTTGGTTCCGATCCAGCGACGAGTAGTATTCATAATGGCTGGCCACGACGTTCCAGATAGAAAAAAAATGCCAACCATCATATACTACTATATGGATCGACTGGAATACGTCGAGGTTTTGCTAGGCGAGGTACACTATTTTCAGCATTCAGAAATGGGTATGCAGAACCACAGTTTACCGAAAAGGGGAAACCTGCGTAAGTTGAGCAATGATCCAACAAGTTCTAATATTAACTTGTGCTGGTTTCTATGGTTATAGTGGACTGAAAAGACATTAGAGGCCGCTCGTATGATATTTGATCATAGGGAGTAGGTCAACAAAGCTTCCAGGTGCCTTCTCGCCAGCCCAAATGACACATCATAAACACAGCCTCATGGGCATCAGCATCAAAGGAAAAGTGACTTGTCAGGCCCTGCAGCGTTCAGAGTGAATGCGCGTGTCCTCCCGACTGGTCTTACTGTGAAACCCCCAACCTCGAGTTCAAGTCAACCGGTCCGCGCAAGCTCCGCGTCCAAAAGATCGTGAGTGATCGGCCGAAGGTCGGGAGGCCTCACTTGAGACCCGTCCAACATGATATTCGCCACGTCATCGGGCTGTATTCCTTGCGGACGGGCTTTCGCTAAATCGCCACCTGACTCCTCTGCAATGAACTCCAGCTGAGCCTGCGCTGAAACCCGAGGGTGCAGCTAGATAGTCAAGCAAAGTTCAGTCAGTTGCGCGCGCGGGACCGACTGCAGCATGTATGCTTGGTGACTTGTCCGTTTGTGAGACATGGCAGAATCACTAATCTCAGATATCTTACCTCGAGAGGTCACTTGACCAGGGCATCGATATACCGAACGAAGGGATGCACAGCCACCTCCAGAAATCTCGGTCTCACCCCCACGATTAGACTCCCCAGTGCGCTGACACTGTCAATGGGTTTCATGGTAGCCACGATGGAATCGTTCTGGTACCATTAATCCTCATCTTCGATAGACCGAGCGCAGGGTTTGGGGGTGGGCGTAGGATTGACCATGTGACTCATTTGGAGGGCAGCGAGTCATCGACAGGATGGTCGCACAACCCGGGCAGGAATGGTTTGCAGCGCCGGCAGTGCCTCACTGGAGCTCGAGTAAGGACATGTCCTATCGCGGTTTGTCCCTGAAAACGGACTCAGGAGCGGGTGAGACGTTGGGAGCCTGCGGATGTTCCACCAAGCCTTAAGGGAAATCTAGATAAGGTCGAGCGGGATGAGGCGAATAATAGGCTGACGTGTGACGCGGCGCGGGGAGAGTTGGAGGGAGGGCGACGCTGACAGGTTAAGATAGATCTCAAACCCAAGCACGCGCTGCAGGAAAACGCGTCGAGGCTGCGACAAAGCCTGGAGGGCATACCGAGATATCCGATTAGAGCCATTATCCGGTGTCCGCTTCCGTCTCCGCCTCGTCAACGTCGCCGCGGGTAATCCTGGAGGCTGGTAACATTTAGCAAGGCTGCCGCCTAGGTTACACAGTTTCAGCTATGAAGCTGCCCTGCGCCATCTCCATGGCATAGTTCACAATCGATTCCAGCGAATGAATGATCCTAAGTTTCCCTTATCCTATCAATCTTCACCCTCGCTGTCCTCATCGTCGTCGTAATATTGAGTTAGGCTAGGCGTGACCTGAAATCGAGTCAGCAACGAAGTGGCGATATTGCGTGCAAGTCCGGGGCTAATTCGTTTGATTCGACGAGGCCCTTTCGAAGCGAGCTCCCGTGCTATGAGTCGTTCGATATTGGGCAAATCCAATCAACTGGCGCGGTGAGTCACCGCTTTGATTGTCCATAGCGGTGAAATGCAACTTGGTGGTAAGGGATCCGTAGCTAGTGCCTTGGTGGTATCCAGTAAATATCGCGAATACGTCGTATTAGCCGACGAGGAGGATCTCCGAAAAATAGAAAACTGTCGCATGTCGGACTTGGACTTACAAAGATCTTGCATAGTGATATCTGAAGGCGTGCAGCTATCGACACCTATGACATGGGTAAATTAGACGCCTGCTAGCAATATTCCCGCACAAGTCCCAATTTGCAGGGGGCACTCGTGTCGCTTGCGGCCTGCCAATCTCCCCGTATCCGTCGCGGACTTGTGATTTGCCCGCTCCGGGTCGCCTTGCTTCCCGAAAGGCGAGCAAAGGAATACGTATAGGTCATCTATGAGCATGGCATAGAGTCTATGGCGCCGGCTATGCCGTCTAGGCCTTGGAATACGCTGTCGATCGGCTTCGATAAAAAGTCGTGGAAGAGACAAGTTGGGCATTTGTCAAGACCGACGACGGATGACGATAGCGAGGCAGAGATCCAAAAGGGCAATATTCCGGAACAAAGTGGAGTGGCCCCAAAACCACCCCTGGGGGGCCCTACTGCGCAGCAGAGGAGCGACTTGGCTCCATCGTCACATGCTGTCCTGCTCGGTAGGCCTAGACTCCAATATCCACTGTAGACTGTAGGGGCAATAGGGACTTAGCTATAGCGGCACAGCCCCCAGCGGAAGCGCGCAGAGCTCTAACCTATGCATTCGTCTGGCTGTCAAGGGTGACACGTCAATACGCTAAGCACCCAGGCTTCTGGGTCGCGAATTCGAAGATTCCTAACCTGCTACCCCAACAGTCAATGGAATGCCATAGGTACAGGTGACGAAGTCGGTCGCGATGATGCTCCTATGGCCCGCTTCGATATGGTGTAATGCCTTAACATAGAATGCGATGTCGGGCAGTGCGCATTCTCACAGCAAATGGGAGACTTGTGCTCGGTGTGTTGTCCCGGCTGTCCTGCTACCCGTATCACCCACATCACCCACGTCGCCTTGTAGATGATATACTTTGCGCCGGAAGTATTGCGTTCCTCATTGTAGTCATTGGCCAGGCGAGGAAAGGGAGACAGGCGGCGGCAGGCAGACCATCCAACTATGAAAGGTCATTATGCCATTTGACCGATAAGAGAGGCATCTTATAATCTCGATGTGAAAGACAATGTCGAATCAACATTTCAGAGCCCCGCGAGACAGTGACGAAAAGGGGGGGCCAGGTGAGCGACGGCAGGGGGTTTTGGTCTGGATTTGAACAACGCAGAGGTATAGACAGCATGTACTTTTATCACGACCTCTTCTAATTCAGGTAATTGACGGCCCGTTCTCGTCACAGTACCTACACGTGCGGCTGGTGCCATGCATATCCATACATATCCATACATATCGTTGGAGCACTCCCTATAATGGTGGTGTCGCTATAGTGCTGATAGGTCCAGGCTGCTGAAACTACGTCCCTCACCAAAAGCCGTTTTGACGCCGTCTCGTTTCTGTACCGCATTGGGTTTGTGTCACAGGTTCGGAGGAGATCTTGAGCGGTCGGTTACCTTGCAATGAGGTCTCGAAGAGAAGGACCTATTACACGTACGTAATTGCACCCTGTTTTCGTCTTCGAGGCCCGTTTCATCCGGAGAGGTCGAGGAGGGGTAGAGGGGTAACCTTCCCAATACCACTGCTATATTATTTTTTAATTTCAATTTTTGTGCGTCGGCGCTACGTCACGCAGCATACCTCGATCAGGGGTACCTGCAATCTGTATGTATACCTACCTATATGTAAGGCATGAATAGAAAAAGGTTCCGAGTCTTCCTGCAGCGTCGTGCTATATCCACTGTTTAGTAAGAGTCGGTGAGTAGCAGAATCAATCATGATCTACTTGGCTATCGTGCTAGATCCGCCTGGTGAGGTGAGGTCTCCTGTTCGTTTAGCAATGTCTTTGTTTTTGTTGAAGGCGTGGTGGAGAGGGACCGCTATTCAACAAAGGGGCCAAGATATTGGCTGTTGGGCACGGAGTAGGAAAAGGACATTGGCCATAATATGAATATTAGGTGGCTTAATCGGGGTGTGTACATTGTTCGACTTTCGAGACCCCCTTGCCTGGCCCAATCGGGTTATGCACGGCTGCATGAGGTGTGGCCTCAAGTCGGGTCCCCATTGACCAAACAATTTACAGAGTGCCTTCAGCTTACAGATATTGGACATCACTGCAGCCAGCGACTTCGCGCGCAGGGCATCAGGACATAAATCGTACATGACGTCTGCTCGTATGAGTCACAGACCATGATGGCAGATCGATGGTACCAGAGAAGTATCAATTTCGCCTTCGCATCCCGTCCTTTTACCTCCCTTTCACGTGTCTCGCAGTCGAGAAGGAATTAAAATGAATTATTTGGCAAAAATAAAAATTTTTCCCCGTATCGAGAAACGAGAAAGTGGATTGGTCGTGCTCAGTAAGACCTGAGCGGAGCGAAAAAGAAAGAGGCACACCTAAAATAGGGGGTGCAAATCTAGAAAAGTGTCAGGGGTCCATGGGCCCTTCAAGGTGTGGCGGGTGAATGCAAGCAGTGCACGGGGGAAAAGCACTCTCTGGGCCGTCTGCGGTGACATTGCTAGAGATAGGCTGGTACGCAGTAGAAAGGAACCCCATGCTTCTCATGGCTGCATGATTTCAAGCAACGCACGCCACCTTCGCTGGCCCACCATTGGATTGACCCGCGGCAGTGGGTATAATCTCCGTCGAGTCCACAGCCAGGACTTCTGCGGCTTGATCGTGGCCGAGGACAGTTCCACTATACTGTACGGAGACCATTGGAATTCTTAGAGCGCAATGCTGTCGAGGTATCCATCGTAGCTTTAGGTGGCTGACCGGGGAAGCATTAGCAGGTCATCAGCCGAACCGGTCCGGGCTCCTAGCTTTTCGAGCTAGAAGCGCCTCGAATGCTGAACATGGCAGGCTAGAGATATCTAGTCTAGTGTAGCTAGTGTAGTG
Organism: Hypoxylon sp. FL1150; assembly: GCA_022495205.1. NCBI lineage: Eukaryota > Fungi > Ascomycota > Sordariomycetes > Xylariales > Hypoxylaceae > Hypoxylon > Hypoxylon sp. FL1150. The sequence goes on from MU376182.1 coordinate 48,078, forward strand.
AGCCGCGAACGCGAACCATTTGGATGGTTTGATCCTTGTCTGCCTAGATGAGATGTGCGTAGCCGTCGGTTGTATCTATCGCACAGGTGCTACGGTAGGACCATAAGGGGTGGCAATTAATCGCACATACTCCCACTGCTGCGACCCATTTCATTCTAATAACTGAGTTTACGATGGCCTCGGCGCTGTGGGTGGTTGATTGAATGGGCTGACAGACACGAGCCAATCAACATGATTGCGAAAGTCAGGGTGCTCGATACCATGTCTGAGGCAGCTGTCTTTCGGAAGGATATTTTGATCATGGGTGGATGATGGGTAAATACCTAGGTCTCGACTCGAGTCTGGACAGGACGTACATAGATAAGATCGGGTGGTCTGAGGCGTCGAGCTGAGGGAATAAACGCCGAAACAAGACGGCTTGTGTTAATTGATTGACCAACCACCTCGAATATCCCCTCTCCTTACACCGAGGCAAGGAAGAGTGTGCGACGTGATACAAGAGTAACCCCCCTATTTGAGGCAAATATGATCTGTAGGTATCATCCGTACCTATTTTTGACAGATCATAGCAGCGAACAGGTCTGGTGGAACGGAGGCTGAAAGTCCTTGAGCTACCGATCGATTACCGAATATAGCGACGATTGTATGGAAGTCGGGGCGTATCCGCACTTCCAGACAGCCTCCAGCCTCCCATCTAGTCAATAGGTACCTATCTACCTAGGTTAGTTTCTTCTTCCGGCACGGAACCATTCTCGTGTGTAGTACCTAGGTAGGTAGTAATGTCGCACTTGATAGGCGCTCAGGTGACTGGCAGGGTTATAGCTTAGAGATCTCAACTGGGTAGGTCGATTGCTTGTAATGGTAGGCTAGTAATATAGCACATCTCAACCCTTTGACCGGTAATGCTCCATGGATGACTTGATCTTGCAGGTTGCTTGTTCAGTTGCCAACTTAATCTCTGGTATATAATAGAAGGAAGATTAATGGAGTGGCGCATTGCTATGTAACTAGCAAGCACCCACGATGCTTGTTATCGACATCATACATGATGGGGGAAAGAGATTGATTGGAGGGGAGGCCGGGAAGAGAGCCTATGCTGCGACCTCCACGTTTTCTCACGTTCAGCCCCCGCCATGTGCTATGCCTGGAGGTGCAGATGACCCTCATTTCGAGCGAACCATTATCGGCTAGGGGGTTCGTTGGCTGGAAATCAATCTCGATCTTTTCACATGGAAGTTTGTTAAACCAGTCACGAATGACGCATCGGTGGGTTCTGTTTGTTCTTGTATGTTGAGTCTTTTCTTACGATAGAACGCTCGCTGGCTATATCAAGGATAGAAGCGCCGGATGATACTCAACTAAATGGAGGTGGTGTGTAAGACTCTACAACCCTCCAAGTCAGTCTGTTAGATTCCACGCCACTTTGAGAAAGGACCGGCGAGAAGCGACTCTGATCTCCACCGAGGAGGCAATTGCAGAGGCAAGAAAAAGTATAGTCAGTTGAATGAAGCTTATAACCTTGGGTTAATGATATCGCGGGAACGGCTAACAGGTATGATCTGACATTGATTCTTCGTTTCTCTTGTAAGCCGAGGTAGGCCTGAGCAGCCTCGTAGGCTATTGCATAGGCTCATTCAGGGAGGTGGGGGATTGACGGGTATGCATGAGGGTTTAGTTCGTGAGGATGAGATGTGGTAATAGGTATAGACGGGTACATAGGTAAATACGGTAAAGTGTATGCATAATGGCCTAGGCGTTACCCGCAATCGCCCACTTCCCCGCGCGGGAACTACTATACTATACATATTCGCCTACATATACCTAACTGCCTCCTTCTTGATCTCAGCCTACATATAGGCGGTGCTGTCCAGTCCCGTTTCTAAATTTATTATTAGTCTTCCTCCAACGAATGTGTTGTTCCCGACTCAAGGATCTTATCGTTAGAACGCCTGCCTGGCTGTACCTGGCATGATCTGACGATAATAGGGAGAGCCTCAACATCTCTCCTAAACACAAGCGCATCTCGGTCTGGCGCAAACAACAGGCCAGTAGAAACAGTCTCCCTCCGCATCCTGCCGATACCCGTTGGAGACCCGGATCATAGAAGAACCTCCTACACATGAACTACTGAACTACTTCCAAGGTTCCTTTGACCTACCATCTGGACATCGGAACACCCGGCATTGTTTGACAAAGCGATAAAATCAATTTGTTTTCCGTCAAAGGAATCGGGATCTCCTCATCTGCTCTTACTTATTTGGCTCAGCTGCCACCAATTCTTCTGTCGGGATCTGAAAGTATTATTTTTTTCTACAGCCTGCGCGACTTATTGGAGGCTGAAACGAACCTAAGCTCTCCACCAGGTTACAAAGCGACCGAAGACCAAGATATATCAATCGATCAATTGATAACAGCCGCAGACTTTGCTTGCGCATCCATCTTTGGACAAGGACCCGGGAATTGTGTGCCCTGTTCATGGGTCTTTGACAATCCTTGGAGAAAATTTTTCGCACTTCTTTCGACTTGTTTCTGATATGGTCCATATTGCTGGGAAATGATGGCCATTTGTTGTCGGTGCGCCAGTACGGAGTAAGGAAATCATTACTTCCAATTTCGCTAAGGGTAGCCGAAATCTCGGCACCCCTGGAACCCAGCGAAGTCCAAGGATCCTGAGAGCATCGTCATTCGACCATCTCAGGAAGAATTTTCTTTCTGTTTGTCAGTTTCCATATTCATCTCACCTAGCGGGGACCTATAGCGAATACGATAATTCTTTGTTATGGACTTCCGAGTTGCCTGAACTACGATAGTCCAGTGACAGGGTATTGGAAGAACGCAAACCCAAGACGTTGACGTCTAAAGTGTCGTCGCAATCATTTTCGCCGCCTGGAGGGATCCCAGGCTACCGAGGCTGCTGGAGCCATACGAATTTTAACATTTAAGGAAGCGTGGCCTTCCCCTGATTCCAAATATCCACCCGTTATCACTGGTTGGCGGCGACAAGCAGCTGAAAGAAAGGCGCTGAAGGACCACTGAAAGTGCACAGTGGGCTGCTAATTACACTGATTGGGCACTGAAACAAAGTGCGAAGGGGATCCTCCTCGGACGTTGTGGCTGTGCCTCTCAGCAGTGCCCGGAGTTGACTAATATCGACGTTACGCTGGGCCTACTCCCCGTCTTGCATCAGTTTCGCACACGCCCAGGGCTGGACAGTACGTACCCAAGTACAGGTTATACGTACCCGAGGCTGCCAAGGTACTCAAGGTACCTTGGCTTTAGGCTACATAGGATTAGGCCTTGGTAGGGCCCCCCTGGTCCTGCTGGCTGACCCCCTGTCGCTCCCCCTGCCCCCGGAAAGAAAAAAAAAAATAGAAAAAATTTCGAGTTGGTGCTCCAAATATCCTGTTATTATTAAACCAAGTCCACACGCCTTTTCGCCCAACCTCCGGCATTCACCTTTCTTCCAACTTTGGCTTTCGCCATTACACTGACTCATCGATCGCAATTATTAAACTTGTGTCGCTCTTCGGATTTAACATTCTGTTCTTCAACAGTCCAGTTACTTCCAGCACCTTCACGTTCGAAGTCGTCTTATCGACTTTGATGCCCAATCCTCCCGGGGATATAAACACCAAATCTTGACATGTTCTCTCAAAGAAGAAGGTTTTCCTCTCCTCTTCCCACCGACCACATACCAAGGTGACAGGTGTCACTTTCTCCCGCGTCACGACACAGGCGCCATTTATTCCGAGCGATATAAACCGAAAAAGAAAACCGACACAGAAAATCACCACATCTTTTACTACCGAGTCGCGCGTTGGGGGCGACTAAACAAGAAAGAAGGAGTTCGAATCCGACAACATCACGGCTTCAGCGGGAATAGTGTCGCAAGAGCCAGGAAAGATGAGCTACACGTCGCCATATGGGACCCCTCACAGAGGCGGCGATGGTTATTACTACGACGTACAGAGTCCCTCACCAACACCTTCGCCACGTCACTACCCTTTTTACCCAGCTCAGACCCCCCAGCGACCGGCTACTCGTGCTCATCACAGTCGCAACGCCAGCACCGACTTCCCTAACTACCGACCGTCGACCGCGTTCTCTCCTCGATACACGAGCACCGGCGAGTACGCCACCGGCCCAAGCCCGAATGTGAGTTCGCGAAAGCACAGTTTCTCAATGGGGACGCAACACCTGCCTAAACACGAGCGTCGGAGCTCCTTCTCATACCATCGGGCCTCTCATGGGGACTCCGACGAGGACGAGTTCTTCGAGGTCGACGGTGTCAGATGCGTGCTGCTTGCGGAGTCTAAGAGTCGCAGACGCAGAGGGTCCTTCTATGCTGCTCCAGGACATGGCACTGATCACTACTACCGTTCGCAGGGCATGCCGTCGTCGTTCTACGAGAAAGAAAGATCCGAGCACCCGCGCTTCGAGGAGCCGCCAGCTCGCTCCGCCACGAGGATCGGCCATCACGTACGTCGTCCTTCAGCAAGTGCTGTGCCTATTCAGCGCCCCTCCACCACGCGCCCGTCTAGCTCTCACAAGAAGAAACCCGCTGCCACCGGGCCAAGGAAGGCTACCGAAGCGGATGCCAAGAAGCACCGGATTCCCCAAGGATATTCACTGAAGAACTGGGATCCTACCGAGGAACCTATTATGCTCCTAGGGAGTGTTTTTGATTCCAACTCTTTGGGGAAGTGGATCTATGACTGGACTGTACACTACCACGGACCGGCCACTCCGATTGCGGATGTCGCTGGTGAACTGTGGGTTCTCCTCATCCAGCTATCAGGCAAGATAAAGCGATCCGAGGAAGTCGTTCCAGAAGTCAGGACCCAAGCCAACCGGGAAATGATTGAGGACTTCATCGAGTCAGGTGAACGCCTGACGGACAAACTCCGCGTATTACTCAAGAAATGCGAGGCTCCTATGCTTAGGTCTAGCAAGAAGGAGGCGGCCCACTTAGGACAGAATGCCGGCGTGGAGTTTGTGAAGACCATCTTTGGACGCGAGCGCGAACTAGAGCGCACCGAGGCTTTCATGCAACAAGTTCGCCTCTGGAATTTGCGGTTCGACGCGAACTGCGAGGACATCCTAAGGAGGCCCAAGCAATAGAGGACAGGACCTTTTCATTGGATTTTTGTATTATTCCCGGGTCATCCGCGGACGGACCACCACCATCACCACTACCACCCTACTATAAAAAATCGAACGGACGAGAATGTTGGATGGCATAGCCATCGTGTACAAGTAGCTGATTTTCCTGCTTGGGTTGTATTTCCGGAGTGGCACATCGATACCAGGATTTCCCCTTTCAGGATTTTTCTGTCATATTACACCAGCCGCAGGGCATACTAGCATGCATTGAGAGGAGAAGGGCCTGGATTTTCCGGTCTCATCTTCCGTTTTTTCTCAAGATACCCAGACGAAGAGGAGAGTGCGTGGCTATATTGCACACAAAGCTCACCGCGCAAGCAGTTGACGAGGATACGAGAGCGATATACCCTTTCGGGAGATTTGGGAGCTCAAAAAGTTATTTATCTTGAAAAGACGGAATGTTTTGGTTTTTGCGCAACAGCACATAATGACAGCTGTTGAGGGGAACTGCATTTGGGTTTGGGCTATTGCCCCAGACATAGACTACAGAGCTTAATGGTTATTATTATTTTGGATATCAGCGATGGATTTGTGAGCTGGTCGACTCATGTTTGCAGCGCTGCGCACTCATCAGCAGGCGTTGTGTCAGACTGGTGGCTTATTTGATTTATTGCACAGGAAGCATTTATAGAGGATCTCAACTTGTTTCTGAGGTCATGGATCGGGTTTTGTACTGGCTGGCTGGGAGATACCCCCTTTTCTTTCATTTGGTAGCAAGCTGGAATCGCTGGAAGACAAAAAATACCACTTCATCCTATACTTAAAAAAGGCTTGCTATTTTCTCAACGTGATTTGACTGGACTGCAATTTGATGCTTGTATATCTCTAACATCTCTAACAGAGTAATATCATTTTACTACGGTCGCCTTGGAGCTTGATTCCGTCGCGTTCCTGCATATCTCCTCCCAACCTAATAGCGGCGCATCAAAGGGATATGTTCGCACATCATGCATTAGGTATGTCTGCTCCCGAGTTCGCCTGTGAGCTGGGATCTGTTTGTAGCTGTCATTCCTTTGATTGCCTAGTCCACATACCGAGATAATTACATGGCCATAGATACCGTAGATGCCGTAGATGACTCAACCACATTGCAAGGGGCAGGGTGGATAATAGCCCATCCCTTGCGTATTATCTGACAGGCACGCCTGGATATATCGCGAAAAAAAAAAAAAAAAAAAAAAAAAGTCTATCAAGTATTACTACAGGTACATCAGGATGCTACCATGCAATGTCAGCATCCTTTCTCGTAGCGACATAATAATAATAGCTTATTAGTTTGTAATAAGTTCCATCGAGACTCCTTTCTTTTTCTATTCATTCCTCCTCATTTCCATACACAATTTCCTTCCTTTTTTTTCGCATATCTTTAATTAATTTTTTGTGTGCGAATGGGTGACTATTTGGCCGAAATTACTTTTCATGCCCCAAGCCACGCGTCCCGACGAGCGCGCGCCCAGAGGGAGTTATCAGTCTTGGAAGATAAAGAAACGCATTACACGAACACGAGAGACGGGGATCGTCTTTGCATTTTATATGTACGAACTTTCTAAACTGCGCTTCTCCCTACTTACCTCTTAGATGCACAACCTTAGCTTGCCGTATCTGAGTGAGATGAGAAAAGATTCCTAAGTCACAACACGATGCCATCATCGTTAGGGTTCGATGGATCCTCCGAAACGCACTGGCTTTTTTTTTTCTAGGGGCTCTGACAGGCTCCCTTAGCGATTGATCCATGTTTGTTCCTTGACAGGTTCCGTGCGCCAGCTGCAGCCTTGAACCTGCAATGCACTGACTTCCTTTTGCTTCCTGCGCGAGCTGCAGATACTTAACCTAGGTACTATGCTTACCTCTGTTCCATGGGTCTCAGATTAGACTACCCACCCCCTCCGTGCGTCTAACATGTCCAGCTAAGAAGCCCTCTTAGGGCCTGGACTATCGTGTAACAGCACAAGACATAATCACGATGGGCCATTGAACAGGCGGGCCATTGTGTTTCTCATTCGCTCAGCTCGTCACCCCTCCTCTCCGGGTCCGTTGACATTGACAAGTCAGTCGGCCGAATGAGATGTCTATTACTTATTATCGTTCGAGTCACCACTTCGCAATTGATTATACCCCAACCTGTTTTTAGTCTGCTCTTCTCCGTCATCCGTCATAGATAGAGAGAGAGAGAGAGAGAGAGAAAGTTAGGTATTGTTGTTGTTAGGCATCTATGAAGGAGTCAGTAGATGGATGGTAAGGCGTCAACGGGGGCCCGCCGCCGCTTTAGGTTGGTATGTACCTAGTTAAAGTGATGTGGTACTAGGTATGGTGCTCGAGCTGCAGGCCCCTCCAGATTGTCGTAGTAATGTGACGACACGGCGGGCAGCGCGCAGCACAAATCAGACAAGGATGCGGTTTGGAGTTTCTCGGGATTCCGCTGCCGTGGGTTACGGCACAGGAATCCACTGCCACGCGAAGAGCAAAGGAACGAAAGGATTATTCTTCTCTTCTATCTTCTCCTGCCTACGTAAAAACCGGTGCATATATGTGTATGCCTACGGCGATGGATGGAGGCTAGCTAACCTAGCAGCATAGACAAGCTACATCTATCCGAAAAGGGGCAATTCGTTCCAATTAGGTAAATAGTATATCAGCCTTCCGCGTGTTTTTGTGGCTGGTGTCGCTTTCGTGCTCGTGATAGTAGGAAAGGGTGTGTATTGACTTGTACTTATTTTCCCATCTAAGACTTGTATACGTACATTCGCGTTTATCATGTTCTAGACTAGAATCATATCAATGTATCCCTGGCATGGGATTCAAGACGGATTGTGTATCAATGTTTTTTCATTCGAGCAAACTTCTGAAATTAGAACAGCTGTCTACAGAGCGAAGGAGGCCCCAGGCGCTCGCTCTCCGATCAATTAGTGCCTCTGTCATAGCACTTCTCTTGCCCTCTAGTCCAGTCCTACTATCGCATACAAAGGCCGACTAACGACGCGCAATGGCTAAGAAAAGGAAAGAAAAGGCTCCCAACACCCCGGTTTTTCTCGAATCAGCCGCGTCCATCGCGCGGCAGTTGGGTCTGGATCGTGCCATCCCGGTGTCTCCTATTTACATGCTGATGTGATCAGCAGTAGCAAAATTCCTACTCACCCAACCGAGCCACCCAACCATCCATCATCTCATCCCATCTTATCGAGAAAATTCTTTTCGGTGGTACTTCTGTCTCGTCTAACACACACATGAGCTGGGGGAGGCGCCTGTGCGTCCAATCAGGGGCTGGGATCTAATACGCTATCTCGTGTGCACAGAGCACACGCATCCCCTTTCCCCGACGCCCAGGTGGTTGGGGGCGGGAAAATGCCGCAGGATGAGACTCTCGCAAGCCATGTTTTGGTTAGTCAGACCGATAGGTAAGCACTTGGGACGTTATGTGGTAGGGCGCCGTGCATACGGCAAGTCGCATTGGCCTGCGACCGGAATAGCATTATCGAATGCAACCGCATCTCTCAGATGACATAGGCGTTTTTTTTTCCTTGCATTTGCGGGACAGAAAGTTCGACTCATATCTAACCAGTGTTCTGTTCTCGTATCACTTCCCCTCAACTTCTAGCTCGAGCTAGACGAATTAAGTCTTTGTGGAATGGAAGGGGAAGAGAAGATACAAATATCCCGCTGCCTTTACTGACGCTCGACTGTGTCAGTCATTCGTCACATGTTCTGAACGTTTACAACTACCTGAGTACCTAGGATGCAGTGATGTATAAGAAGATAGGTACGTGGCTGATTAGATACTTAATAAGACTATCTCAGGAGCCGTTCCATGTTTGCCATTATACACGTGATATCACACATGACTAATATAACCTCAAGAGCAGGTTCATTGGAAGGGGAATGGGTAACGTACGTAGATTGCTAATAATGAGAGCAGATTCGAGGGCGAACTAGACCTGTCGTTCAGGTGAAAATTATCAAGACTTACTAACTTAGACACCAGGAATACATTTTGGTTGACTACTATGCTTAAAAATCATTGATCCCGAAATTGTATTGTCCCTGCAGTCACGAGTCTTTTATCGGCACATTTGCTGTTTAGCTCTTCGAAGGACTCTTGGCCTCTTCAAGTTGTGCTGGACGAACTCTTTATCCATCAGTATAGTTGGAGATGGTAAAGAGCGGGTTCGAACCGACATATCTCCTCGCAGGTAGGTACGTCCGATTCTTATATCATTAAGAGGCGCGGTTGTTTATGTAGCGCCCCCTCGGGCAGCTTAAACCGCGAGGTAGCTGACCATTTGATGGAATCGTGCCAGAGGTAGGGCATCGGAGAAATTCCACCTGATTGGAGCAGGCTCTCTGCGTTTAATGATGTTCTCGGCGAACTCAATCCCCTTACTCACGGAGGGCTGATCCAGACTACAGGACTCATGACCAAGATAACCTCGGGTAGCACATCGTAGTTGACCTGCCGCGAGAGGATTTCGCTAGTGACCAGTAATTCGGCGCCTTTGAAGGCATTGAAAAAGGTGAGTACTCGCTGTAACGGTTCAAGAGGAAGCTGGTCCATCAAGAGATGTCGTTCTCAAGGTCAAGCCCCATTACGCCTATCATTTGATACGTTGAAGAATGGTCTATGTACGTCACCATTCAAGGGTCCAGCTGACGCTTAACTCCTACCAGACTGCGACTCAGAACGGCGTCGCTATGGAGGGGTTTGTACGGCGGCCAGAGAATCTGCCATCAGCCTTCTAGATGCTTTCTCTTCGCGTCGGGAAGACTCTCGGAAGGCTTCGTACGCAGCGGGCGTATGCGCGGCCCCATAATCTAGGTGGCTGACCGGCCGGTTCCTATTCCCCCTTCTCTTGATAAGCATACCACAACGACGATCGCATCACTCCTTTTTTACCCCACTGGTTTCTAAGTCACGCCGATGGTTCTTTAGCGTAAGTCTCGTCTCATTCGGGTGAGGGATGAGGGATATCATTGATGGGTTTGTACGCTACACGAAGTCATCGGGCAGCTGGTTAGGCAATACTGCTACCACCGCAGAGAGTTGATCCAATGAGCTAGCCATGCCGCCATATTAAAGGATCGATGGTTTGGCGTTTCACTCTAGGCATGAGACCAACCAAGTCTCGCTGTCGTACAAACCCCCATCAATTAATATATCTCGTGTAGGCAGCAGAACCCCAAAGTGCCAACTGCTCCCAAGGGATATCAACGGTTATGCGAGTCATCAATAGGAGCTGAGAGACAGATTCTCCACCAATGATGCTGCTGCTTGCTGCCACATTGGCATGACTTATGCCGAGACAAGACGAGGAGCTGAAAAGCTTGATGCGAATGTATCGACATCTCTTGGGTAACATACATAGATGTCTACATACTTCCAGAAGCCCCCTATTCTTTGACCTGTTCCTCAAGGATGAGGAGTTGTCAGTGCTTGCCCAATGCTGTATATCCCAGCCCCCTCCCCTCTCCTCTAGGTTCTAGGTATCAGCGCATAAGCAAACTTCGCAAAAAGACATCTAGAAGACAGCGCTTACTAACCTGAGTATGGCGATGCGTACATCATGAACGGTCCAACGATGTGGTATGACGACAGGTCATACACATACATGCTTGCTTACCGCGCCCGAATATAGCTTCGTGTAGTCCTGACCATCCCGGGGTGGATTCGCGCCGTCCGCCCCAGAAGGACACAACAGCCTTGCTCGAAAACATTTTTGTTCGCGGGCCGAGCTTAGGTGGGAGGGTAGGGCTACTGCACCTTAGACTGCGCGGGTGTGGCGCTGCTTTTATTTTAGGTCGACGTCGCATGCAGTGTCCTATTGGCGCCTTGTTCTCGTGCGGCGTGTTGTTGTCGTACTGTACCTAAGACCTAAGCCTTACTTTGGTATGGTGCTACCAACTCCAACCCCTCCTTCATTGCCCATTGCCCCTCTTCTCTCGATTCCATAGAGGGGCTGACGAGAGAAACTTGATGCAACATACCTAGGTTACATGTATTTGTTTGCCCCCCCCTCGTACCGCAACGCAGCCCATCAGTTTAGATGGTGCTACCGCCCGGTCACCTAGAGCTAAGCCGGTAGAGAATAGAGTCGGGCTCGAAGGTGTCGGATGGCTGCAGATTGACGTAGCACACGTGTTGGAGGCGTGACCGGGTGGGTAGTTATTTGTCGTAGATAACAAGAGGAAACTCTTGGATGCGGTTCGTCAACGTGATGGTGCCTACAACGAGCAAACTCACCTCACCGAGCACCACACGGGGTGTGATCGGGAAGATTGACGATGTTGTTACGCTGTTTCCATTCGAGGGATTTTTGGCCCCTATTTACCTCGGATGCCCGCCTCCTTGGCATGATACCGTAAATATTGAATGATGCGTTTCTATTGCGGAGTTTATACAGGCAACGAAGCAGTGCTACAACCCATAAATAGCAAAGCTGAAGGGCCAGAAGGTGCTTAACTGCACCTAAGCATGCATGCACAGCAACACGTGTGTGATCATGTATGTCAGCGCGTATTGTAACACCGTGGCCGCCCCGGCTTCCCGAGGGCGGTGCGTCATGCCTATATGCTACATGACTAGCATCGCGTGGTGAACTGGGATCCCCTTCCGAGCTCCACTCCGCTCCGTCCCGTGCCTACGGTTCCGGAATAGGGGTTGCATGATAACGGCGCATGTAAAACAATTACAAGACCTTACGGCATGATGTACCAACATTTGGTTGATAGTTTCAATTGAAGAACGCGATATGAAGTATCGATATATAAAACTGTCAGTGTCTTATCACCTATGAATTGTAAGAGGTTATGCCTGGTAGTATGCACTTACCATAAGTCTCAGAATGAGTGCCTCTATAAACTAGCGAGTGTTTCTGTCTGGACTCTGATAGTTATTTGTAACTTAGAACGTTAGGTAAGGTACCTATATATATATCTATATATGAATCTAGGTATCTTCCTTTTCATATGATCTAGATGTCATTTATTGTCACAGAAATCTCATACTTTGAAGTGAGTTATCTACCTAGGAGGCATTTCTCAATCCGGCCAACCTCACCGCGCTTCTTGTGAGGGCTCTAACTGTGCGCGCCATCAGGATCTCTCAGGCAGCTAGACGCACCCATGTAGCTCGCTAGAAAGTACTTTTCAATCCGTTCCATCATTCACTTTGAAAACGGTTTTCAAAGAGCAACCTCTAGAGTAGGGGTTGATGACACCGCGGATCACTAGGAATTCGACACGGCGGGCTACATGGCGGGCTTACACAACCTCCAGGGGCTGGGGCTCGTGAGACGAGTCTCTTTGTCATCGCCTCTTGTATATACACAAGTAGTTGTAGCCGTTTGGTTCACAACTCTATAGCTCTATGCGACACTTTGCTGTCTCTTCATAACTTGGTTGGCCTTATGATATTTGGTGCCTTTTATCATGAACGTATTGTAACTTATTCCGTGTGCTGCGACTCGTGAGTTGGGGGCATCGGATAGTCCCGAGACTCGGAGTTGTCGAGTGTCTATTACATTGCTCTGCAGTATTGGCTCCCTGGTCCGTTTATACCTGTTGGAGGTGCTAAAAAGCAGGTAACACCGTCCACCTATATTCTATGGTTTCCGGGAAAGGCCTGTGTCGGAGGGTAGTCCATCTTTGATTAATGAGATTTGAATGAAAGCAGAAATGAACGGTTAGAAGGGATCAGATGTACAGGATTGATAAAGCTGTGTGGGATTGTCGATCTTGAGCACTTAGACGGGAGCTGGCGAGGTTGGTCTCGACGGCAAAGAATGCTGGTCTGGATAAAGAGATAACATATAGTTCTGTAGGGCAAATAGCCTCTGGTGTACATAATGCTTAACGGTAGCCTTTAGCAGCTGGGCCCATCGCCCCCTGCGCAACTACGTCGACCTTTCGACGCCTTATGCTCCTGCGTCGTCATAGTAGGCACGTGAAACTTACATGTCACTGCGTATGATCTATCTAGCACTGGAACGTATAATCCATATCGGAATAGTCCCACAGATGGAAAGGAACGGGCAAGCTGGGAATCAGTAGTAGGCACACACAAAAAGGAAGAGATGACTAGGGGACTCAGAAACAGGTATCTTGTAATATTTTCATGGTAATTGGATCTCTGGTAAGGAGAAAAAAGCACTACCCCTTTCAATCTTTTAGGAACACAAAGGAAGTCATAGTCTAAAGCAGGTTGGTCATGATTTCGTTCAGGGTCGTCTGAGAAATTGTCATCTTCCTTGGACGTCATCTTGATTCGTATGATATATCGTTATGCGAGATAGCTCACTGCCTATTCAAATAAAGGGAGGTGGACGCTAAACTTGACGACAAGTCTAAGAATGGAAATTCGTTTGGCTTCAGGTTTACTGTCTTCCGAAGAAGGTGGGAGGGAGACAAGGTCAGATGACTAGATGCCCAAGTTTAGGAGGAATATCGTGCGCAGCTCTTGGAGCAAGATCCAAAGGCAGGGCATATACTCTAGACATGGTTTACGTTCATTGAGTATGGATTGTTAGGAACTGTCTAGTTAGTTGGAATTCGTAAGAGGTTGAGTTGAACATGGCGTCGATTTCAGATCGGAAGTGGTACTCCACCCCCTTTTCGCTAGTACCCTAACTCTTTCAGGTAGACAGGGCCATTCGGCATTTCTTGAACTTGAAGTTCCTAAGCATGTGATCGAATACAACACAACTTCGACCATAGACTTGAACACTTGGGCTAGAAACAGGAGTGCGTAGGAAACAGCATAATCGACTAGTGTCGGCCTGATCCGAGATGGCTGCATCCTGTTATTAATTGGAATGTTTCGAGAGCGCGTCAACATTTGTGTTTGCGCGGCATCAGAATCAGATATCAAGCTGCTTCATTCAATCAAGATAATGAACCTATAGGAAGGTCGCTAATGTTGAAACAATGGATGACGAGGAAAGTTTTGTTTCGTCTCCAGGGGTGGACGCTTGGCTTTCGGCGAGGCTTCTTCGCATATTGGCCTGACTGCCGACTGGCCTGACTGGCATAGGAGAATGGAAGCCGGGGAATTTGACGACTATGTATGTGGATGTCGGTGGAGAATTGCAACGAAGCGGCGCGAGCGGCTAAGCAATGATGCGGCTTGCCAAGAGGAGAGTGATACCCTTGGCATTGAACCTCTTGTTTCATCTCATCTATACCCCGGGATTCTCGAACGATCTCACCTTGGCCCTGCTTGCGACGCGGCACCGACAAGAGCGACATCGATCACTAAGAAGATGTCGCGTGAACTATTGCCGTTCCTGGACCCCTGGAAGCCCGCGAGTTAGTGCTGGTATATACGATTGATCTACCCGCCGAGAAGATCCATTCTTGCCTCTCTTGGATCTACCTACCAAATGTTCCCGGCGACTTAGTTTCCATACCTTCACGACGAGTTGAAGGGTAGTCGCTCCAATTCATCGACATTTGGTGCCCCTTGTCGTCGGAGCCAACGTTCTGTCCTCCAAGCTAACGATTCGACCAACTATACCTTGCTGCACCAGCAATCCCCGGCGGAGTTTGTGTGTATCAGGCATATTTTTTCTTCGTTTTCGTTCAATCGGCCAAAAGGAAAGCTAGGAGGACGCGAGGACTGGCTCTACTCGTCTTGACGACAGTTGTCATTCGTTTTTTTTGTGTACTTTTTTTTTTCTTTTTCGATTTACCTGACGTTCAGGATGATCTACCACTTTTCCAACAAGATCAGCGCAGCGCGCATCGCCACCTTTGTCAGTACCGCGGCTTGGATCCAAGGCACCAGCGCCAGCGAGGTCTCGCTACCGGAGGAGGCGTTGAACAACTTCCTCAAGAGACACGGGGCATTGACCGTCTCCCCCAGACAGACGAATGGGACGGAAGAAGAAGATGGTAAAGACGAGAAAGAAGGGGAGGACTCTGGGGATTCGCTTTCCAGCTCGTCCATCGACGCGCCAGGCGCGCCGCCCAGCGTGTCTACGGACTCGGACTCAAACTCGGCTCCCAGCCTACCAGACTCACCACAGGCCGGACTAGCCCAGGGCGCGTCGGGCCAGTCCGGGATCGGATCCCCCAGAGCGCCGGCTCTGAGCACGGGAGCAAAGGTCGCCATCGGCGTGTGGTCAGCGGTGGGCGTGTTCGCAATAGCAGGTCTGATCTTTTCCTTCTACATGCGGCGGCGGCGAAGGGCGAGATTAGCACAGGAGCAGGTAAACGCCATCCGGGACGAGGAATTAGCGCGGTCGCAACAGGCAATGTCGCAACGGATGTCTGGACCAAACATGGGTACGTCGTTTCCGCCGCCGCCGCAATCCGTCGTTATGAAGCCGGTATACCTTGGAGGCGGCAGTGTGGGCGCTCCAAGTATCCGCGCCTCCAGTATTGCTCGCAGCCCCAGTGTCCGCGCGCCCGGTGAGATTGCCCGTGACTCGAGTATTCGGGCGCCCACCGTCCGCGAACCGAGCGGGCAATGGATGCCGGTCCCCCCCTGGCAGGAAGACCCTCCTACGTGGAGAGACTCGCAGCCCTGGAGGCAATCGCAGCCATCCGTTGTATGTCCCGCGCCCATCGGGCTCCCCTCGAGTGTGAGACCGATCGTCTCGTTGCAGACCACGAAACCCCCCGAGTTGGATAGGCGCACCGAGTACACGGCAGACACCGAAAGCACGATCTTCGCTTACCGATAGCCACGTTACTATTTACTAAGGGGACTGTATCAATTACCTACCACTTCTATTCGCTTCGTGGACTGAGTCCGCAGTTAGTACATATTTCACGTCGGCTAGCTTGCTCGGGCCGTTAATATCGATAATGCTACTTGTCCCTGTGTGTTCACTCAGCCTGCTGACCGTCAATGCTGTAGTGCTCTGGAGCCATCAACTTATCTGCGCGAAGCTCATAGGTGGCAGAGATGGCCCAGTCATTAATCTAGAGACGTTTTGTATCCTGGCAACTATCTGGTTGAGTAATGGTGGACCAGGCCATGACTCTACTCACTTGGGAGTATGACTCTAGACATATAGTATCTGTAGAATGTAGGATGGAGGTTGTCATTGCGTGTTTAGCTACCTCCTGTTCTACCTGTATTCACTTATCGAAGACGTGTCTGTGGACTTCTTGAAGTTGAATTCTAAGGGAATTCTTGTGATCACCCCAGACATCGTCTAGACTCCAAGCCAGTGTAAGACGCCCCTCCCGTCGAGAAGCGTGTTTGGAAGGCGTGCCGAATGGAGTTTTGTAGGACAGCAACGTGTGGAAAGTCAAGGAAGAAGGCTGTTGGTAACGTCTGATCACTAAAAGATTTGTGGTCAAATAACCCGCATTCGCGAGTATACAGCTGCCTGAATATTAATCTGACTAGCATGTAATGCCGTAGGTATCATTGTTTTTTAATGTCCATTACACCGAAAGTGGCTTTGATTGTGTTCTCATATCGCAATACCAATTTCACAGGAAGACGAGAGGCCTGCAAGTAATTGGCCTCGGTCTGACCATCCTCCTTACATGATGACTTCATTAGCGACATCCTAAGGTATTTGTTAGTTGAATCCAGTATAGCTGTATTTACGGGACATGTTTAAGTGGGTCGCTTACCCTCTTCAATTCCTTGAATGGCAAGCAGACACAGTTCTGCACGCGCACTTCGTCGCCAACTCCGCATTCCTTGCCCAGAATAGTGATGCTTTGCACCTTGACACCGTTCTTGACAATGCTGGTGGAGTGGCTCGTGACCGGCGTGGGCGTGCCTTCAACACGCGCCCAAGCACCCACGCGGCTGTTCCAGCCGACGATGGAGTACAGCACGCAAGCGTCGTGCTTGATCTCGGCATCTTCGAGTACGATGGACTCCTTGACTCTCGCGCCGGGGCCGATCGTCGCTCGGGGTCCCACAGAAACATTAGGTCCCAGCTTGGCAGTAGGATCGACGTGCGCAGAGGGGTGAATGAATACGGGAGCGATAACATTGGGAGAAGGCTTCGCGAGTTCGCTCGATCCCATCTGGTGGGCCTTCTGCAGATACAGCGCATTAGCCGGGACGGCAGATCCGGCCGTCTTGATCTGGCGCCAGAAGTCTTTGGTTTCGTAGACGAAGAATTGTTTGCTATCCGCCAGATCACTCAGAATGTCTTGTTCTAGGCGGATGACCTCGTTCTTGCGCTCCTCGTCTTCGTCGGCCATGAAGCTCGATTCCAGGTTCTCGGACGAGGGGTAGGACACTAGTCGGGGTCGGTCTGTTCTTCGCTTGATGGCGGTCTTGATGCTAGGGAAGATAGCTTCGACGCTGAAGAGGTACACGCCGCAGTTGATGAGATTCGATATGTGGCTCTCGGGCTTCTCGACGTAATGTAGGACACGGCGGGAGTGCTGGTCCGACACAATACAGCCAAAGTTGGTCGCAGCATCCTCGCTGACGCGCGTACCTAGAATGACAGCCTCGGCGTCCTTGTCGTCGAACAGCTTCGCCATCTCGTTCAAGGGGAAAGAGCAGCATACGTCTGAGTTGAGGACGAAGATGCGCTCGGGGCGGCCCTTGAGAATGGCATCTCGGAAGTGGTACAGGCCACCAGCGGTGCCGAGGGCCTGGTATTCTCGTAGGTACTTGATAGGGAGATTGGGGAACTCAGAGGCAGCCTCTTTAATGAAGTCCTTGAATACGGATTCGTCGTAGTAACCGATCATGCAAACCTCCTGAATGCAAGGCACTTTCGCAATGGCGGTCAGGCAGTGCCAGACAATGGGGTGGCCGGCGACGTCGAAGAGGGGCTAGTTACTCGTCAGTATGGTGGTTGCTTGTAGGTTGGAGTCGACGAAGCAGACCTTTGGGACATCGAGAGATAGAGGGCGAAACCGGGTTCCTCTCGAAGGGCCACCGACCTGTAGACAACACGATTAGTGGGGGCTTGTCTCTAATATACAGACAGTATACACGAGGCGGGATGCGCGAACCAGGATGACGGCCTTGGTGCGGTTGCCAGCACCGTTGGACTTCTCTCGAATTGGGACCTGAAGCATAGTGACGAATGTAGGTGTATATAATATGGCGACTCAGACTACTCTGAGGGGAGACTGTGACAATACGTAGAAAGTCAAGATGGGAGTCCACGATGTTTTTATTATGGCGGGGCAGGAAATGCACCTCGTTGTCCACTGCAGGCCAGCCCCTTTAGGTCTTTAGGTGGTACCTTAGTACCTAATGTAGCCCCCTAACCTGAAAATCTTGGGTTCATGCAGCTGTCTAGGTTAAATAGTTCTTGGATGCTCATTGGAGCACCTGCATTACAGGTTGACAGACGGACAATCCAGCGCATTCACCGATATGCACGCGACATGTGGAGGTGCTGAGGACACTAATTGGCTTTGGTTCCCCCTCCCCCTCCATGCCCGTATCGGCGGGATTTAACATGGGCCTTACGCAATGACAGATCCAGGGGACATCTACATGTACCCAGGTACCTACATGGTATTGCACAGCTTAGCTACGTACATACATGTACCTAGGTAATATTGGAGCTTTAGTATTTGCTTCCTTGACGAAATCCTTTATTCTTATGCTCATGGTTCTTTCACGCCAGTACTTAAATAACATAACGCAACAGCTCGTCAGGAGAGTTGCGGCAATGCATGAATCCCACGTCTAGCTTGTGCTCCTTTGTAATACAGGTACACAAACGACCCTAGGTGGTTCTAAGCACCTGGAGTCCACGATCTGCTATACGAGGTAGACATCTTATTTGTCCTCAGCATTCTCATCCTTTGCTAGATCATGTTCTTTCAGGAGCGTAGTTATCTCGTCCGCACTCCAAAGCCGCTGGTAGATCTTGCCATCCTTAGTGTGACCTACCGTAGCGAATTCAACTACTCCAGTATTAGTACCACAGAATGTTTGATTGTCCGTAGATCAGAAAACTCACTCTTCTCGCTGCTCAGCTTGGTAGAGTCCATCGTCTTACTGAGAACCTTGACCGCCATCCCGCAGGCTTCCTTCAGCGTACAGTCCTCCTTATAATCTTGCTTCAGTAGGCTCGAAGCGCTAGCATTATTGGCACCCACACTTGTCGCCTTCCAGCCACCGTAGTTTCCGGAAGGGTTGCTTAGGTACAGCTGGAACTGTCGCTGGGGGTCCCATCCTGCATAGATGAAAGATACACCGAATGGTCGCAATCCACCGTGTTGGGTGTAGCCCTGCTTCAAATCACACAGCCTTCGCACCAGTTGCTCGCACGGGATGTCTTCGTTGTAGGTTAGGAGGTACCGTTGGGCGGCTTGTCGGGCGTAGTTGATGAGAATGTTGGCATCAGCCGTCATGCCGGCTACAGCGCATATCATGTTGCTAGCAACGGTCAGCTTCTTAAATTATATCCGCATATCACGCCTGATGAAAACTAATACGCACTCGTTCAGAATGTAGAGCTTCTCGGCCGAGGTGTCTTGTTCTAACAGCTTCGACGTAACCTTGCGCTCTGCGGCCAGGACGATGCCATCCTTAGCGAGGATTCCGATTGCAGTACCGGCATGAGAAATAGCCTCGAGGGCATATTCGACTTGGTACAAGCGCCCTTCCGGTGAGAAGATGGTAGTCTGTGTGAGAGGTGAGCATGCATGCGCGGGATATCGTGACGGAACAGAAGCTCTGGAAGCTTACTCTAGAATCGTAGCGACGAGACATGATGGGAGATGCGGTAGTGAAAAATAGCCGATTAAACGGTGTCTCGAGCTTTGATATTGCTGTAGTAAAGGCGACAAGCTAGCAGAGAGGTAGAACTGTCAGTTGGATTTGCGTATCGAGTTGGGGCCAGGTACTAGAAGTTGCGAATTGGTCGGGAAAGGCTGGCCTTGCACTGGTTGTAAGGCTTAAGGCTGGAGACTAACAGCTAGGCAAGAGCTCCGACGCGTACCGCTCTTTGGTTGCTACGTCTTTGCAAAGCTATAAGCCTCGGTGGCTGATGCTCAGGTAGTTACTAAGGTACGTACCGCGGATGCTAGCCACTTCCAAGTACCTGTACAGCAGGACAGTGGTAAAATTGCCGGACAGCATGTGTACTCCACCGTACCTGCAAAGTTCCAGCCGAGGCCCGTGCACCTTACCCCATTTTCCGTCTTGACCATCGAAAACCTCCACCTTCTTACCTGCCACCTGCGATACCATCCCCATCTTAACGTTTAACCTTCCCCAGCACATCAACAAGCTAGATCACGGCGCAATCTGGTAAACCCACGAGAGATTATCGCGCGCATCTAGGATTCCATATCTTTGCATTAAACGAAAAGGCGTTGCAGCTATCAAAACGCCAATCCTCTCCTTCGCGACAAATTTCTTCGTTAATATTTCAACCGCGCTTTCTGTCGCCTGTCGCGTGGCCCTCGCGCAACGCATTCAGTTTATCCCTCCCGCCAACCCACCTCCGAGGGTTTCGAGGGAAGAAACTGTGTCTCGATAGGAACTAGAAGAGCTTGGGGTCATATTTGTCGCTTTGCCTTCACCTTCTGGTCAGATCATAGATCAATCCAGCTCCGTAGAAGTCATGATTGTCTGAGTGTCGCTGCCCATTTCCAAAAAGTCGCAACGTAGACTCGAGGCTTTTCAACCTTGGCCCGCTTAACAGTATACTACGCCCTATACTACGCTTGACGTGCCATTTCCTGTTACCATTACCTTAGTCTGAGCTCTGCCAACCTTCAATATGACTGGTAAGCATGCTTCCCACAGCAATAGATATAAAGTACGCGGTGACGGTGCATATCGCATCGTGCCTAGTTGTCTACTAAAGAAAAGGCGCAAGTGCCGATCGTGGACTAACGCGTTCATGTGTCTATAGGCGAACCTGAACCCCGCCGATCTGTACGAGCCACCAAGGGTCAACACACGAAAGCTTTCGATCAGCTCGAGAATGGACCCGAACCGACCAAGCGCCGACAGACAAAGAAAGGCGGCAAGAAGGTAGTCGAGAAGGATGAGAGACAAGAAGAGGACGAAGAAATCATTCGTTGCATTTGTGGCGCAACGACGCAGGATGATGACGATGCGAATGAGCCGTGGATCGCTTGCGACAAGTGCGGCGCCTGGCAACATAACGTCTGTATGGGTATGAGCGTGTTTACCGAAGATTTAACTAAGGATTATTTCTGCGAACGATGCGCGCCCGAAGACCACAAGATTACTCTGGAGGCCATGAAGAGGGGAGAAAAGCCATGGGAGGATCGCCGACATAGATACGAGGAAGAGAAGAAACGGAAGAAGGGAGGTAGAAAGAGCAAGGGGAAGCGCGTGAGCGATACAAAGGATCGTGCTTCACCGAGTGCTGCGAGTACCAAGGCTAAACCATCTCCGACTCCTGATACTAAGAAAGAAGAACCTGCGCCAGAGCCGGTTAGCAAAGGCAAGCGGAAATCTCGCGATCACTCGCAGGGGCCTCAAAGTAAGCTGAGGAAAGTTTCGGAGGCCCAAGCAGTCCCAGTCCCTTCAGCCCCGAAGTACACCCCTCCAAGCGACCTGCCAGAGAGCATTCAGAAGCTTGAAGGACCTCGGAGACAGGCCGCACTCGGTCTGCAGAAGTCCCTCGATGCCGCTGTTGACCTAGCCGAAAGGAAGAAGCTTTATACCGTCCCTCAGGGGTCGACTAAGAAAGGTATTATCGAGCGGTTGGCTATCGAGATCGAGCGGGCTTTCCAAGACACCCATCCCAATACAACCCAGAATGCATCACAGCTTCGAACTTTAGTTTTCAGTCTGAAGAATAACGTCGAGTTGGCTGCTCAGGTGCTCACTCGGTCGTTGCCACCCCCATCGTTTGTGGTGATGACTGGCGATGAGTTGGCAACTAAAGAACTTCAGCGGGAGACCGCCGAGATGAAGGCACGAGCGGAGAAGCAGTCTATCATGATCACCGATGATACTCCGCGTGTTCGACGAACACATAAAGGGGAAGAAATTGTGGAGTCGGAGAATATCACAGGTGAAACTGATGATGTTCCTTCTAATCTTCGCCTCCAAGCTGCTAGAGAAGCAAGCGAGAACAACGATCCGGGCTCGGCAACTAATGGGGCAGCATCGCCTGCAAATGCTCGAGATCGTTCTGTCTCATCAGCAGGTCCACTTCGACTTGACACGCAGACTTCCCAGCAGTCGCCAAAGAAGTCGGATTTTGACATTGGTAAGGTGTTCTCTAGTGTAGGATCACCTTTATCGTCACATCAAAGACGAGCTTCGACACAGGTCCAGTCGGCCGGGCCTGGAGATGATCCTGATGTCGATCGATTACTTCAGGAAGATGGCAACGATTCTCCACCCTATTCTCCAACTGACAATATCGATCCCGAGGTTGTCTGGCGTGGTCCCTTGAGGATGACCACCGTAGCTGACATCGACACCGTTGCCAAGTATGTCGGTGGGGCCGATCTAAGCAAGACTAGAGGCATTGCTTGGAAAGACCTAATCCCGCCTGTCCTTACAGTAGCTGGTCGTATCAACGAAGAGAAGGCAGTTCCTTATCTGTGCGGTTTCAGATATAACAACCAGGTTGATTTGGTTATCACCAGTCTGACTCTAGCACATTCTGCCGACTCTAACGCCCGGAAGCAATTCTTAGCCGTGATTGATTACTTCCAATCCAAGAATAGGTACGGGGTGGTGGGCGAGAAGAAACTCGGTAACGTGAGAGACACGTACCTCATGCCTATTCCCGAAGGCGACAGCCCCCTCCCGGAACCGATACTCAATATCGCCGACCATGCCGTTCCTTTAAAGCGTTCTGAACCTATGCTCCTGATGATATTTGTCTTTAGAGACGAAAAGCACCCGCAAATCCCCATGGAACAGCAGGTATCCGAAATGCAGAGTGCCGCATCCGCGACACCTACCCAACCCACGCCGGCGCCAGCAAGGAACGCCTCCATGTCAGCCCCAGCCTGGTCGCCTGCGACCCCGCAAGGAGCGTTCGGCGGTCAGAGTGTACCTACGCCTACACCGCAGTACAATCAGACACCGATTCCACCGCCCACGATTCCGGGTCACCCGGCGCCACCCGTGCCACCGCGTCAGGTCACGCCGGCAACACCAGCAGCGCCTGCGAATTCGGCACCTGTCACCCAAGATCCTAATGTCCCTGCTTTACGAGCCGCGCAAGCGGAAGGCGAAATGAAAGCCCGTCAAGTGCTTGGTCCTCTCTTTACTAGTTCTACAGTAGCCTTCCTACTGCCTCATGCCGCTCGAATGAAAGAAGGGGAATGGACTGCCGTTCGTCGGTGTCTCGAGCGTGATCCGAGAGCCCGCAATGACCTTCAACTCCTGAGTAAGTTGTTGACTGAGGAAGGCAACAATGTACGGAAGAATGGTCCCCAGACGAACACGGCCTCACCAGGCGTCGTTCAGAACACGCTTGCCGCCGCCGCGGCAAACGAGGGCCCGGCAGCGGTAGCTCAACCCAAGACATAATCGTTTAGGCCAACAACGTTCGATTCGAAATTTTCATTCAGCCTTGGGAGTTGGGGGCCACCAATTTCTTGGTATGTGGTCTGCGGGGCTCTATTGAGATAACCCGATTCTTGACAATCGCTATTAAGAATCCTTTTGCATACCTACAAAAAAGCTGTCACAACTGAATCCAGTAGTCATACTGCTCCGTACTTGGGAGAAATTCGATGTACATATTATACTTTCAAGCTACCATCACGCCGGTTCAAATTCTAAAGTTGAAGCGTAAAAAAAGACTAAAAGCCCTGCTGTTACCGCCGCCTACTTCCAACCCAACCGGTATTTCAGCCCCTTACCCATTTGGCAAATGAACTAAGGTTGGGAAGAGGTACATTGCGCGAGGCTGCAATTTGTTCGGTCCTTGCTCCGTGGGTCTTAGAAGATCAGCTTTTTCTCGATTCTGGCATTGGTCTATATCAGCTAGCAATTAGTGAGCAGTGAACCAGTAGTGGCTCTCTATCAAGATCCATTCTGTCATGTCACCATGGTCAAAGTGAGCACGCAGTGACATTGTCTCTCGTTTCTGCAATCCCATCCGACACTCTCGGCAATGTTGTTGCTGGATAGCGGTGACGAGTAAGCGATCTTTTCACAATCCCGCTTTGGGCGTAGACGGTGGCCCGCGGAACTTCTCACGGGTAGTTTCCCGTTCTTCTCGATAACATACCTTGCAGCCTCTGCCGCATTATATCTTCGTAGACATCATCGGGGATCCAAATTCGACGCTGAGGTACCTAGACTCGCCGGCGGGATATCAACTGCTCCACTACTCCATACGTTCGTGTGTTAGAGGCAAGTGACATCGGTGACGGTCCTCTAGGAGGCGACAGTTGATTAGCAGATTAAGGTCAGTGTCATACTTTAGCTGCACAAACTGCTAGTTTCTTTAAATGCCTTTCGAGAACTAACACATGAATAGACAAACACTTCCACTTTTCCCTTATTCTTGTTTTAGAAGCCAACCTTGTTCTTACAAGGAAGGATGAGTTTTATGTATGGGTGTGGGGGACTTTTCTATGTGACGTTGGCGTTGGCGTTGTCGGGCTCTGGACCACTTGTTTCGGCGCTTTCCTTTTCTTTTTTATTACTAAACAAAGAAGAAGAAGCTGTCGCGCCGATTATGTAGTATTTGTATTTTGTTGTGTCAATTCAAAGTATCGGGGGCTGATCCCGAATGAATTATCGCCGATTCCCACTGTCTCATATCAGTGACGATCTGATAGTCATAGCATTGGGCCATGAAATCAAATAACTGGGTAGTATGTGTAACTGTATTGATCATAGGAAACAAATATCCAGTCCTTAAAATTCCTAACTATCCTCTCCAACACTTCCGCCGCCTAACAACCCGCCGCGCATAACTATCTAACTACTCGAAGGGGATCTGGCAGACGCGGCTGTTGTCGTCGGCGTAGGTCGACCAGGACAGCTCCTCGCTCGTCGCGTCGCTGATGTTGACGTTCCACCACCAGGTCTCGATGATGGGCGAGTTCAGGGGGCCTGCGAACTGCAGCACCGCGGCCTGGATCGCGGCCGGGCCGAGCTCGTAGTCCTCGGGCACCTTGAACCCGGGCATGGTGGTGTTGCCGCTGACCTGGCCGTCTCCGACCGTTGCTAGATTGGGGGAGATGATATCAGCACGGAGTCACGTCCGCTTCGACACCGAGTTACGTATTTCCCTGCCCAGAAGACCGAGGGATCTAGGAAATACATATCGATCGATATACGGTGATAAGGTGTTTCACTTACCCTGAAGGTCCACGTGGTGGAACACGACCGGCCCCAAACTTCCCGGGCGCGGGAACTGGCTCGCCGCCTCGTCGTAGCGCTGGATGCCGAAGACCATGGCAAACTGCAGCGGGATGCCGGCGAGCTGCTCGACGGTCGCGTTGAATACGTCGCCGGGCTGAATAGCCGCCGGGATGCCGATCCGGTAGAGCCGCGCGTCTGCTGCGACGGCCGCAAGCGCTGCTGTCGCGAGTCGCAGGAACCGCATCTTGGAGCTACCTATTTCACCTACGTCTTCGTCGGGACGTAGAACAACAACGGGTTAGGGGTGGCAGAAGCGCATGATTTTAGCGCGGCCGCGGGCCTCGTCTTGGTATTTATTGTATATGCTAGCACTCTACGGTATTTGACCTCGGTTCATACCTAAGGTATTAACGAAGTAAGGTTGAGATGGGCAGATGTCTCAAATGTAACGTCTTCCACGCGTAGATATATTGGTCAGCAAGATCACCCCGGTAGTCTAGAAGCTTCATTCACTTGGAGCCCGCTAATTTGGCTTGCAACAGTGTCTGCAGTTCGTGAGTCGGGATAAATGGACTTCCCCGTGAGTTCAGCCCCCTATTCAGGCTCGTGGCCCTGAATCCTCCTATTGGTCCGAATGAGTACGGATCAATCCAAAGACTGGCCACTCGGCACATGGGATGCTGACTCGCTTAATGATCTCGCACTCTTTGACTTGACTGAAACTACATACACGGGGGTGAACACGATTACACAGTGAAGTCACATCATGAGAAGAAACAGCAGAAATATAGTATTATCTTCAATTACTTTAAGCTCGTGTAAACAATTCCCAGATATTCCTTCCCGCTCATAAAAATTTCAACCCTCTCCCATGAATTTCCCGAGCTCGTGCTCATTGTTGTCTAGGACCCTTCCCGTTGGTTACAAGATTGATACAACATGACATGAACAAGTCCGACAACCTTACACGTAGCAATACAACATAAAAGTGAGGGTGAATACATGATGATATAAAGGGTTCGCGCCCTAAATATTTTCCCTTTTCTTTTTCCCTCCTCGAGTTCCCAGTGATAGCGACGACGATGAACGATGATGGGGATGATGGGAAAAAGATATGACAGAAAAGATCAAGTGTTAAGACAGCAACGTCCGACTCCCCGCTTCCTCCGAAAATACTTCGGCCAATCAACCTATGTGGGCTCGAAGGCCTCGTACATGATGAGAACAACACGACGCCAACATGCCGTGTTACAATTGATAACGAAAACTGAAAAACAAAATGACAAATGAATAAAAGAGAATCCCAATGTGTCGCTCTCGTCGCTATGCTTTTGTGTATCCCATGGTGTGATTCCCAATACCTCTCTAAATGAATCCCGGTGATGCGTGCTTAACAAGATGAAATGAGACTTATCATTCACTCGTTAGCACGGAAGTAGCAGCGTCAATCTTCTTTCCACGCCTACTCTCTCATCTCTTCGTTTTGGTTTTTCTTCCCTTCATTTTCTCTATCCCAATTTGTCGATTTCTTTTTTGGCTTCTTTGGTGGCGGCCTAGTCGGCATAGGCGTTGCGATGGCGAGGGTCTGTTTAAGGCGACCTATCCCGCTTGAGGGCGTCGCGCGTCGTGACGAAGATGCCGCCGCCCTTGTTCGAGGACTCGCGCACGAACACCAGCGGGTTGGACATGGACGGCGAGCTGTTGCGTTTGGCGGCGCGGGAGGTGCTGCGTGACTTAGGTCGCGTCAACTTGCTGATGGTCTCCTGTAGTTCGTTGATCTTGTCCGCCGATGCACCCGAGCTTAGTACGGCCTCGGCCAGCTCCTTGGTCACAGCCTCGAGTCGCGTGGTCAGGCTCTGCACTTGCTCTTCTAGGCCCGGCACCTTGTCGGCTGCGGCCTTTAGATCCTTGATCTGGCCTTCGAGATCAGACTTCTCCTGCGTGAGGGCTGCAACCTTGTCGGTCTCAGCCTGAAGCTGTCGCGTCTTGGTCTCTAGGCTGGCTTCGAGATCCGCTTTCTCCTGAGCTAGCGGGGCCACCTTGTCGGCTTCGGTCTGGAGACCGCCCACCTTGGCGTCGAGGTCCGTCTTTTCTTGCGTCAGCGCCGAGACCTTGTCTTCCAGCTCTTTGACGCTGCCCTCGAGCGCCGACTTCTCCTCGCTGAGCTTGGCGAAGCCGGTGCCCTCCTCGAGCTCCTTGGCCTGGGCGGCGATCTTGTCCTTCTCCTCGACCAGCGCGCTGGCTGCTGCCTGGTGCTTCTCGACGTCCGCCTCGAGGCTCTTGGACTTCTCCTCAAGGCCGGCGTGCTCTTGGCGAAGCTTTTCAAGGTCCGCGCTCAGCTTTTCGAGCTCGGCGATGCGGGCCTCGAGTCCTTCCTTGTCCATCTCGAGATTCACGTTGCGGATCCTGATGTCGCCAAGCTCGGCCTGGGCGGCAATGAGGTTATCCTGGATGGTGGTGAGACCGGAGTCGAGCTCTAGACGCTGAGATGCGAGGGCCACATTAGCGTCCCTAGACCCTGCCAGCTCCATGATCAGGCCGTCAATTGTTGACTGCTTGTCATCTAGTGTGGCCTTGAAGTCGAGTGTCTTTTTCTCCAGCTCCTCCTTGGAAGCCTCCAGTTGCTTTGTCAGATCGTCCTTGGTCGTCTCCAATTGCTTCGTGAGATCATCTTTGGTGTCTTCCAGCTGCTTTCCGAGGTCGTTCTTGGTAGCGTCAAGTTGCTTCTCAAGATCGTCCTTGGTGGTCTGGAATTCCTTGTTGAGCTCATCTTTGGCGGTCTGGACGGCCTCGAGTTGGTCTCGGACTTCCTTCTGCTCAGATCGTGCTGTTTCCAGTTGCTTCTGAAGTTCACCATTGCTAGCCTTTTCGGACTCGATGTCCTTTTCAAGTGCTTGCTTGCTGGACTCCAACGACGCTACTAGTGTCTTGAGAGACTCGATCTCTTGCTCGAAGCCCTCGACTCTTCCCTCGAGGGAAGCCTTCTCGCTCTCCAGGCCCTTGATGAGGCTTTGCAAGCCTTCCTTGTCCTTTACAAGCGCCTCCCTCTCCTTCTCAAGTATCTCCTTCTCTTCCCTGTAAGGCTCTCGGCCGTTGTCGATGGCCCTGATCCTTAGCCGAAGTCGCTCGACCTCTTTCCGAGCCAAGTCTCGGTCCGACCGCGCCGAATCTCGCTCAATTGTGAGCTCCTTCACCTCGTGGTCCAACTCCCTGAGTTCCTTGTTGAGGTCCTTAATGTCGGCAGTGAGGTCTCTGACTTCCTTGTTGCGAGAGTTGATCTGCTTTTCGAAGTCTACCGTGGCTGTCTCGAGGTTGATAATGTCGCGTCGGAGTACGATCTCTTGGTCCTTCTGCTCAGCATTCCGCTGAGACAGCTCCTCCTCGAGCTTAGCAATCCGCTTCTCGTACTTCTGCCTGAGGCTATCGCGCTCCCTCTCCGCCTCTAAGAGCAGGCCATGTTCCACTTGGTAATTGTTTTGGAACTGGTCCGAGAGTTGCCGTTGCTCCTCGAGGTCCCTGAGGATGAGCTCCCTGGAGCTGCGTTCTTGGCTGAGCACACGCACGATCTCCTTGGTCTCCTTTCCCTTGCTAGACAGCTGAACTGAGACGTCGTCCAAGTCCCTGTTTAGCCTGCTCTGCTCCTTCCGAAGGTCATCAGTCTCGGCCTCCAGCTGCTCGATCTTGTACATGAGCTCCCTGTCGGGCCTCCGAGCGAGCTGTAGCTCCTGAGACGGAGGGGGGCTCTGGTTCAGTTGCGCTGGTTGGACCCATTCGATGTGGACTGTCCTTGGCTTCTTCTCCGGGGCGGTGGTAGTAGTAGTAGTAGTAGTAGCGGCAGTAGTCTTGGTGACTTCTGACGGTGTCCTGGTCCGTGGCCGTGTCCTCACCCGGTTGGGTTGGGGTACATGGCGAACATGCTTGACAGCGGTAGAGGGCTTGGCCGGCTTAGGAGGAGGAGTACTGGCATCTGATAAGACGCTGGTGGCCTGCGTGTTGATAGAAAGCTCCGATGAGGCCGATTGAGAATCGGTCTCGTAGGTGTATCTGTCACTGTCCGAGGCGTATGTTGGTGATTGAGGTGCTGATACAGGGTACATCTGGTCGGGTCTCGGAACTCTATAGAAGCGTGCAGCAAGGGGGTCTTGCGGCCGCTGCTGAATGTTTGCATTCTTTAGTATTCCTTTGAGAGGGCCGGCGGACTGTGATGTCGCCCGGCTGGGAGACGATTCTGTAATTGTGGTGTCAGAATCCCTCGAGGTGGGTGGTGGCCGTGAGGGTTCCCGTGGTCGTGACAATTCCCGCGGTCGTGAAGCTTCTCGCGGTCTTGATACTTCCCGTGGCCGCTCAGCATAAGCTGGGAAGCCGCCGGGCATGGCAAACGCCCGATCCATAGGTCGGCTCGTCCTCACGTCCATTGCTGTGAAGATCTCTGTGGTGGGTGTTGGGGTTTGTCGTACTCTGGCTGGAATTGGTTGATCAGTGTTGGCGGTAGGTGTGGGCAGGTCAGTGTTATTACAAGTTCTGGTGAGGATGAGGTGTAGTGCTGGATCATTTTTTGCTGGGCTTGGGTATGGTTTTGTTGTCTGGGACAAGGTACAAGGTGAGGCGAGGCAAACGGAAGGGATGTAGAGGGTTTTTGTTGATTTCCCGGGAGAGCGTCAGGAGATACAAAGGCTGTCTTGACGGGTACTTGAATACTCCACCATGCTGGAACTGTGGGTGTGAGGATGGCAGCGCAGTACCAGCTGGGCCACCTACGCACTCCGCACTCAGGCACTACCTACCTCCTTAGGTACCTAGGTAGGCGGTAGGCACTGCAGTGGTCGGTGGATAGCAGCGGACTCCAGTGGGCTGCCGGTCCCGCGTGCTACCAGGATGCCATCCCCGGGTCTCTCGTCTGGGTCTCGTCTGGGTCTCGTCTGTAAGCGTCTGTAAGGGCGTTGTACCTACCTGACTCACCGCGAGGCGCCCAATTACTGCAGGGTACGTTGCCCAACGGGCCCATAACTTGGAAAAACAAGACATGACGGTTAGGGCAGGACACAGTAGCCCGAAGGCGTAGGTGTATGCAGTACCTAGGTACCCAATACCCAGCCGGGGGTACTTGCGGACGACGACAACCTCTACGCGACCACCTGCCCACAGGAGCCGGGAATGTTGTACCTGGGGGTTGGATCATACGCTGGATCAGTGGGATCGCATGCTCAAGTGCCCAAAGCCCAAACCTACCTTGGGTTGGGCATGAATGCATCCGTGTAAGATGATTGGCTGCAGGCCCCCGGTGACCTTCCCACCCCCACCCCTGCCCCCTATATTGGCAATCATTTGCCACTTTCTGCCAAGTCACAAGTATTCAATATCGCTGTTGACCACTCCGCGTGTCTATCACTTTCTGCAGGACACTTTCCGACGCCATTCTTCGCTGGCCCATGACGTCTTTAGGTTTCTGCCCTAGAAATTTTCGAAATTTTCTCACCTCTCCAAACAGGTCGAATCGATGGCCCGGCGTTTGGACTCCCCCCCCCCGGTCCTTGCGCGCCGAGGGCCGGTCTTAATATCCCTCAGCCTTCGCACACGCCTAGACACATTTGAATATATATATATATATATATATATATAATATTGGACACTGCTGCATCTCGGATAAGCCAAGCCAACCAACTGTCCTGCGGAACCAGTCGTGAGATTCGCTTTCCATGTTATTTTCGGTGCGACACGCCCCGTCTCGCACTTATTGAGTCGTCAATTGTGCGAGTCACTTAGGCGAATCCCTTGGGCGACTACATGGTCCTTCCAAGTGGTCAATGGACCAGGATAGATTGTCTATTGCCGCCCCTGAAAGTGCCGGACGATTTACGTTGCTGTCTGCTAATAGGGCGAGTGCCGTTCAGCATACCAGATTGGCAATGTCGGTAGGTGGTCTACTGCAGCCGAGTTACGTCCATCTTTACTACACACGGGCATGCTATGAAATCTACACAGTAATTCATGCCCCAATTATGAACGATTTCACATCTCTAATACGCGCGTATGCGTATATCACCCGGCGTACTCGGTTTGGATCTTGTGTTAGAGGGCGAGGTCTCGATCTTGGAGACACTCGTCTGAGGTGATTGACGGGATCCTCGGACTGTTGCAGCATCTTGCTACGATCGGAGTAGATTTGGTGAAACCAATGATATCAGGCAAGATGGTAACAGGTTTTGAAGATTGTAGAACGACGCACATCGAGATCTCACATTACCAAGCATAACTCTAGAGTTCTCCAATTGCTCGGTTTCGGGACTCGCATGCATTACCTTAGGTACTATCGATTCCTCAGGATCATCTCGTTAACTTTGTTCCGATAGGTATGCCACTCGGGACGCATAAAACAGATGCATAAGGAGTGGAAGTGTGAATCATACCAGTTCATACCGAAGTTGTAAAGTTCATGTTTATGCCTTAGAAAGGGGTGGTCGTCGCGCTCCTCCGCCTCCACGCTTTCGCCTCGTCGACTTTGGTTAAGGAAACACATCAGCTTGCATCGCAGTAGCTCCCTGCGTCTAGACTATATTGCCAGGCCAACCAAGCCCGTACCAAGCATGCTAGATGTTTCCTCCTGTCTAGATCCCGTATTTAAATGCCGCACGTGACTCTTTCATAGCCCCTATGTAGACTTCTGCAGTCTTTTACATGACATACATACCATAAACCCCCCTTTCCTGGAGGTGCTGTATCACCTTAGGCTTTCAAGGAGAGAAGCAACAGCCCACAATGTCGTCCTCGGACGCCGTTGACTACCTAGGTTTCGTGTTGACAGCAGACATAGGTAGTATTGTATAGCTAATACATATGGATACGTCATCGGCGCCGAAGGGCTTAAATCGGGGGGCTGCAAGTGGTTTTGAACTCCAGGCCGGCAGCGTGATATGTAAGGTCAGCCAGGGGAATCATGTCTCCGTTATGCGTCGCCTAAGTTTAGCCAGACCGTCCGCATCCCAATGATGATGGCAAGCGCGGGGCCATCACCTGTGCTCAGCCCGCACAGCAGTGCAGTCGGCCGCGGCGTCCTCCCAATCATCGATACTCAAGGGCGTCGCGCGGTATTTATTGGCTGGCCCGGCGGTCCCGTGAGCGAGTGGAAAACGCGCCCGCCTAACTTCACGCCTTTTAGTGTTTGATTGTCCCTTGGACCTTTTAATCCCACCCCCGCCGCCGCTGCTGCTGCTGCCCGCCGCATGGCCAACGGGAAGGGGTCTCCATCGAAGCAAGACGTTCCTCAGGGCAACGGCTTTGACATGCGAAGGTATGGCACCTCGCTCTTGAAGAAGACGGCGCCTTCACCGCTCATCCCAAACCGCTGGTAGAACCCTAAGGCAGTTTCTCGGGCGTCGCACCATATACGCGTGGCACCTAACTCGACAGCCGCCTCGATGGTGTACTTTAGTAGGACGGACCCGATGCCGATTCCCTGCCATTTGGGCGCGGTGGCGAACTTGCGAAAGCGTGCTTCGCCACTATCATCGACGAAGAGCGATATGATGCTCACTAATTCCGGGTTGCTCTCGTTGTCGCTGTTGGTGAATGCCCCGAAGTGTTGACCATGAAGGTCTTCGGGTAGCTGCACGTAAGATATCGGCTTGTCAGGCCAGAGAACAGCGTGTCGCAGTGCGTATGTCTCCTCTGGTGAGATGGGCCGTACCGTCACTGGCTGCCGCCCGAGCGCCGGCGTCGTATGGTGAGTGTCTTGCTCCATCTCGGGTTGATGTATTGGATATATATCCTAGAAATTGCTTGAGTCATCTTCAATAGTCGAGAAATAACTCGGCCTAGTCTGAAATAGCGGAGCCGGAGAGCGAGAGACGTACCATCAGGCTGACTTTTCTCACCTAAGACTAAGCTTACACCTGTCAGTTCCTAATCGGGCACCATGGTCCACCGAACAGGGTGCTGACAGCTGCTCGCTGTTCCCCCTATACACGTCTGTCGTACCAATGTACCGGATAGGGGGTACACATATGACTATACACGTTGGCATCGAGGCAGATGTCTTTTCTCAAAATACGAAGTATAGTGGGATGAAATCCACTAAAATATATGTTAAGTATGCCGCATACGCCGCCGACCATTGTAAGTGGATGAATGAACCAAAATAGCGTTTCCCTGATTTCAGTGGCTATATTAACTAATATTATGCGGCTCTTCTCGTGAGCGATGAATTGGCCGTGGCGTAGCAAAGGCTGTGCAAAGGTAAGGCTCGTGTTTATAGGGACAACCAAGGCCATAAAACTTCTATTACATTTAAACCATGCTCCAACTCAGAAGAACCCTACTCATTTGTCATGTTTCACCTCCTACTGTACGAATCAGATGCTTCGAGTTCAATCACGAGACTCCTCTCATGTTTTCAGCCTCAAGGCTGACTACGACCGGGCGCATTCCCATCAGCCAAGTTAGCAGTGCTGGCACCTTTCTTCAGTTCTTCTCTCCAGGTCTGTCGTTCAATGGTCGAAACACCCGGCCCTTCGTAGACGCTTCCGTACAGACCGGTTGCCCATCCGCTGCCTTCTTTCGCGGCCTGAGTCACAGCCTCTCTGTGTTTTTTGGTGTATTTACGTCCGTACCACTTGCCGTAGGCAAGAAGGTAGTACAGCCGGAAACACAGGAACGCGAACCTATCGCTCTCGAGGTCCTCGGGATACTCGGCCCCGAGATCTACGGCAGCCGCAATCCCGGACATCACTGCCACTTCGTGCGCGTTGACTAATGTCCAGGCGGCAGCGTAGCGGGTGTGGTTTTTGGCCTGGAGGAACATCATCCACGGGATGACGAAGAGATAGTGCGTATAGCTATGGCATAGTTGATGCCACCAGTCTTTTCTAATAATTCTCTCTTCTTTGATCTCATGATCTGTCCACAGTTTGCTATCGCGTTCCTTGTTCAAGTAGATGGTCTGGAATACGTGCTGCTCGAATGGCACCTTGTCGGGAAACTGGCTTTGGTAGTTCGTCGTATCAAAGCACATCTCGAGCTTCGACTTGTCTTCTGAATACATCTTGATGTAATACATAGGCCGGAAGTTGTTTTCCGCGAACGCGAGACGCGACGTCTGCTCAACTCCGTTCAACTCGGAGACAGTCAGGTCTTTTCGATAGAAATTTTCGTAGTGGTTCTTCATGTAGTCCGCATCGTTATGAGTGATAGTAATGTCGTCGCTGAATTTCGCCGATCCTAGCACCTTTTTCTCCTTCCAACTTGCTGTTCGACCCAAAACCTTCTTCGCGGTGTCAGCTAGGCAGCAAAGTACGATCTCATCGTATGCTTCTTCACTGGTTGGTGCGTCAAGGTCCCCACCCGTAGGGTTATGTCCGTCGGGGACAGGAGTTCGCGACTTGATTTTAACGACGACCCCGCGCTTATTACGTTGGACAATCTCGGTGAGTTCCGTCGACAGGCGAACTGTCACACCACGCGCGACGAGGTCCTTCATCCAGGTACTATAAAACTCGGAGAAATTCGGAAAGACGACCATCGGCGGTTGGTTATCGACGATAGTAGTCTTGTTTGGCGCATACCACATACCGTAGGTCGGCGATGTGCATAGCCTCTCGAACATGATGGTAGGGACCTCAGGGGTTGCGTTTCCTGTACCTAAAAAGAGAGCTGCCATAGGTAGAGCGATCGTGTTGGTAAACTCTTCCGAAAATCTAAACAACTTGAAGACGAATTTGAGTGGCAGTAGGGCGAACAGGATTTCAAACCATCGGATCAGCTTGAGCACTGTGGGTAGTCGCCTGACCTCTTTCTGATGACGAGCTAATAGTTTCGTCGGAAACACATTACTCCAGAATGTTTCATCCTTGCCGAAAGAGACTTGAAGGTTCACAGGATCGGCGTGATATCCTTGTCGATGGAACATGGTAAGTGTGTGGTGGAAGATGTAGGAGCCGCCTTGGACCCCTTGATTACACCACGACGCCCCGTACCGCTCTTTTTCAAGGGGTATGGAGAAGGCCTGTCCACCGCAGTAGTCAACAGCGTCGATGAGCGTCACATCGAACTTATCTCGATGCTGCGATAGATGATATGCCGTCGACATGCTGTGATCTGGTTAGGTCGCGAATCTTGTTGAGAGTTCGATTCATTCATACCCAGCAGCGCCAGCACCGACGACGAGAACCCGTTTACGGCCATCGGCTGGTTTCTTCCCGTTTTGGGCCATGATATTTGCGCTCTCACGTTCAATGTCGTAATGATAACTATCGCAAGCCATACACTTGAAAGCCAAGTCTGTGTATTTCTTCGGGGCTGCTTTGAATACGACTAACAGGCGTCACGTACATGTATGAGATAGAACATACTTATATCACATCCGCATTTTGTCTGCTGTAGTAATTTAGTGTTCTTTGAACTGGTGATGATGAGTACACTAGGCGTCACGACGTCATTGACCTTGCCAACAATCGCCAACAGCCGAGACATTGACACACTAGCAAATAGCTCGGAGATGTCAGTATTAGAACCTAATTTTATCATCAGGGAATGACAGGTACGTCTGGTTTGTATATCTTGGCTTCTTGGAATTAGAAAATTTTGCGATGTCTTGGCTTGATGACATTGTACAATTAATATCGAGGTCGGTTACTATGATAGTGAAAAAGTAAGCTTGAATGGAGGGTTTAAGATTGAGGAAAAATGGTTTCAAAAAAATTCAAAAAGATACAAGCACTCAACGCGGGACTCGAACCCGCAACCTTCAGATTAGAAGTCTGATGCTCTACCATTGAGCCAGCCGAGCTTGTGTACTTAGAAAAGCACAATGTCTCCGAATCGGGGAATTGAACCCCGGGCTTGACGGGACTTACTGGTGGGATGCCAATGAGAGCGTCAAATGTTAGCCACTACACCAATTCGGATTGGGATTTTGCTGGCTTTTTTACTTTCAAGTACTCTAGCAATGCACGGCTAGCGTCAACTAACGGTATAAAGCAAATACGAATACGGTTACTTGCCTAAAGCTTCATTAAGTGCATCACAAAATGCTTAAGAAGATACTCGCTCCCTTATATGATTTGACCATTTTGACGTTGATATTTATTTTTGTTGTTTTTCATTAGCACTGAATCATTTTCTTATACGGGCTGCTTCGACCGATGCCTTTAACAAGGCACATATAGCACTCGAATTCACAGCATCTGCAACATCAAGTACACCAAGGTACGTCTTGCGATGCGTACATATGGGCATACGAGACATTGGTATATTTCCATAAGTAATTGTGTTCGGCAACTTTCATGGAGCAGAGAACCAGGCTTTTTAGTTAGCAAAAGAACATATCATCAAGGCTAAGAGTTGTTCCATTTTCTTCGTGTTCCATGATTTCTCGAAGAGGCGTTATTTTAGTATCTATTTCTTTCATTGCCCATTCTAATGCTGTTAGTCTTGTTTGTAAATCAACCCATGCGGCGCCTTTTTGAGCAATGGACATATTCTCATATAGCTTCTTATATCTATCTATTTCACTCTCTTCGTGTAAGAGAGGTGGACTGAGAAACGATAGATAGGCGAATGAAATATCGGAAAGTGGTAGGCTATGGACCGGTATTTTAGGAAGCGGTGAATCAATAGATGCCGGGCCAGGTGGTAGATCTGGAAGTGGTATGTCAGGAAACGGTGGATCGGGGAGTGTCACGAGGCCGACCAAGCGATAAGGGTAACAACCATGTTGTTGCACCAAGAGCTACGAATCTAACAGCTACGAGGTCGTCTATTAGGAGAGTCTTATGGGAGCCAATCCTTATCCTGATAGCTGCAAGGCTATCATCCTAGGCCACGATGCCTTCCAGGGGACCTAGAGGAAGGCTAAGGGCTAGGAGGGCCAAAGCCTGACAGTTGTTGTTAAGCGCTTCGCCGTGGCAAAACGCGGCGTGAAGCGTATGATAGACAACGGTGTTATATGTGAAAATATGATATTAATTACAAAGTTACCTTAGTAAGTTAGTTTATAGTTGTTTCAGGGGGTTCTTTGGGGGTGTTGAGCATCGCCTTACTCGTTGCCTATTGAGCTAATGCTAGTGGTAGAAAAGGCTTATCCATCGGGAGGCAGTTTAACCACTTGCCTAAGTGGATGTGGAATACCTGCCGAAGCACTGTAGGATTACGAAAGCCCTGTTAGTTCCCGCCGCGTACGCCTTCGTGCGATGCTAAAGGCCCACGTCAAAGAATTTACGAGAGTTAGGGAAGACATTGTTTGTGAGACTCAAGAACCTACATAACGTTTAAGAATTGCCGGGGAGTGCTTGTGCGATGGCAACGGCGACGCGGTCACGAATATGAGTAGGTCTGAAACAGTTGTACGACCACAATGCAAAAGCGTGAGTCAATGGGAGATAGACAGTATCTACTAAACTGTTTTCCGAACTGGTCCCTCAAGGGGCTGGTCCTGGAAGATTCAACGGCCTTCTATAAGATTTTTCAATTGTCTCCTTATGTTGCGCTGTTCTCCTGCAATATGGGTCGGAGCTACGGACTAATACTCGACGGGTATTTATGGCATCGTACTCGGGATGAAACCTTACACTCGGGGGGCGTGAAAGGTATACCGAGGAATTAATTATGGGGTTTCAACAGAGTATACTGAAGGTAGTACTTATGATCGTAGGCGTCATGATTAAGGCACGATTTGGGATATTTAACTCTTGTATTAGGTGCCAAACGTAGGGACACTTCACTAAATAATGGAAAGAAAACAATTATTAACGCGAAAATAGGAGAGACGAAGCGGTCTAGTGATATGGAGCCGTCCGGCTCTAGGTAACAATGATGCCTCAATCATTCAGTTAACTAAGGAGTTAGTACCGACCTTGCGAGGATGAATGGGAAGTTCGAAGTCCATCATATCAGACCCCTCATCACCGATTGCGTAGCGAATCTGGGGAAACACTCGAAATGCATAGCATTATATTGCGCTCGTTACAAGAGCTCATCATTAGAGACAAGCCGAAACCTGCCTCATATCCTATGCCAAAACTCCGCGCTGGATAATATATCAAGTCCCCCATAGTCCTCATGTCCAATATAGTGTCCCCCAATTAACTCTAAAATTCCTTTTCCAAATCCAAGTATATGCCATATGTGGGAAAGTACCCGGTAAGATAGGGAGGAAAATATGCCCTTCCAGTGGTAAAAATGCTAAAGCGATATATAGCTTCATAAACAATGCAGATAGATAAAACAGCCGGAGAAAGCAAGATTCATGTTAGTCATACCAATTCCCTGGACCTCAATTCAAAAAAGCCAATCTCTTATGAAGTCCTCAATCAACGGGGGCATCAGCGGCCCCTCTTTCTTATGCAGAGACTTGCACGCTTGTTCGTTCGTAAGTGGGTATCCAACACATTCGATTTTTTTCGGAAAAAAAAAAAAAAAAATCAAGTCCCAGATGAAAAAAATACGCCCGTCTAGAGAGTGGTGTCGCCAGGACGCCAGTCGCGAGGTTGTACCTCGGTAAATGGTGCCTTCTGCTCTGCTTCGTCGAAAGCCCGCGCCGGTTCTGCGGTTACCGGACTTCTCCCACCGTCGTCGTCCACTTTCATGATCTCATCCTTGCGGGCGACCGAGGGCCAATCATCTTCCCCATTATTCGCAGCCCGTTCGGCCTCCGCAAGCCACTTAAGCCATTGGGGCGTAGCAGGGGCGGCGCCGCTCCTCTCGATCCAAGCCGTACGTTTCGTTTCCCGGATGGCGTACCATAGCGTTCGCGTGTAGCTAGCGATGCCTTCCCGTGGGTCTTCACTGGTCGTTTTGTCGGCATACATGGCCACTTTGCGAGTTTTATCTTCGATCTTGTACCGGCTCAGGTCCCAAAAATATTTCTTCGGAAGTAACCCCATGGCCCAGTACAGCCCGTTCAGCGTGATGTAACTGGCGCCGATAAAGATCTGCGAGTTCCACTTGCAGTTGCCCAGCAGGATAACCGCTATCATAAGCAGACAGGTGCCGAGCCCCATCAGTGCCCTGTACGCTTGTCCGCCGACGTGATATTCGCATTCTTCCGTGCCGGAGTAGAGTTCGCGTGCTACTTCTTCGGTGCATTTGACGAGAAGGAAGGCCCCTTCACGTGTGCGGATGATGACATCTCCTCTTGGGACCTTATTAGTGTGGCTACGCTTCATTAAGAGGGGCTTCCACCACGAGGCCCAGCCGACGACGGAGCTCGCAAAGGCAATCAACGACACGGCAAGGATTGCCGTGCCATCCTGATAATGAGCAGCGAACCCAATGATGCTAACCGTCAACATGACAGAAAAGACGGCGAGAACGTGAACAGGCGAGTATAAAGTAGCAGGCACTGCAGGCCTTCCAGAATCATTAATTAGCGTCGGATTAGCTGCAAAGTCTTGTATTTTCTGCTTCATAGTGATCCGTCTTGTTATTCCCTGGACCGGTACAGCAGCTTCGGGGTCGGCGCTTGTGCTGTACCCGGCATTCGACGCAGGTGTGTCTCTTGTCGTCTCCTTAGCATTATCTGATGGAGGTCCTCGCGGTATGGAGGGAGGGTGTACTATGCGTGGCGAATCGGTCGAGGATTTGGTGCGTGTGCGTAATTTCGAAAAGAGGTTGGTTCCGTTGGTGAATATCCGCGGAACCTCGATGCCGCCGGCATTGTTGCGGTCGTTATGTGTAATTTCTAGAACCTTGAAGCTAAAGGCCGGCAGCTCGTCGAGCGGGTGGATAATATTAGCAAAGAACCCCACGGTGTCGAGAACAACACCGCTGTGAACGCCGGTCATCTTTGCTGTGGTTTCGGGCAGACGGGGAGGCCGAGAAGGCTTTAGGAAGGCTTGCGGAGCCGGGATGATACGTGGGAAAAGGCAGAAGATGCTGGCGGTAATAGTCTGGGTATGCTCGGCAATGGACGATTCGCCAATGACCGCGAGCAGGGTAACAACGTCGAGACGCCAGCCCCAGGGGCCCTCAGCGCCCGGGACGTCGGAGGAAAACCACCAGGCTGCCGGCCCTCTGGTAGCCGGATCGTCGTCGGCCATGATTTAAAGTTTACGGGCCGCCTTGATACGACGATCTAGTTGATTAGTGCCCACTGGATCGGACGGGGCGGAGAAGAATGCGGGAATGCTCGTAGATGGCTGGATAGACTTCGGGGCTAAAAGGTATAAAAGGTGGCACGTCAAGCTGCCCAGGTGGGTTAGGAAAAGGAAATTAATTGAGTGTAAGGATCCAAGACTTTAATGTAGGTATACACTGGAGTAATAATAATAATAGTTCCTTCATACCACTGAAAATAAAAACACAAAGTATACCGACACGATCCAAAAATGAGAAGAGCGAAGAAATCCGTATACTGCAATGTAACGTGCAGGTGAGAGAGGAAGAAATAGACGGCTGAGGCTGAAACGAAATAAAAGAATTTGGGGATACCAGGGTGGGAAATCCACGAGCTGTCCCCTTTTCCAGTATGATTGGATCGCTAGTTGGAGAGGCCCTTACTATGTAGATCTGGTTCACAGGTGATAGTCGAAACAGACTGGCTGACAGGGTCCTGAGGGTCCAAGGTAGAACGCCTAGAAAGTGGACACCGTCACGCTACGGCCCGCCTCTATTGTCCAGTCCGCCAGTTAGCAGTCTGGCTAGTGTGTTGGCACGCGCCTAGTGGGTTCCTCAATGGGCAAGCTGGCAAGGGATAGGGACCTCCCAATGGATTGGAGATCAACTGCGCTTAGTGGGCTTAGCTCAAGCAAACCACTCAGTTGCTCTGAAGACCTGCCAAAAGCGGGCGCAGAGTTACCCAGCCCCTTTGTCCTTGGAGTACATACGCCTGTTCATCGCCTCGATGTAGTGTCACTTTGATGTGGAGGCAGCCGTCCTTTATCTAAGAGATTTTTGATATGCAAACAGAATCTCATGCATGATGTTGCTAAACGTCAGTAGCAAACTGCCTTATATTATGGGACAATACGCAAATCAACTCGGTGAGAAACGGCTAAGCGAGTCTGAGACATGAGCTGAGGTTACACCCATCAAAATTACAGTCTTCGGTCCTTACCTGCCCATGCAAGTTATTATCATTCCTTGGTGTGGGTGACACACGGTTGAGCAAGGAAAAATGTACAAAGAAAAAAGACTATTGTTATTACGAAAAACCAGCCCTACAGAATGTCCTGCTTGCGCTCGTAACTCCAGGCATAACCACGTAAATCTCCCTTCCACCAAGCCGCGGGTCATGCAAGGTATCAAAAAACCCATAACATCCCGCATCCAGTCAACACCCAAATCACACCTCGTAGTCCATAAACGTCTCGTAAAACCCCTATATAATGTGCTGTACCTGTCCATGTGGATAGGTCTACAACTTAGACTGGGCCACACGCTCCTGTCGATTCTTCTCCGCCTTTGCTAGCAGGTTTAGTCTTTCCAGGCGACGATGCGATGGCTGTCCCTCGAGCACTTCCGGAATGAATTCTTCCGTCCATCGTCTTCGCCATTCAACAAGAGTTCTTTCTCGTTCGACTTGGCT
The DNA here is from genome assembly GCA_022495205.1 of Hypoxylon sp. FL1150. Classification (NCBI taxonomy): domain Eukaryota; kingdom Fungi; phylum Ascomycota; class Sordariomycetes; order Xylariales; family Hypoxylaceae; genus Hypoxylon; species Hypoxylon sp. FL1150. The sequence goes on from MU376182.1 coordinate 89,966, forward strand.
CAAGCAGGCATGGTCGATGCTCCATCGTGCAAGTTGCTGCCAACCGTACAGGTTCATGTCTTGATTGCCGACCATGACCTCATAAAAGTCGTGCGACAGCGTAGACCTAACGTTGGATATTAGAATGAAAAACGTTCAAGTCCGAGGAATATTGGATGATGGCTTACCCAAAGAGAGTGCCGTTGTCGCTGCTCAGCGCACAATGGACTTCATGAGCAAGTAGCTCATAGATTCTATGTTCGTTCATATGCTCTACTAATCCAAGAACCATATTCGAAATCGGACATGCCTCGACGCAGACGTTATTAGCCTTCATCTGTCTCATGACATCCGGCTTATGGGGCAATGCGTAACCATGTCCAATTCGCTTGGCCCCGAGATCAAGAGCGCACTCGAGGTTGCCTTCAATGTCGTCGGGAGTTTCACCGCAGTGAAATAGAAAAGGGATTTCGACCTTCTTGGTTTTACATTTCCTCTGGAACTCCTTGAACTCCTCCTGGAAGAAACTTAGCGGGTGGGGCTTGTCGTAAGATTCTTCTCCCACCAGGTCAAAGCCGGCAATATATTGCGGCCAACGATCCTTCATCGTCAGACACTCGTCCAAGGCGTACTGCACCAGAGCCTTGTCGAAAGATCGAGGCGTACAATAGATAACCTTCATCCCGCTAAAGGATGGCCTATGGCCATTGCCACGAGGAATTCCAGTGTCATCCGGGAATACTGGCTGGCCTTGCGCGTCTAATTGCCGGTTCTCCATGATTTGCCCATCTTCGTCCATATCTCCGATGTCTTTCATGAGGTTTTCGTACTCCTCAATGATAAGCCCCATGAGGTCGAAATTGTCAAAACTTCCCGAGCCGTCGTCCAGGAGAACTTGATTGCTCTTCATGAAGTTTGGGCGAATCTCGGCATACTGTATGTTATCCTTGATAAATTCTTCCAAACATTTCCTCGTGTAGGCTCTAAAAGCCCTCTCATAGTTAAATAGGCCCTTCATCATCCTCGTGCGGCCATTGAACTTTTCCCATGCCCTGCACGTCTGTTAGCTGGTCTGCACAAATGGGTCTAGATTCCAGACGAAATACCTCGTTGCTCTCTGACGATCGGCATTGTATCGACTTTGGCGAAATGCTAGTTCGATGTCTTTAGGCCATCCAGCCTCCTCAGCTTTCTGTTGCCTTATTTGCGCCTCTTCGCTTGTCTCGGATGCCAAAGAAGGGTTTGGCAGTTTGTCTTTTGGGTGGTATATCAGCTCGACGTCTTCTTTACTGAAGATCAGTTTGCTAGCAAGCCAGTCGTCACATTCCATATCCATAGTCCAGGTGTTAGGCTCCCGTGAATTACGCCTAAGCTCTCGCTCCGTGTGCCACATAAGGCGGAAATGCTGGTAGCGCATCTTTTGGGTCTTCTCGTAAGTATCGTGGAAGAGGTTTGGGCCCTTCAAATCCTCAGAAAGTAACCTTTCTTTCTGAAGTTCTAAGTCCTCGGGAACCGCGTTGCTCAACTTCAGGAGGTTGAACTGGATCTCACAATCGTCAAAGTCGGATTTGGACCGAAGCTTATGAGTAGGACTTGAGATATACATGTTTGGCATTTCTTTGGCTATATCCAGGAGAAAATTGGGAAGAAGGGTAGAGTTGAAGTGGACATGAAGGTGAGTGCCCTTGGGTACAAAACGCGCGGCTTTGAATAGCTTCGTTTTCTCGATGATATGTATGTTTCGTGAGAAATGATCCTGAGCAAAGGGAAGTTGCTGTTGGCCCCCGAATACTTTCAGGGGCTGGCTATTGCTGTAGAGTTGATTGTCATCCTGCCTCGCTTTCATCAATTTCGTATTGGCGCTCTTCTCTGGCAGGCTGGCACGGCTCTCTATGTCCTTCTGGAAAGCGAAGAGGGTTTGCGACTCAGCTCCAAGTAGGGGCTGGTCAGAAAGCATGTTAATTAATTTGGTGGTCATCTTGTCGAAGATCTGGCGGAACTGGAGTGATCCTGAGCGTCTACGAGGATTTCGGTCGGCAGTCTTTTTATGTTGCTCGGCATGGCCCTCTTTATCCATTCCGCAGAGAATTCCCATGAGGGCATTCGTGTAAGGGAATAATAGCAATAAGGCAGTGGATCACTATAAATGAGTCGCAGTGAGAGCTAGTAGATTGATAGATAAGATTCTATTTAAGTCTCTACCTCTCGTGCGCGGGTCGCGAGCCGTGGACCGTGATCTATCCTTTTATATGATGAAGCGATGAGAATAGCAATCAGCAGTGACTGTCGCGTGGGGGAAATTAATTGACTTGCGGACTGGCTGGCTGTGCCTTGCACTGCGAGCCCCTCTATCCCGAAGGTAAGGCTCTGGGTACCTTGGGTAGGTAATGTACCTAGGTTAGGTAGTCCCATCGTAATCTTATTAATGTGTGGCTGGGATTGGTGTGTGAAACCAGGATTACCCATATAGGCAGATAGGACGAGGTTACCTAGTGGCCTAGGTTAGTGGTGTGGCTGATTGTAAGGCTGACCCTGTCACGTCTGCAGCATGTTCTACATAGTAACTCATTGGAATCTTGATTCCAATATCCACAAAATCTGATGAACAGGCATCCGTCCACCCCGTCGACTCTGTCCACTCCAGTCAAACGCATGGAGTCATGGACATCTGTTGGTCTCTAGATCGCTGTACCTACCGTTCATACCCATGAGTTGATCTTGAATCTTGACGAGTCTGCGAGTCACATGCCACTCACGACTCAGACGAGATGGCCAATCAGCCAATGCGATGTCGCTTGTGAGCTCTTATCAATAGTCTATCGCTAGGACCAACACAACTATGTATTCCGCTTTAGTATGATATTGTTACCATCTAGTTTTACCCGCGCGCTACACATAGAGTGCGCGTGCTATCAGCCAACTGTTGACTCGGTATATAGGCGCACCTCTTATAAGTGAATCATTATCACACCGTGGCTCTTCCGCCAAATAGGAGTTGTCATGTCTTACTCAGCCACGAGCCGGCCTCCCTGAATATATGTTTGAAACTCATCTTGGGTTGCTCTGAATCAGCCTAAGGAGTCAAGTAAAGATTCTTATCGCTATCACATGCTATGGTCCTAATCCACTATACCGTCCTTTTTCGGGAGCTGTTCCCGACAACAAATTGATTCGTCTCCCCCCCTTCGCTCTGTATGCGCTACGTAAGGTATCTGGGTATTTAATGATTCATTCTTTTCCCTATCACGTGTATATGTCCGCAGAATACATCAAGGCTTACTGTCTTATAATATCACTCTGACTGTTCGCTAACCTCAATTTTAGAACGATAATAACAAGGCATCTTAGCGATGCTATCACCCTAGGAAGATTCCTAGATAGATACTTCTATTCGCATCTTACAAAATACCTTCTAGGATTCTTGGTATCTCTAGCTCGTAATGTCGTCGCCCACTTAAGCACCATTTTACCCAATAAAATTTCCAAAAGTGGAGATACGACTAATTGAATACCCTGATAGATATACGTCAAGCCAACCACGTGGTACATAGTACATGCTCGACATCACATACTCTATCGCCCCAACATAACCCTGACATTTCTCTAGTTTAAGGCTCTTTAGGTATGCCATACACCATGATCGTCTCGTGGAGCCTTACGAAAGCACTACAAAGGATTCCCTAGCCCTAGAGCGTAAGCGAGCATCCGATACCCAGGCGAATGCAACGAGCCTCCAGGTCCAGACTTGATACCCATACCTTAATAAACAGTCTACGATCTTCGAGCCTCATCAATCCATTAGGTACCTAGATTCGAGAAGATTCTTAATGTAAATTGCCCTGATCCGTTCGGTGGGCGTAGAAAGTTAGAGCTACAGTATCGGTCTAGCTTGAAAGATAACGCTCAGCCATATCGACATCGCAATTTCGAACTTTTCAAACACCGACCTCGTATCAAGCGAGGATCATCCCAGAAGGCCCCCCTAAGAAATTATAGAATATTCATTCACCGCTTAGATGACTAATGCTAAGAAAAGGGGAGATGGAGCCCTAGACAAGCCCCCGAGCCCCTAAGCATAGACGACATGTATCGCTTCGTATGTCATATATCATAAATCCTATATCAGATATAGAAGATGATCTAACGTCCTTGGTGTAAGGGCTATCTCGATGAGTTCATCGTTTGTGGATATTAGTACCGACGCAAGGGCAGTGCCACCACGACGCTCCACTTGTACGGCGCTGGTAGTTAGTTGCACAAGAAAACTTCTCAGGCAGAATCGACAGCTCGCTGTGAATTAGCCTCATGAGGGGTCTACTAGGGAATCATGCTGGCTCACTCTAATCGACGAAATACGACGAGCCGATCTCCGCCTACTTGATGTGCATTTCACCTCAATTGCTTTCTAAGGGGTACGCAGTTGGGGTGGGACAAGTCATCAACAAATAAATGTCAATCAGGTCAAACGATATTTGAAATGACGATTCTAACACCAGCCCAATCCCAAGGCAGTAATTGGTGTTTAGAAAATCTGCGCAAGTATTAACTGAAAAGAGCATTAGGCCTGAAATCATCTAGGCGATTATCTGGGCGATGCGGTTAAATACCATACACAAAACCCTTTGCCTATCCCCAGTTTTTGCTTATTGTAAAGTTCCTCGAGCCTATCCTGCCCTGGGCCGCCTCTAAGCGAATTCATCTCCCCTAGAATGGTATCAAAGCGTAGATATGGCGACACCCTATACACAGTTGGTGATACTGTGGATACGAGGGCCGTCGATTGATTTCGCAAATCAAGCGTAATTCTAAGAACAGACAGACCCCGCCAACTAGTCAGAACGAATATGCTTCGACCCCTTCTTATCTATCTACGAAGTCTGTTTACCGAAGTCTTGTTGAGGATAGTTTGTTGACGGGGCGTGTAAGGGCTCTGTGATGCTCTCGACTGAAATGTACTCTTCCCTCCGTTAGGGGTCATTTCAAGATCTTTGGGCTTCTCGGTGCTAGCTTGGAGTTTTTAGTCATCAAACTTGATGCTTCGACTCTTATGGATGTCCAAGGGACCACCCTTGTAGCTTCCTCGCTTCTTCTTGTTCTTCTCCTTGGTAAAACCTTTACCCTTGGTAATGATAAGATCCTGATGGGCTTTCTCGCCATATCCATGCGAAACGTATGCATTGGATGTCAATCTTGGGTCCACGACGATATCCTTGCGGATTCGAGAGAAGGGCTGATTCTGGGTTCGGGGTCCATTTGCTCCATTCTTCCCTCGGTTGTTGGCCTTGAAGGTGCTGGGGTCAGGTGGAAGGGGAGGGTTGGTGGTAGAGGGCAGCTCGGGCGAGGTCTGGTCGAGAGTCACAGAACTATCCGAAGCTGCGCCGTTGGGGGGTTGTAGTGTTTTCTGAGCTTCAGACTCGGACTCGCTGGAAGAGTCGGATTCCGGCAGCGGTACATCAGCGGCTGCCTTCAAATCCACCTGCGGCTCCGCGTCCGAGTCAGAGTCCGAGTCAGAATCAGAATCGGAGGAAGAATCATCTTTGCTTGCGTTGGCGACCTTAGGTTCGGGTTGATCTTCATCTTCAGAGCTTTCGTCCTCGGAGTCGGACGAATCAGACGAGTCAGAAGATGAGCTCGATTCGGAGCTTGACTCGGAGGTCTTAGCTTTCTTAGCTTGCGGTCGTTGGTTTTCCGAATCTGAGTCCGACATATCTGAGTCAGAATCAGAATCCGAAGAGCTCTCGCTGTCAGACTCTGCCTTTCGCTTCAAGGGATTCGCACCGGCCTTGGTAGCTTCAGTACCAGACTTGGCGGGTCTCGCCTCCTCCTCGTCACTATCATCTGAACTGCTGTCACTTTCGTCCGAGCTTGAGCTTGAACTTTCAGACGATTCCGAGCTAGAGCCGTCGGCGGCAGGTGCGTCGTCCATTGCAACATCCTCGGCACCGTCGCTCTCGCTCTCGCTCTCGGAAGTCGAGTCTTCGCTGCTGCTGCTAACTTTGGTAATCTTCTCCATCGGGTTGTCTTTAACAAGGGCAGGCGTGTTGCCCTGGCTCGCAAACGTCTTCCAGGTCTGGAACACGCTGACCAGTGAGTGATGTTCCTTAGGCTCAGCTTTGCTCTTCTTAGTACCTTGCTGCTTCCACCCTTTCTTCGCTCTCTGCTTTTGGAATTCGCGGTGTGCATTGTCGAATCCCTGATCAGATAGGAATGACTCGACGAGGTCCATGAGTTGATTCGGCGGGATCTGAGTCTGATCGGTAGCGGTCGATTTAGACGACGAGGCAGCCGGCTTGGCGGTCTTTTGGCTCTTGCTTTTCGCCATTGTTGCTGGTGCGGGTTCCTTAGATGGTAGAGACGCGGAGGGGCTGGTAGTGTTGTTGGTGAATAACCAAGCTGGAGGACCTTGGGATTTAGTGTACAAACTGCCGGACATAACCTCAAGAGTAGTCGCAAGAGTAGTCGCAAGAGTAGTCGCAAGAGCAGTCGCAAGGGATTGCTGCGTGCCTACCGAGAGAGAAGGATTGGGAAGCCACTCCACCTAATTGACCTTAAGAAATTATCATAGAGAATCTACTGCGGCTTCATCAGGAGGAAAAAAAGTTTTTGTGGGTCGTAATGTAGGCCCCTCTTTCTGCCGTTGAAGATCGCTCACCGCCTCATAAGGGGGTGCTATACTTCGTAATCACAAAGGAAGCAGAACCTCTTTTCATGCATATCATTGGAGTGCATTGGAGCGTCTACCTTAGGTAGGTACCTAACCTTCCTACATAATGTATCAGATTGATCACATCCATACAACCCCAACGTATTGCTGCTATCAAACATCTGACTTGGTTCTCCAGGCCGCTATTCGAATGTTTCCCAATTGTTGTATCTACTCTACGAATAGATATCAAATGACTTCGTTCTTGTCTAAAGCTAATAACAGCTGCGTCGTCTGAAGACACCTAGCATTCCCTCATAATGTTTTCATGTGCTTCGGCAGAAAAGTTGTGATGTGGTCATGAAGCGGAAAGCTAACAACGATTTCCTCGTTGCCTCCCTTCTCGTCTATGTGACAAACTTGCATGCTTCTGAATGGAAAACGGTTCGAAATGGAGCGCGGAACCGATCCACACAGAAATAAGTCCGGGTGCCGGGGATCGCAAAATCGGATCCCTAGGATTTCTCTCGGGTTTCTCGGGTTCATATAACATTGTCACCTTGCTAGTCATACCTGCAATTATTATTACTTTAGGTAGACTTTGTTACCGCGAGCTACCAAGATGTCGCTCTGGTTCGAGCAGCTCATAAAATTCACCACCGACTCAGGTACGGATTGTCATTTATTCCTTTCGGCGATGCGCGTCGCATAAGCAGCTCACCGCGTCTAAAACAAGCCAAGTAGCTCTACTGGGAATCAATTGGTCTCACACTTCGGTGTTAATGCCAACTAAACTGTGTTAATTCACACTATTCTTGCATAATAGCATGCTCATGCCTAGAACGAACAGGCCAGTGCCTAAGATTGCTGGTTCTTTACTCAGAGGCATTGGGTGCCCTTGTCAGACTTTGAGTAAATGCCGTGCTTCATCCCAAAATACAAAACTGAAAGGCGTCAACTTAAGATACTGGGATTCAATTTGTCAAATGACTTACTTAATCGGCGCCAAGGGTGAAACACGGGTTCATATTGAGAAGTCAATCTTGTTGAGCCAATGCATCACCCTGAGTCCCATCAAACGATACCTCACCACTACCACCATCATCTTATCTCTTCACCCCATTGCAAAGCCCAACAACATATAAACTTATCAAATTGCTAACACAGTCTCCAGTCGGTCTCGAGCGGACTTTCCGGCTCGTCCAATCCGTCGTCCAAATCCTTTCTCGCTTCGCCTTACCCTTTGACCTGCTCCTCTATGTCCTGACGCTGAGCACGGCCTCACCCCCTACAGTCACCGCAACTCGCACAATCCTCGCCGTCCTCAACCAGCGCATCGGCCTCGCCCGTCGCTACTTCAGGCTCTTTCGATTCTTAGAGTCCTTCAACGCGGCGCAGAAGATATACTCACGCCTCGCCTCATCCGCCTCGTCTTCGGGCCCCCGCCGGCCGGCCTGGGTCCAAGTCGAGCCGTGGCTGGACATGTCATCCAAGACCTTCAACGGTCTGTACTTCCTCCTAGAAGCCACCACGACCGTCGACGCCCTCGCGGTCCCCGGCCTCCGCGTCTGGGCACCGGAGCAGGAGCGCAGGGTCGCGACCGAGGCACAGCGGTTCTGGCTGTTCGGACTCGTCTGCGGGCTTCTCTTCAACCTCCTAGAGATCCTCAACGTGCTAGCATGCACGCCGGTGCCGGCGACAGGCTCCGGCTTCGGCGGCGTTGGTACCGGCGAGTCCACTGCCGAGGCCGAGGCCGAGGACGAGAAGAAGGGGGAGGTCAGCGAGAAGGAGAAGTTGGCGAACGACCTGAAAAAAGAACAGCTGCGGCTGCGCGCAATTGTGCGGGGCCGCAAGCAGCAGCGTGTACTCTGGAGGCGTGAGGTCCAGGGCAAGATCTCCAAGTTGGGCCGTGGCGCCGTTGCGAATGCACTTGATACTATCCTTCCCGGCAGCGCGATCGGTTGGCTCAATGTTGAGCCCGGCACCGTTTCCCTAGCCATGTTCGTCACGACGATCTTGACGGGTATGGATGTGTGGGAGAGGTGTGGGCGGGAGGTCCTTGCTGGTAAATAAGAGAACGGAAGATTGGAAGTCAATGAGTTCCTATTATGTACCTACCTAATCATCTGCGAACCAGTCCCGTGCGGCGATATAGATGTTTGTTCATTGAGGCGATTGAAAAGGATGAATTCCTGACATGAGCGCTTTCTACGAATGATGAATGATAGATGTTAGTTAGAAGGACACATAAACTTCAGTTGGTAGGCACCTATGAATTCAGCACTGCTTCGGGGTTGATGGGTGTATATACAAAGTAACGAGTAACTGTGATTGGTGATGTACAATTGCTAGTAAGTCTAACCCCTCGAATTACGCCGTCTAGCTATATAAGAGTCATGCATTCGAGTCTATTGGCCAGGCGCGATCAGTTTGCCCTCTGCTCGGGCATTGGGGTTCCATCCTCCAGCTAAAGCTTGAGCACCATGCTCAGCTGCGTACTTTTGCATCCTCGCCTCCAGCTCGGGCCTAAAATGTCGGATAAGACCTTGAATAGGCCACGCAAACGCTTCACCCAAAGCTGCGAGAGAATTAGTATGATTAATCCAGTATCATTTTGAGGGTGACATCTTACCGCAGATAGTGTGTCCCTCGACTTGCTTCGTTAGCTCTTGTAACATGTCTATCTCCCGCTCACGGCCCATTCCCTTCTCAAATCGGCTCATGATTTGTTCGGTCCACTTGCTGCCCTCTCGGCAGGGTGTGCACTGTCCGCAGGATTCGTGTCGGTAGAAGTGACTTAAGCGAGAAATAGCCCGGACGACGTCAGCACTCTTGTCCATCACAATGACAGCAGCGGTACCGAGACCAGACTGGCTATCCTTGAGGGCATCAAAGTCCATCAACTGGTCGTCGCAGACTTTCTTGGGGAGGATGGGGGTAGAAGAACCACCAGGTATAATGGCGAGCAGGTTATCCCAGCCGCCTCGGACGCCACCACAGTGCTTCTCAATGAGTTCCCGTAGGGGAATGCTCATCTCCTCTTCGACGGTAGCCGGGTTGTTAACGTGTCCAGAAATACAGAACAGCTTCGTTCCCTGATTCCGCTCTCGGCCGAAAGAAGCAAACCAGTCACCCCCTCTTCTGCATATTGTGGGAGCGACGGCGATGGTCTCTACATTGGCGACTGTGGAGGGGCACCCGAATACACCCACGGCAGCGGGGAAGGGAGGCTTTAGACGAGGCTTTCCCGGCTTACCCTCCAAAGACTCAATCAGGGATGTCTCTTCGCCGCAAACATAAGCACCAGCACCACGGTGTAGGTAGACATCGAAGTCGTATCCGGAGCCACAGGCGTTCTTTCCGATTAGTCCATCGGCATAGGCTTCGTTGATGGCCTGTTGTAGGACAGCAGCTTCGTAGATAAACTCGCCACGGATGTAGATATAGGCCGCGGTGGCGTTCATGGCTCGGCCGGCAACCAGACATCCTTCGATAAGCTTGTGGGGGTCCTTTCGCATGATTTCTCGGTCCTTGCATGTGCCGGGTTCGCCTTCATCGGCATTGACGACGAGGTATCGAGGCTTCGTGTCCTTGTCCCAATCTTTGAAGTTCATAAACGACTGCGCCAATTGGTTAGCGGGGGTCTTGCCGTGGAAGTTGCCAATGGCTGACGTACCCATTTCAAGCCAGAAGGGAAACCAGCTCCGCCTCTACCTCGCAAACCCGAAGCTTTGATCTCACTGATAATCCAGTCATGACCCTTCAGAATAATCTCCTTCGTCTTGTGCCAGTCTCCCATCTTCTTGGCTGACTTCAGGTCGGCAGGGAAGCGACCGTACAGGTTTTGGAATATGCGGTCCTGGTCCTTAAGGCCGCCGTAGGTTCGCTTGGGAGTACCATCCTGGACCGTCGCGAAATTTCGGCTTTGCTGAGGCTTCGAGGTTTGTGGTAGTCGAGAGCAGGCTGGTAGAGCGACGCGCGACAAGGCCTTCGCAGAGGCTGCCGACGGCGCGGTGGTCCTGGACAGCATCGTGAAGGTGTTTCGGCGCTCAATTGAGCAGGGAGAGTGGAGAGTCCGGGCGGGAGGCGATGGGAAGTTTTAGTAGGGTTTTGTCGTTGAGAAGGTGAGGCCTTTGGACAGAAATGACAACATCATGATTGGCTACGGGGCATCTGAGAGTGGATCTCCGGGGTGTTCGTGGCGATCGAACTTGAGCCACAAATTTGTACGTACATAGTGGCTAGGTAGTGTCAATTAGCTGAGTACATTAGGTACCTAGTACCTATTCCGTACCTAACCTAATGAGGTCATCTGTCAGGTCAGTGCTTTGTTTTACCATTTTTAACAAAGTCTCGATTTACGCATATTATCTGATGGTTGCAAGGACCTTTTTCACTTCCAAGTGAATGCAATTGTCCTCCTTTGTACCTCGAGCTCCTTGTATGCTACCCCTAAGCTGTTATATATGTCAAGCACGTCATCCGACACGGATCTATGAGCTTCAGGTCCCTCAATTCATCACCGACCCTCTCCCCTCCTTGATCTCTACGTAATCCAACATGTCCAAACGTCAGTCGGTTCTCCCGCGCGTCCAGTCCGGCCCAAAGGCGCCGGTTAACTTTTCCTCTTCTATTATAATATCGGACTCGGCGCTCCTGGCAGGAACTCACACAATTAACATCAGCTCCGAATCCGTCGTCCATCCCCGAGCAAGGCTAGATTCGTCTAATGGAAGGATCACTATCGGTCGAAGGTGCATTGTCCACGAACGAACGAGTATAGGTGCCGCTTCGGCGGACCCGAAGCCTAGTGAATCTCGCGATGGTGTAGTACTGAGCGACTATGCGACGGTCGAGGTCGGCGCGGTGATCGAGTCCGGTGGTACGATGATTGGTGAAGGCTGTCTGATAGGAGTGGGTTGCAAGATTGGTAAAGGGGCAAAGTTAGGAAAGGTAAGCTTGGATTATGCAGTCCCCTTATCGTGATTCGAATACTAATTATGAGATAGCATTGCACGTTGACGCCAAAAAGCGTTATACAGCCGTGGGAAGTGGTCCCGGACTTTACTGTCATTTACTCGAACGGCACTAGGCGGCTTGACAAGCGTGGTGTGGCAGATCTGAAGCACAAGGCACAAGCTCGACAGATCGAGATCTTGAGGAAGCTGATTCCTAGCAATCCTGCCAAGTTCCAAGGATAAATGTTGATGTCCTTGGCATTACATTGATATAGTATATAATGATACCCAATTGATTTGACTGTCTCTAATCTATCTATGTACACCTGGACGACGTTATTGCGATCTGAAATCGAGAAGACGGCTTGCTCGAATTCAACATGACCTAAGAATTAAGATAGCTGCTAAGTTTTATCTTGGCGTACGTATAGTTTAACCGTAAATACGAATAATGTATTTCATTGCGATCTCTGACCTCAACTCCATGGACTTGCTCAAAGTGACATGTCATATCAGCGATTTAGATACTGAATGCTCTACTTTCCATTGATTGCGTGAGCTATACGTCAGCTGAAAATAATCCTCTTCAATGAAATATACCACGGCGTGTTAGGTTTCTCCTCGGATGCGCTGTCCTCTTCCGCGTGTACCAAGTAATCCCGCCTACCGGTTACAAGATCGGCCTCGGCTGGCGAGACAATCTTGGTCCCCTTGACGAATTTCCAGCCGAGGTATAGGACAGTAAAGATGGCGATCACAACGTATGAGAACACGAAATCTACCGCGGCGAATTCGCCAACGAAGACCTCATAGCCGGAGATAAAGACCAGGAACAGGTTCAACAGCACGACGAACCAGGCGCCGTACGGGTAAAACATTGCCTTGTAAGGAAGCTCGCCCAGACTGCGGCCTTGGACAACCCACGCCTTGCGGAGGCGGAGGTGCGTGATGCCGATGAACGCCCAAGCAATGAACGTGGCGGCACCCGAGATATTGATAAGGTATGTGAACACTTTGCCCGGCGTAGCAGCGATATTCAACAAAGACAGGAGGCCAACGACGTTCGAGAAGACAATAGCGTTGACCGGTACGCCATTCGTCGTCGTCCGGGCAAAGAACCGGGGCGCGCGTCCGTTGACCGCAAGGGCCACGAGACTTCGTGAAGCCACGTAGATGGCGCTGTTTACCGACGAGAGTTGCGCTGTGATCATCACGACGTTGACCAGATTTCCGCCTCCTTCCCAACCAGCTTCCACGAGCGCGATAGCCCACGGCGACTGCGCGGACTTGCTGCTCGCGTTGAGGAGCCTGTTGTCGTTGTATGGCACGAGGATGCCGGCAAAGAAGACGAGTCCCAGGAAAATGACTAAGATTCGCCAGAACGTCTGACGGATCGCCTTGGGCAAGTCGCGCTAGTTGTATGAAACCTGTCGTGTTAGCATTTTCTCCTAGGATTCTAGAATTTAGTAGGGTGGGTAGATATATGGAGGGGCCTTGAGAAAATGTTTACTTGAGGTATGCGAGTACTCCAGAGTAAGAAAAAAGATGCCGATATGACATGTTTTGGACACTTACTTGTGGATTTCTGCTCTCGGCCGCAGTCAGGGCCAGCATTTCGGTCCCGGCGTAGTATACGGCGGCCAAGACGAAGGTCTTGCCGAAACCGTTGATTCCGTTAGCAATTGCCCCGGGGTTACGCCAGAAGCGGAAACCGATGTATTCGCCGCCAATAGCTCCGGTGTTGATCAGGATGGCGACGAGGAAGCCGCCGACAACACAGATTAGTTTCCAGCAGGCGAGGTAGAATTCCCTGCAGCGACGGAGTAAGTAATTGGGCCTCTGGGTAAAATATCTGGAGCGTGAAGCGTAATCCGCTAAAAAGGAGAGAGCCTACGGCTTTACTTACATTTCTCCGTAGACTACGACACCCAGTAACGAAGTGCACTGGAAGCCGGCCCAGAAGATCAAGATCCAAGCGACTGATTGCAGTAAACATGTCGTGTTAGCATTTTTCTCATGACATTCTAGAATCCAGTAGGGTGGATAGATATATGAAGAGGCTTCGAGAAAGTATTCACTTTGAGACACCTAACCATTCTGGAATATAAGGGAGGGAAAAAATGCCGACACGACACATTCTGTGTACTTACAAGGGGGCACAGCGTCCGTCCATAGGCCCATGATAAGGGATATGTTGTTATAGTCATTAGCTATATTAGTACACCAGAGGTAGAAATAATTAACTCCTAGGGCAAACGCCAGGGCTGGGTCGATGAAGCGACCGGCAAGCTCTATAAAAGCACCTTGGATCGGGAACAGAGTCGACATTTCCCCGAGACTTTGCATGACGAAAAACACATCGATCCCAATGATCAAGAAACATATCAAGGCGCCAACGGGACCGCTGTACGACAGCGCAGACCCAGTACCGTACCAGATACTGGCGCCAACGACACCGCCGAACGCAATCATTTGCTATCTTGCGAATCAGATACATAGAGCTCCCGGGACTCGTTCGTGAGTTGGTATTATAAACACTGACCAGGTGGCGGTTCTTGAGACCGCGCTGGAGTCCATGATCGATGATATTCCCGTTACTGGCGTGGGCAACATCACTGGTATCAGGCAATGCATCGTTGGGTAAGGGAATCGTCTTCTCGTCGACAACCCCCGGCGCTGAAGATATTCCCATTTTCTTGATCAGTGTGAGAAAATCCTGTCATATACCTCCCTTTCCAGTAACCTAGACAAGGCCTCGTAGATGAATAAGGGGTAGTAGGTCAGGAGATCTGACCACGGACGCGTAATCGTTATAAATGTTATCTTGAGAATCAAGCACACCATCAACTCTATCTAACTAGGGCTATAGCGTCCTAAGAAGTGGTGATCTCTGCCAACCCCACTCATGATTGGTAGATAACGTTGCATTCGGGATTGCGATATCCAGCTACATACAAGTCTTATCTTTTGGAGATCTAAGGTTAGTTAGAGATACTACCTTAGGTACCCCAGTTTGCTAATATGTAGTAAGCTTGGAAGTATGCCTGGAGGGTAGCTGAGGTTAGTGAGCTATTAGAGTTCTGAATAAGCACCTAATACAGGTATTAGATGGCGCAATGAGACAGTTGCTTTCTTGTCAAGTCAATATACCTAGGTAGGTACAGAGAATAGATTTATATATATTCAAATATAGCCGTCAAGGGCAAAAAGGTAAAAATTGATAATATAGATGCACGTCAGTGTCCCATACTAGAGTTAATCATTGTTAGCTATGTTCAAACACTTACTCATAACCTAAGGACATGACCATGCTCATTAGCAGACCTGATTGAATCCAAATCGATCCTTGACTCTACCATTGAGTCATACTGCCCACTGAGAAGAGATTTTGAAATTGTGTCTCCGTTTTCGCAAGACTTTAATGGGCATTATTCATTATTGAAGTTGGTAGGGGTACATAGGGTCCGAGACTTTTCGACAGTACAAAACTTGGTCGTTATGAGAAACGTCATGTCGACTCGCCGGTCCTTCTCACGGCGAAGAAGTAGTTGCCGATCTTCTCACTACCGTTCACCTCCTTCCATCCAAGGCCCGGAAGGTAAATTACACCCATGCATCGCGGCTCCGTCCATCCCGTCCTCTTCTGGAGGAAATGGCTTCTTAACTCCTCTTCGTTGATGTACTTTCGCCAGTCGTGCGTACCCCTCGGCACAATGCGCAGCAGGTCCTCGGCCACGACGTTGGTGGTGAGCCAGCTCATCCAAGTCCTCGCAATAGTACTAAGCACCAGCCACCCGCCCGGTTTGACGAAAGGCGTGCACAAATCTAGAAACTGGGCGGGGTGTGATACGTGTTCTATAACCTCGAAGACCGATACAACATCGTAGCCATCCTTGGGCGTGTTCGGGAGGGGTAGCTGCTCTATCGGGGTATTCATGTAGGACAACTTCGACTGGAGCGCAGGATCCCGTCGTGCGTGTGCTTTCGCAACTGATAGCACTTCGGAGCTGGGATCGATAGCTGTGACGGACGCGGTGGAAGATAACCGAGCTGCAGACTCGGCGAATATACCGCCTCCACAGCCTATATCGAGGTATTTCAGGCCAGTCGACGGGGGAGGCGGGTCGTCGAGGACAGAGGACCGGCAAGATCGGATGAAGTCATGTCGTAGCGGATTCATGAGATGGAGGATGCGGGAGGGGCCCTGAGGATCCCACCACGAGGATGCGAGCGCATTGAAGTGAGACACTTCATCGGGAGAGACACTAGAAAACGTGGGATCGGTGGAATGGGAATTTGGAGCTGGGGCTGGGGTTGGGGCTGGGACAGAAGCTGAGAAACTCCGGCTTGAGGTGGGTGCTAGAAGCCGGATGGGCCGTAGGTTAACAACGGTATTGCGGCACAGCTGTCGGAAGGACTGCACATTCGAAGGCGGTGGCATGATGCTGGATGCTCGGCCGCAGACACGTGTTCCTATATCATTATTTAGCTGATAGCCGGAGACCCCGTTATCATGCAGGATTGCGTGGGAGCGCGGAAAAAGAAAACTCGATCGCGTCACGAAGGTAGAAAAAGAAGCTGGATTGAGTTAAGAGCTTAGCTAAGATAAAGTGATAAACTGACATGCAAGGGCCCAGAGCCAAGCTTCCAAGGTCGACGGCATGCGCCGGCTCGCTGGGTCCTCCCACTGGTGCAGTGACAAGCATGAATTGGCCAGTAAAAAGTGTAGGACGTTAGCCCCGCCTGATGTAATACAGCTAATCCCTGTCCGGATGCGATACCCCGCCGAAACATCACTGAAAGGCTCGGAGTAGTTCGCTAAGGGTCCCTTGACTTTTCGGTGTGTCGCATCAGTCAGCAGTTTGAAAGAACTTTCACATTAATCGCGTTGAAGTCTCCAGGATGAGTAATATTATACTGTTGCTTATGACTTAGGTATCTAGGATTTCACGTAAAACTGTCCTTTTCTGATTCTGTTTATTATCTTCCCGGCTATTCGATTCTTCCCATTCTGGCATACGTCGCATACAATTTGCTGATTACTGTATTCTAAGCCTCGAGATTCCATGATCTACGGTGGCTGCACACTGACGCAAACCTCCAGGTTCCCTTATACTTCGGCAGTCGTAGAAGACCGTGATAATCATTTCTAGCTTTATCCTGGCTGAACTAATACTTTGCCTTTATAAATCTCGAACGGACATATATATAGTTGCCCACAATGCCGTCCGCAACCATCGACCACAGTCAATTCGATTCGATACCCGACACGATCGCGGCCTTCCGTACGTGCTCTTAGCTTACTACGGCTTCTACCTTATCCTCAACTAATAATGTTTGCGGATGCTAGGCGATGGCGAGTTTGTAGTCGTCATGGACGATCTAGATCGGGAGAACGAGGGCGACCTAATCATAGCCGCCGAGAACATGACCACGGAGCAGATGGCCTTCATGGTGCGACACTCGTCCGGCCTCATTTGCGCCCCTATAACCCCCGCCCTTACCGAACGCCTCAAGCTACCGCAGATGGTGCAGAATAGCGAAGACCCCCGCGGTACGGCTTATACTATTTCTGTCGATGCCGCCGACCCCTCCGTCACTACGGGCATCAGCGCCCGCGACCGCGCTCTAGCCGTACGCCAACTGGCTGACCCTACCTCAACCCCCGCCAGCTTCCGACGGCCGGGACATGTGCTTCCCCTACGAGCGCGATCCGGTGGTGTTAGAGTTCGGAGAGGTCATACCGAGGCTGGTGTGGACTTGTGTCGGCTGGCGGGCAAGCCTGAGGTTGCGGTTATTTGCGAGTTGGTTGACGATGGAGAGGAAGTCAGTGGCAGGGCGGTGCGGGAAGGGCCTGGAATGATGAGAGGCGAGGGCTGCATCGCGTTCGCGAGAAAATGGGGGCTCAAGGTCTGCACTATCGCGGATTTGACCGACTATTTAGAAAAGACCGAGGGTAAGATAGGGGCAAACGGGAGTTCATAAATCCTGCCTAGAAATGGCGCGTTGATTCAGGATATCCGTCCCTGCGGTCATATATTGAATCGACTCTCTGCTCACGGCCGCCCCAGACGAGCAGGCATGTAAGCATAGAAAGACCGGAGCTGACGCCAGCTAGCAAACCGATTGGATGGCATTTCGTTGGACGATATTGGACCCATAGAGACCATGGGCCTGCTACCCAATACCACACTATATTGAAAAGAACTATGTAGTCACCATATGTAGCATAGGCAACTTCTTAACAGACTGCCTAACATTATTTTCACTCACGATTGGCTCCATTGTCTACTTTATAATGGATGTCCCTATAGAGCGACTACGAGCCAGCCTATATCACAAAGTAATTAAATACTATTCACATGCGTTCTACATGGTAGGTATATGTATATTAACGACTACTGCGTTATCATCCCCTTCCCAAGGGTATAGGCTATCTTATTAATGCGACGATGTCGTACTCTTTATGTCAAGGTAGCATGGATGGAATGTCAGTATCCAGGCCTTCACCCAGAAACCTGGTACGCCGGCCTCTCCACCCTCAGCGGCGTGGTAGGTTACTCATCCTTGTTAGGAAGCGTACACTAGTATTGTAGGAAGCGGTATATTCCGCCCTCGGTCATGGGTATTGCATAGCCATTTACACAGAGGTACCTGGCTCTTCGAAATTTGACAGTCCCATCATTTTATTTATACACTTCCACCCTCTGCGAAGCCAGAATTTGATTAGAACTTGCCTCGCGAGCTGTACTTCCAGGTGTGCAACTCCCACAAAGACCATCGTCTGAACAATACCAAACATGGACGCCGTGGCTTCGATGCTTCATTCGCCGTATGTATTCTTAGCGGCATACTTTTCGTTGCTCCCGATATCCTTGGTCATATATCGTCTATACTTCCATCCGTTGGCAAAGGTCCCGGGCCCAAGGCTTGCTGCTATCACAAGCTTGTGGTACGTATACCAGGTTAGGCAGGGTCGAAGTAAGAATACCAAAACCGCCTCCAGCATCTTTACTATGTAAGACCCGATCACCTGCTAATTCTCACTTCTATAGCGCTGGTTCTTTACAGAGACCTACACAAGAAGTATGGACCAGCAGTCCGCATCAGCCCTGGTGAAGTCTCCTTCGACTCAAAGGAGGCTTTTCAGGCCATTTACAGTATGTACTCTGTGAGGCTTTGAAGCACGAGTTATTAAGCGACTGACACTATGGTTAGCCGGAAGCCGGTATATCCACAAGGGTGACTTCTACTGTACGACCATCCCCCCGTTCTTTTACAACAGTCGTATGCTTACACTTAGCAGGGGCCTTGAGTGACAATCCCGGAAGAATTGATTGGAAGTTCCAGAGACATCAGGAAGATGCGTTCTCTTTCAATGGCGAACTCGACATGCAGCGATACAAGGGCCATCGCAAGAACATCGGTACCACATACTCTGCTTCATCGATCAAGAAGTATAGCGACCGCCTTGACGAGGTGATGGACCGGTTCGTTGCAAAGCTAAAGTCGCAAGAAGGGCAGGTGCTGGACCTCACCGACTGGCTGCACTTGGCCGTCGTCGAATGCCTTGGCGCCGTAACTCTCAACTGGTCTCCTGGCTTTATCAGTGATGGGAGCGACCACGGTTTTCTGGCTACGAGCATCCAGTATTGGCGCCAAGTAACGGTATTCGGCTCATTGCAAAATTGGCTCCTCGTCGCGCGGAAGTGGCCCTCGCTTCGGCCCATGATAGCAAAGCTCTTCGGGGTAGATATCAAGACACCAGCTGACTATATCCCATTCGGGCCTGTACGAAAACTCCTCGTCTTATATTCCACTTACCTCCTTCCCGCGCTTTTCCTCTCGTATCAGAAGCCCCTAAAAATGCTGACCCAAGCGACAGATAACACGGTCCATCATCAAAAACCGCAGCGCTGCTTTCTTTTCACCCGACCAGCATGGGAAGCGGCCGCTGTCGCCGGCCGTCCCGGACATGCTTACCGAGCTACTTCATCAGACAGATAAAAAGGCGGACTGGAAGCCGCACTATGCAGCCGCTATGGCTAGCCTTAACTTCGTCGCAGGCCACGAGACTATCACGTCAACTGCCACGTCTGTGCTGGTCTCCATCTGCGCCGACCCGGCCGTCGAGGCCAAGGTCTTGGCCGAGCTGCGCGAGTACCGCGACGATACCGACATCGACCGGTGCCGGTACACGCAGGCCTGCATCAAGGAGGCCCTGCGCGTCAGACCGGTCGCATCGCTGGCCCTCTGGCGCAAGGTGCCCGCCGGCCCGCCGCTGCGCCTTCACGGGTACGAGTTCCCGCCCGGCTCGTGTATTGGGATCAGTGTCCCTGCGATGCATCTCAACTCTGCCATCTTCGGCGACGACGCCGAAAAGTTCAGACCCGAGCGCTGGTTGGAAGACCCGGAGGCGTGGCGGACGCTCGACCGGACCAGTCTCGCGTGGGGGTATGTATTATCCTTATTCACATTCTCCCTCCTTCTTCCTGTGCCGCGCTAGACCACAGTGTATCAAAGGGAAAGCTCACTTCGAAGTCAATGATCCTTCAAATTTACCATAACCTGCTTTTCAAGTATCACTGCTAACTCCAAGTCTAGTGGCGGCGCGCACACGTGTCCGGGCCGTAACTTTGCGGAACTCATGCTGAATAAAATCGTGTCGGCCGTGATGCGTGAATTTGACGTTGACATCGTAGAGATGCCCCCCCTTGAGAAAATGAAGAGTTTCACGTACATTGCTATTATGACCGGCGTCAAAGTGCGGTTCACGCCGAGAGAAAAGGGTGACGTCTAACGGGGGAAGAGTGAAGTGGTGTTCCTGATGGAAATCGAAGAACAGTGTGTCTTACCTAGGTATGTTCAACTAAGTAGGTAGAAGCCGTGAAAAATGGTAAGTAGAACATGTTCTACTGAAGTCGGCATACCATATCGCGAGCTCGTAGTTATATGATAGTATGCTACAATTTTTTACAAGATCTTTTTAGAGGTTTAACATTTCTATATATTGAAATGAGAAGGTGGTTTTCTATATGCTCTACTAAAACTAACTAATCCTAAGCAGTTTTCAACACTCACCACCCAAAGGTGCTTACCGGCTTCCTCATCTCGACGAGGCAAAATTTGAGCAGACCTACGAGTTACTCCTGTACTTTGCCCTAATTAACTTATGTGGCAGGGTTTGAGGATGCAGGAGGGTTCATTGGAATGAATCTAGTGATAAGATTAAAGATTCCGCGTGCAAATAGGTAGGAAATTTTAGAGAAAAGGTTAGCGCGTTGAGATTCGTATATCGGATCGCTGGGGGTTAGAAGTCGATTACTCATCTCATTGAAAGCCTCATACCGCTGTGTCGAAATGATGATAAAGTCAGTTCTAAAAAGGAGTGCGGTGCCGATGGTAATGGCTAGGACGGTTGCAATACAGCCGATCGACCCCATATGTCCGTATTCGAAGGTAATTTTCGCGCAGCTATAATATAGAACGTAACCCATGAAGTATAGGAAGACGAAGAGGGGTCCCAATGTATACACTAGTAGATCGAAGGAAACTTGGCTGACTTCGCCGTAATTTCTTCGGATGTATAGACGACTTCTGCGAGCGAACATTTTCAACCCTACCATAGTAGCGAGTGGCCCTAGGGGTGGAGTCAAAATGAAGCTGATAATGGATCGAACTATGGATCTGAAAGGGCTGGGTGTGGAAGATAATATAGTAACACACAGAAGGAAAGACGTAACGGAGAGCCACAGCGCCATGTGGAGGATAGACCAGGTGCGCCAGAGATTTCTGCCGTGATTATACCATCTTTGGGATGTGATGGTGACGAACGAGTAGAGTCGTGTTCCCAGTGTAGCCCTAAGCCCCTGTCGTATCAGTCCTAATTCATGCTGGATGGCTGGACTCAAATAAACCCGATGGAAGAATGAATTCAACATCCGAAAGAGGCCTGAAGCTAATTTTCGAAATGGCTCTGTAAAAAGATTCCGCATTTCTCTTAATCTGCCTGCAATTTCCCCGGGCCGGAGGTATCCTAATACAATAAGATCCCAAATAAATACAGGAATTGCTACCCAGAGTTTAAGTGGCATTATTCTGCGAGGTAACTTTACGGCATATTCATAGAATGCCTGGAATATCGGACTGGATGTGACATTCGAAAACATACCGAGAGTTACAGGTACTGTTGGTTGTAAATTCGAGGAGATGAAGTCGTTAGTCTCGACGTACTCTTTAATATCGGCGTAGTCGTTCATATCGATGTAGTCGCTAAGATCTCCGATCTGCGTTGGATGTACCGCAACCTGCTCTTCAGACTCGTTGCTGTCACCCGAACCAGTTGTGGCGTATAATGACTGCATTACTCCTTCGGGGATGGAAAGCACATAATTGTAAGGTGGCTTAAAGGTGGACACTGCGTGCCTGTAACCCTTCGACAGCTTTCCTCCAAGTCCCTGTGATGTTTCGGATATTGTTTGGGATGTAGCTGTGCCGACGTAGCATAGTAACCGGAAAATTACTCCGGGGATGGATTGAATGAAACTCTGACATCTTTTCAAGAAGGAAGTAAGGCGGGGGAGAGGGTCTCGGAATAGGTTGGCAATAAAACCAATACTGAGCTTTGATAGCAGAGGAAGGAATGCATATTTGATTAAGAATTGAAAATTCTCAAAGGCGAACCAAGCAGAAAGAGCTGCCATAAACCCTGCAGCGAAAGAATTAATATTCTCTAGTGTGATTGCCATTTTATGCGGTTGTTGATGCAAGAAGACTTGAGCTGAAGGATTCTCGTGGTGATCCCGAGGAGGCTTAAAACTTATATGTACAAAGATTTCGGCTACTTTAGAATCATACTGTAAGCTATGCGTTTTAGATATGAGACAGCTGTTCTGTAAATAACAAAGGCCGCGTTTTGAAAAACCTTTGGACTGATTTCACACGGTTTGAACAATCATCCAAATCAACTAACCTATAGGAAACTGGAGTCAACCTATTTTGCACTAGGTAATCAAGATCGCAATTCCTCATCACCCTCTTTGTCAATAAGAGATTGTCAATTAGCCTTTGTTGGCATGATACTAGCCTATTGTCTATTCCTATCAAAGAAACGGTGGGCTGCGGCTATCGTGGCACGGCTATTACTAGCGGAGCCATTATATATGAATGCTTGATATTGAGAACAGTTGGTGTGACTTGTAGACCCAGGCCTTTGCGATATTACAAAATTGCCTGTGCAATCCTATGATATGCTGTCGTTCATCTAGTAGGGGATACCTAGATGGTTGTTCATTTGATACATATTTACTGTAACATATACACCTAATAATGAGAGTTTAGGGGGTATGCCTGCCTAGATCCGTCAGTGGCTAGGTTGAGAGTTCCTCGCGCAATGTCTTGATACCTGGGTAGAATTAAACATGTCCAGCTGTCGGACATAATAGGAAAAGGGGTTGGGTGTCCAAGTACATAGCAAATGCAACCTCGAGGGTCCGGTCTACATATGTACTCCGCTAGAAAATGTGGCGTATCCGGGAAGCTAATGGCGCAACGCCGAGGTCGGCCATTCCGGCCATACCGCTCCTTTTGCCGCTTAATGTTCGCACTCAATCATATGAAAAAAAAAAAAAAAAAAAAAAATTCAATACTTCTAGAATCGATCGTCGCATCGAGGTAGCTCTATCCTATATGTCCGAAAGAATTCTCAAGGGCCTCAAGTGGTTCTACCACGAGTTCGGAATCGCCGCGATACACGAAACGGGCCGCAATGCCTATATTATCATCCTGGCAAGAACTTGCCGCATGTTTGCTTATGGTACCAATGCCTTGATTTTAGGTATGCCGCCCGTCCCTTGGCACGGAAGGATCCCGAGATTTTGACGAGATCCCGGTAGCCATTTTTTTCTCAAGCATAGGCATAAACGACCACCAGATCGGTCTCTTCATGACATTGACGTTGCTCGGGGATGTTTTCCTTGGCACGTTTCTCACACTTGTCGCAGACCGCATTGGGAGACGGAAAGTCTTGATAGCTGGCTCGTTGTTGATGGTGTTGAGCGGCATCATCTTCGCAGTTTTTGAAAACTTTTGGATTCTATTAGGGGCCGCGATTGTCGGGGTCATAAGCGTCACTGGCGGCGACTTTGGTCCATTTCGAAGTATTGAGGAGTCAGTTGGGTTCTTGAGAAGGTGTGGCATATAGCTAGCTGACAGATACCTAGGTCGATGCTGTCTCAGCTAACTACCCCGGCAACGAGAGCCGATGTGTTGGCTTGGTATGTCACAACGGCCCTATTCGGGTCATCTTTAGGGAGTGAATTATCAGGGAGAGTCCTCCGCTTTCTTCAGGGCAAGGATGATTGGTCTGAGGCTCAGTCATACCACGCTCTGTTTTGGATATATACGGTGATGGGCCTAGTGAATCTGGGACTGGTTCTACTACTGACAGATTCGTGCGAGCTAGCATCGTCGACTGAAACCTACGCACAGCTCCCTCAAGAGGACAACGGGGATATCAGTACGGAAGCTCGCGTAGAACCTTCCGAAGTAGTCATTGTCCCCGAAGCTTCAGGAAACTGGTTTATGCGTCTCCCGAGATGGCTCTTCAACCGACTTGCTCAGATCTCTGCGCCAACTCGTTCAGTCATGTACAAGTTGTGGTTTCTGCTAGCTGTTGACTCACTGGCGGACGGGATGGTCCCCTACTCTCTAACTAATTATTATCTGGACGAAAAGTTCCATCCTTCCAAGTCAACTCTAGGTGATATCACCTCATTTAACTACTTTCTAGGAGCAATATCGGCTTCATTTGCGGGTCCGCTGGCACGAAAAATCGGCTTGATCAATACCATGGTGTTTACTCACACACCATCTTCGGCGGCCGTGTTACTATTCCCGTTCCCTTCTCATCTTTGGATGGCGGCAGGTCTCTTGCTCGTTCGCGCATGTCTAAACAACATGGATCAAGCGCCACGAGCCGCGCTCATCGCAGCGGTGGTCAAGCCTGAGGAGCGAACGGCGGTGATGGGTATCACAGCTACGATTCGAACGCTAGCCGCTATGGCAGGGCCAACGGCGACTGGGGTCCTGGCTGCAAGTGAGCGATTTTGGATTGCATTTGTTGTGGCAGGTTGCTGTCGTTTGGCATATGACTTTGGTCTCTACGCTTTGTTCGTAAATATGAAACTTCACGATCACGAGAAGCCAGTCGACTTGCCAAATGGACAGTCCACAAGACGTGTCCCGGACGAAGAGATGGAGCTCCAGAGCCTAGCCGATACTGATAGCGGCAGCGATGATACGGATTCTGAGAAATCGGGGCCGAGCTACGTCAATCTACAGCCCCCGGGAGGGAGCCAAAGACTCCGAAGTAGAAGTCCACGTCGACCAGCGCAAGAGGAAAGCTAAATTTAGAAGAATGATGGGACGTAAGATATATCGTGGCTAAAGCGTCGATGCCATATTTTGGTCATAGATGGTTTGAAGGAAGGGTGGAATTCTCGGTGTTCGGACAACAACCGGGAATATGTTATTAGTCTATTAACCGAATATAGATTTAGAAGAGTATTGGAACCTTAGGTTAGGTACCTAACCTACGGAATAGGTACACTTGAATATAGTCTAGGGCTTAGTAGCATGTATGAGACTCGTTTGTCTTATTCAATTGCGTCATGGCACGATGCCCCGTTGACATGGCAATTAAAGGTAGGACTGCGGTGCGATCGGGTGCGATTGGGTGCGATTGATGAGCCGACCGCGACTTGACGAATTGGAAGAAGCCAGACATTACGCCTGTCGGATTGCGTGGAACTTCAAAGAGATAGCTTTTAAGACCTTTCGAGTCCGCCGTCATCTCTCAATTTATTGCCAACTCAAGCGATTCTATCTAGTACACTGAAGAAGAAAAAAGGAGAAAAAGAAAAAAAAAAAAAAAAAGGAAACGAAGCAATTATGGCGTCTACGGCTGCTGTTATAGGAAGCACCGGCCTTGTCGGAAACGTAATCCTCACGACGGCACTTGGTCTCGATGCCTTCAAGACGGTCTATACCATATCTCGCCGAGCGCCTAAACAAGAATCACCCAAGTTAGCCGCCACCATCGAGGCTGACACGACAAAGTGGACATCTAACCTCTCGTCAATCACGCCCCTACCTTCAATAGTGTTTTCAGCCCTAGGCACCACGCGCGCAGCCGCCGGTGGTATCGAAAATCAGTGGAAAATTGACCACGACCGTAGGTTTGCTCGTTTAAGTCCTTTGCGACAATTACGCGACAGATACTAACGAGGCGCGAAGTGAACGTCGAACTCGCGAAAGCCGCGCGCGCCGCCGGCGTCAACACCTTCGTCTTCGTAGCGTCAGCCGGCACTCGAGCATTCCCAGCAAGCACCCTGCCTTACTCCAAGATGAAGATCGGTGTTGAGGATTCCATCAGGTCCCTCGAGTTCCAACAAGCCATCATCTTGCGGCCGGGTATCATTCTTGATCATCGCGACGTACCGCATCAAGGTGCCACGCCGCTCATCTCATTAATCCACGGCCTCGGTAAGATCTCCCGGGGATGGAAAGACAAATGGGGCACCGAAGCTGAGGTGATCGGGCGCGCTGCCGTTCACGCGTCCATCTTGGCTGCCGAAGGCAAGGCGCCTAGTCAGTACTGGATTCTAGAACAGGCCGACATCATCAGGCTTGGTAGAGACGAGTGGAAGGCATAAGACGGAGAGGGAGGGCTCGTTAAGAGGAGATGGTATGAAATTGGTGTCTAGGTAGTTACCATCCCTCCAGTAGCGTGTCAGGTGTTTGGCGTATGGGATCCTGCGGGTTGGAATGGGAATAATTTGGGATCGGAGAATTGAACATTGAACTCAAGTAGCAAGCAGCAGACCATTGATTACGGGCATTATCTCTTCTCATTGACGCATGGTGAATAATTGTTGATTTTTAAAATAATGAAAATGCTATTGCAATTCGCTCATCTACTTCGACCTGCCCGTGGTTCGGTGAGAGGTAGGTACTTATATACTTACCGAGGCACCTACGTAGAGGTAGCTAACTGGAGTTATATTAACCTTAGAAATGTCCCAAAGAGGAAACTTTCTAGGTTCTACATACGTACCTCGATCGTCGACCCGGGTTTGCAAAAAGGGCTCGGCAAACGAAAACTCTAGTTTGCGTGACCAATCATCATCGATAACATGCTGCCGAGATGGGGTCCTTCCGCATATGTGGGGGATGGATAAGTTGTCTACCCTAGGTAGGTCAAGCAATATCCCTAGATAGTGAATGCTATACATAAACGACGATAGGTACCTGCCATATACATCTCCCAAATCTGGCATCCTTTAAGGCAGCAATTGACTCTCATTGTGAGTATTCGCATGGAAGCTGGCTGATTTATATAAAGATGGGAGGCTAAGGATATAGTGTCAGCCGTAGGCGTAGGCGACTAGATATAACCGAAAAAGGGGCCCAGAGAGGGGGGTTTCACAGCCACCTAGCTACGACTACCGTCATCACTGTCATCATTGACATCCTCCCAGCAAAGCGTCGAACGGCGTCAAATTTCTCCAACCTCAAAACAATACACACATTCTGCTCGACCTACTATAACCTTTATCGTAGCCGAGCGCAAAATAGGACTGCAGAATGGGGTTTCCGTATAAGACCGTTCTCTTAGTCGGCGCTACGTCGGGCATCGGTCTTGCGCTGGCAGAGCGCATGATTGAGAATGGCGTTTTCGTTATCGCCGTTGGCCGTCGCAAGGACAGGCTGGACGCCTTCGTCTCTAAGCACGGATCCGACAAGGCGGCTGGGTCGCAGTTCGACATCACGCAACTTGACCAGATAGAGTCGTGGGCGAAAGAGTACGTTTCCCTTCCTGAAGGCCCTGGGACTAAGATTTCTCTCACTGGGCGTCATTGACTGATTGTTGTGCCGCGCGCAGAATCACCACCACGTATCCCAACATTGACGCCGTGATGCCCAATTCCGGCATCCAGCGTACGCTTGACTTCACAAGGCCGAAGGACATTGACCTGCCTCGTACTATTCAAGAGCTGAACACCAATTATACATCGTACCTATACTTGATCACGCACTTGCTGCCACACCTGCAGGCGCAGGCGCCGAAGCCGACAGCGTTGGTAACCGTCTCGTCGGGGCTGGCGCTGGTCCCGCTGCCGCGGTGTGGTAATTACTGTGCGACCAAGGCTGCGCTTCATTCACTCATGTGGTCTCTGCGGTCGCAGCTGGATCACGATGAGAAGAGCCGACACGTGAAAGTCATTGAGATTCTACCCCCGGCCGTGCAGACAGAGCTGCACTCGCAACAGACGGAGCTCGTCGAAATCGGCGAGGCAAACATTGGTATCCCGCTTCAGCAGTTCACCGACGAGGCATGGGCTGGCCTCTCCAGGGGCGACGAGGAGATTCCCGTCGGGATGGTGCGAGACCGCTTCGATGCGACCGAGGAGCCGCGAAGGCTTGGGTTTCAACGGATGGTGGAGACTTTCATGACGAAGAAATGACAGTCGAGAAATTAGAGGCTGCGATAATTTCAGCAATAATCTCTCTATCTTAGCCTCGGCGATAGTCCAAACATACAGATACCTTCTACCTTCTAATTCTATGTGGGCTGGTTCGTTTGAAGCCATTCTCGCCATTGTTGGTCTTCAAGTATCGATCTAACTCTAGCTTCAAGCCATTCGGTGTTTCCCCAAAACCCCCACGACGCCTGGAATCTCAACCAGTCGACGAGGGCAGTCTCCCAATGCCTGATAAGGTCCTCCCACGCGTACTCTACATGGTTTCCTCGCGGATCGATGAAGCCGGTAAGTAGTTTTAAATGATAGAACTTTAGGAGTTGTTCTTCGCCCTTGTCCATCTGAAGTCTATTCGGTATGCCGTTCTCGGGGTCTGTAAGCAACTCTAGCGGAACCGAGCAAGTGAACAGTTTAGCCAAGTCACAAACACCAAATCCGAGTCCCACGTACTGGAAATCGTAAAACGCAACTTCGCGGCCAGATTTTGTGGTGAATAAGTTCTCAGACTTGACGTCGCCGTGGATGAGCGTTTCATGTGTTCGACCGCGCGGAGTGAGGAAGCTGGCTGCTAGCTCTGCGATAGACTGCCCGTCCGGGCTGATAGGTGTGCAGAGCGAAGACCATTCCTCGTCTTCGGCAAGAGTCGCATATTCTGGGCGGCGAGTTGCGAGATACGTATAACCCCCATTGAGCCACAAATTCGTACCTGGAACTTGTCCGTTCTGCCTTCTCTTGGCTTCCTCCAATGGCGGGAGCAGAAATTGGTCAAGAGTCCCTTTTATTAGCTTTCGAGCGGTCTTGTGGAAACTGGAGAGCCAATCCAGTGCGGCGTAGACCTGCTGCTTGTTCAGCGCGGATCTCTTCTCTCCTGCGACGGGGAAGCGCA
Source organism: Hypoxylon sp. FL1150 (assembly GCA_022495205.1). Classification (NCBI taxonomy): domain Eukaryota; kingdom Fungi; phylum Ascomycota; class Sordariomycetes; order Xylariales; family Hypoxylaceae; genus Hypoxylon; species Hypoxylon sp. FL1150. Next base: position 118,973 of record MU376182.1, read on the forward strand.
GTCTCAGATCCGACATTACTATATGAAAAACGTTAGTATTTTTCATAAACTGCTACGTGAGAGTTAAACAGCCCAAGATTATAGATAGCAGAGATGAAGCATCTTCGGACGGAGGAAAAAAACTTACTAGTCGCCATCGAGCCATCGAGAAGCTCAGCGTTAGGCCTTCCATACGAGTCGCGCGTAGTGGCAACGCAATGAGCCACGGGTGTTTCATCCTCAAGGTGCGGTACTACTGCACTGTAAAAGTGCTGCTCGACTCCATAACTCATCAGCTTACGTAGGTGGCCTTCGTCCTCGGAATCTGATTTCGTTGGCGGGGGGGTAATGTACTTGAGGATGAGCGAGAACACATCCTCTCCATCGTGGCCGTGTACGACATCGATGCGGCCAGTCTTTCTCAGCTCGGCCGAAACTTCGTCGCTAATCGCCCTAGCCTTGACTTCGTATATATATCCATAGCCCGCCCATAACGTCTGCAATCTTCTACTCGAGACTAACTCAAGACCGTGCCAAGATAGCATGATGGCGGCCACTCGCTCAGGCTCGATTGCCCTCGAGGATGGCACGTGAACATGGCGCATAACTAAAAGTATTAATATAAGGATCCTGGCAGTCACCGTAGAAGGTACGAATGGCATTCTAGGTACCTAGGTAGGTTTACACCTAGGACGGAGAAGGATAAACCAAGGCCGCGCACGCAGTAGAGTAGAATGGCGTTGAGTTGAAAGTTGAGAGGCAGATCGAACCTTGGATCTGCAGGGGTATGACCCACAAAGCACAAAGCCTACTATACCTAAAGTACCTAGGTAGGTACTAACCCGCGCGCCAAAAAGCTCCAATAGGAGGTGACGTGATCCCCGAATTGACGCAAATTAGCAAGGGAATGGACCTTATTTCGTAGAGTTATCGGGCTGCCGGAGTTGCCGGAGCTGCGGAGCTGGAGGTGTGGAGGTGCGAATAACAAAACTCAAAGATATGGATCTACAAGCTGGTAAGTGCTGGATGAGGGATAGGCGAAAGGAGAAAGAAGAAGAAAAGAGAGCAACAAGGCGAAATGAACTCGTTAAGCATGGCATGCATATTGATTAATCACCAGTTGCCAGGGGATGATTTTAGCTAAGATACTACTATAGACCGAATTGTTTCTATCATTGATCCAATAGCACCCAGTTGGGTTCACGGAGTTGTATTTATGCCAAATCTACGGTGATTAGGTATCGAAATTGTAGTACTTTCAAAAATTATACAAACCGCCAGTCATATAGAATCTTCCTACGCCTATGCCGACGATGAGCTCAAGAAAGGATAAGAAAGGGGGACTTCATTTCAAAAGTGCTTACACCAAATGATTTCTCCAGTCCCTGAGCACGATTTACGAGAATGTCGATGAAAGATTTGTCCAAGGCCATCTTAGATTTCTTAAACGCTACATATAAGGAGAACATGGAGATCACGATGCCATCCTGGTTTCAGTGGGCACAAATGTCCGTGGAGCGAAGCAGTGTGGTGGTAAATTTGCAACTACTATTCAAAATATAACACTCCAAAGCTAGTATATAGCTGTACCCAAAATCTCCATATCAGCCAAGACCTGTACAATATCCAATACCCCTGCTGCTACCTACGCCGGGTAGCAGCATCTACTCCTTCCCATGTGTCGTGACCCGGGCCGTCTTAATTTTCTCTGCGCGGTTTCCATCTGATTCTAACCCTTGCCTTACTGTCAGATCTAGTCTGACTCTGGGGCTTTTGGGTTTCGGGGAATCCGGAGTCGAAAGTGTGGCGCAGGATGATGGAGAGCAACAACCGCTGCTGGTACAAGCGGTGTGCTCTCGTCTTCTTCAACCTCGTTTCCGCCAATTTCTTTGGGGACGGGGCGGCGAGGTCGACGGCGAAGAAGATACCAAGGAGGACGTTGAGGAGCCCAGGGAAGATGCCGGGGAAGATGCCGTGGAGGATGCTGAGGATGCTGAGGATGCTGAAGATGTTGAAGATGTTGAGCCTCTAGCATCCCGACGAGACCAGCATGTCCGGCGATCATTCCGGGGCGCGGACCAGCGACTGGCGAAGTTGGAGTTCTTCGCCATCGCCTCCAGGAGCTGTCGAAAGCTCTCCTGGGTCATACATAGTCTCGGTCGCCGGCGGAACTCCTTAAGCGCCGACGACGGGACTACGTAGAAGAAGCCCGAATATACCCACTGCGCAACGTGTTAGTAGTAACTTCTTCGGGCGGATGTCCGCAGGGGAGAGATGAAAGGTTTGGTGACACTTACAGAAGTTTGGGGTTTAGGCCAGCATCCCTGCTGAAGCTCGAGATGCTTCTGGGCCTCGTTTGGCTTCTTTGAGCCAGCAAACGCGAGGAACGCCGCACGGTTCTTGTGCTTGTGACAGGCTTGGTCCCATGGTGGCTTAAAGTCATTACAGGGACCAGAGCTGTAGGCCGACACGGTAGTGATCACGCACTCCTTGGACGCCGTGTTTTGGTCCAGGATGATCACCGGGTGTCCCAGTGCCCTTTCGGGTATTGCGGCGAGGGCGGTTCTGTCAGTGGCACAGAGTTCGTGGGTCGCCTTCAAGAAGGCAACGTCGCCTCTAGCCCAAGAGAGGTTGTATGAAGCCATCTCTATGGTCTAGGAGATGACGCGTCGTGTAAATTGAGTCGCTATCCAAGAGGGCCAGTTCCCTGGGAATGTAGAGGGGAAAACTGGAAGTGTGCTCCTAGAGGACAGCGAAAGAAGATGCTAGCCTTGAGTATTGGCTGTAATAAAAAGGTCCCTTTGCGGGTAAGATTGATGGGATCTGTACAGGAGGGACAGGTTTGGAAAAGGAGGGAGATGCCGACTTTTATGCCAGAGCTGGGCCGTTGGAATCAAGGCAGGCCACTATGTGATTAGAGTCATATCTAATATAGGGTGAGCTTCAGCTTACTATACGGACGGATACCCTACCGGCCCAAGAGCAAATTTTGACTTTAGCTGGAGGTTGGGGAACCAGTTTCGCCAGGTATAAGGTATAAGAGATATTATCGGTACGGGGACTAAACGTCCACAAAGGTATATTGCGATACATAGCGAATGAGAGTGATGGGTGATGGTTTTCCGTTATTAAGCTTGAAAATAGTTGAAGAGGATTTCATTTCTTGGGTGTGCATAGAGAAGCATTAAGATTCGTCATTCTTATCAGCTCGACATCGTGATATTGTAAAGTACGATACTGTGAAGTACTCGAATGAACTTTCCTTGGGTATAAGAGTGATGATAATTGCCATGTATGTAGGTACCTTAGGAGGTATGTACCTGGGTATGTACCTGGGTAGCGGTCTTTAAGGCTGTGATTACCACTATAGAGATATTTTAGGTCTTGGACTTATTGGAGGAGTTTCTAGACTCTTACAACATCGTACCTATCCATATTAACTCAATCTACCTACCTGTTTTTGTGACTTCGGTTGCCTCGGATACCAGGAGGGACTACCACGAGTGTTGACTCTAAGCTAAGGTAATTTATGTTGCAGGTTCATTACACTAGTTCAACTCAAAAACTGACCAACGAATAATCATCAGCTCCTTCCAGTCATTCCTACGGTTTCCCATCGTCGAGCTTGGCATCTTCGGGCATCTCCAAAGCAAATTGACCCCAAGCATACGGCCTGTTCCGAGTAGGTGCTTCGTGAGACCGCCTCAAACCCTCGAGACCACACTCAAGCATCTCAATCAAGTATAATCCAAGAGCTGCTTCGATGGTATAAGCAGTGCTTGACAGGCCGACTTGCGACAAAGCTTTTGCCAAGTTCAAGGCGTTGCGGATGGCGTGCATGCCACCTTCAGCAACTATAGGCAAGTATCAGCTACTAATCTGATCTAGCAAGTGGAATAAGTAGTCTTAGCACTTACATGGCACCATTGCGTGTGTAGCATCGCCCAACAGCGTGACGTTTTTTGGCTTTTGGCAGTTCCCCAATCTCGGCCTCTGGAAGGACTAGCGATTTATTCCTGATGTCATTCTCGCCCGTCACACGAACGATCTCGGTAAACTTTTCGTCGACATGTTTTAAACTCCCTGGAAAGTTCTGCAGCCGCTGGGAGGGCGATGGTTCGTGCTCCCAATGTCTTTTCTCATCCGGATCCGTGACAAACCTAAGGTAATTTTCGTAGGCTCCCTGGAACTGTCCGCAGACTTCCGTAAACTGACCTAAAGCAGACCACTCAAGAACCGTAAGTCCTCTACTGGAATTAGGTGGGAGCTATGTCCCGAGGACGATTGTCTCTCGAAAGTCTTTTGTGCAACAGCAACTTGGTTGATTGTACAAGCAGTAGGAACAACTTTGAGTATCTTATTGTTTGAAACTCCCATGTATTCGCGTACTAGAAGTGGACATTCATCCGATTTCTATTGCCACTCCTTAGAGCCAAGTAACGATAGAAAATGTCTTACCGGTACTGGAAACACCGTTCGCTCCAACTATGCCGTCGCCCCTTTTATTTAGGACCTTCGATGCTTGGCTTGAATCATACAGGATGAAAATAGGGAGACTTGGAGGTGAGGGTACCCCTCACATATTCGGCCACGGGTAGTTAGCGTTAACAACAAGAATGATCGATATTAAGCACTTGATGATGGTTGTCTTATGGTAGTCGTGACACTGCATATATACTTCCAGTTACACAATGGAACAGACGGCGAGGAGGTAGAATAAGGCGAAATCGTGTGTTCACTCAATCTTCAGGTTAATTAGAGATTATGATATTCTCTCCTCTCCCAGCTACGCCCTCCTTGATTCTCAACGCGAAACAACGTCGGTAAGCTCAGTTTTCGGGGAGATATATGTCTTCCCTTGATTTCTTATACGCGTCTTCTGCTCGAAAGCGTACGCCAGGCCAATTAACTTGGCTTCCGTGAACTTTGCCCCCATAAAGCTAAGACCGAACCTTAAGCAGGGCAGCACAATTAGACAACAATTTGTTCAACGGCGAAGGGATCACTCACGGCAGATTCGGGCCAGCAATAACCAAGTCTCTCGAGTTTTTCACTACGGCGGCATCAGGGGCAGAGAACCCTAAGGGCACGGTGATGACTGGTGCGCCAACACCAGCAGCAAACGTGTGGGTGCCGTCAGACGGTACAATAACGGCATCGAGGTTATGTCGCTCGATCGCTCCAAGAACGCCCCCTACGCCATTATAACGAAGGGCCCTCTGGTAAGTCTCCTCGAAGCGAGGGTCGGTATTGTCCCATCCTTGTTCGAACAAGATGCGATCCCACAACGCCGTGTCCCTACCTGGAAACTCCTCATCGTTGGATGACCGGGTGAACTCTCGTACTTCGGCGAGGGTTGTGACATTGTTCGGATTTTCCGTCAGTTGCGACAGATAGCTGGCCAGGTTGACGGGGAAGTCGGCTTGGATGATCAGGTCCTTGACTCCCGAGTGCAGAAACTCTGCAGCAGATGGGAAGTCAATATTGTCAACTATAGTAGCGCCGGCGGCCTTCAAGACGGAGACCGCTTGTTCGAAGGCCGGGATTTGCGCCTTCACTGCACGAAGCTCCATTATGTTACGAGAGATCCCAATCCGAGAACCAGCAAGAGCCGTTAGTTTGCAGGCAGACACGTAGTCGGGAATGACACCTTCATTAGGGATAGCGGAAGTATAGTTGTCGTATGGGTCGACACCAGCAATGGCATGGAGAATAATTGCGGCATCTTTGACGGTTCTTGTCATTGGGCCGATGGTATCTTGGCGCTCGCTAATAGGGACGACCAAGTCTCGGGAGGTTAGCCCAGGTGCTAAGAATTGTTAGTTTAGATATGCTCAACTCGCTTTGAAACGCGTACTTGGCTTAATGCCCACTACACTGTTCTTCGACGCTGGCGAAAGGATGGAACCATCCGTCTCTGTCCCGAGACATCCCAGCGCCAAACCGAGAGCAGATGCTACCGCACTCCCTGAGCTACTCCCGGAGGGATCTTGACCCGGGTAGTAAGGGCCATAAGTTTGGCCACCCAGGGCCGACCAGCCATTAGTTGTATCAACAGATCGAAAATTTGCCCACTGGCTGAGATTCGACTTCCCAAGGATAATCGCTCCAGCTTCTCGGAGTTTCCTCGCAACAGTCGAATCCCTTGGAACTTTAGCACCTAGAAGAGCATATGAGCCGGCTTGGGAGCGAATTAGCCGTCTTTTCCCTTACGTCTTGATGCCATGCGGCTCACAAGTCGTATTCATCTTATCGTTGGTGGCAATGTTTTCCTTGATGAGAACTGGGATCCCATGGAGCGGCCTAAAGTTGTGAGCCGTGTTACATAGATTATTTTCGAATAAAGCACCTCACCCGCGAACGACGCCGGCCGAGCGTTCGGCATCTAACTCGGACGCAATAGCTAGAGCATCTGGGTTGATCTTGATGACGGTATTGAGAGAGGCAACCTCTTCTATTCTTTTCAAGTACGCCTAGACGAATAATGTTGTTAATCAATCTAGCTTAAAAGTTTTCGTACCACTTCCTAACTAAGAGAAACACAGGGTAAAGAAGCGAAGTGAAAGCTTTGGATTGATGAATAGCAGCCAAGGTAAACCTCCAGAACAAGAAGGTGAAGTATACGTACTTTCACCAGATCGACGCTGGTGAACTGCCCGCTGTCAAGGCCCCCTTGGAGGGTGTCGATTGTGGCGTCTTTCAGTGAAGGATATTGTTGCCATGATTCCAACTTACGCTTGGGACTTTTGAGGTGAAAGGCACGCTCAGGATTTAGGCAAGGAGACGCTATCCTGGAGAAAAAGAACATCACTTTCCGCAATGCTTCCATCGTTTTAGCCGCAAGTGAAGCGAAGAGGAACTCTCGGTAGGTTTGCTCAGTCGAACTCCGGGAATGTACATTTTCTAGGGAATATGAATAGGTAGCTTCTATCAAATATCAGTTTACCGACTGTGAATAGCTTCCTACTGAGCTGTCAAGGTTACAATCTAGAGATTTGCCCAATCGCCCAATCACCGCTCGGTTGCATTTCTACCGCCGGCTCCGCCCAAAAAGGCATTTCCATAGATCATGTCCACAACACGTGATCAGAGCCCTCTTGAAGCAAGAGACCTACTCATTTCGTTTTTGTAACCGATCTTCCCTTGAGTCTCAAGCATCGAAACAGGGTGAGGTCATGATGCATGGCCAGTACATGAGACCTATCCTCAACTAGGCGACTTGCTGTGGACTGAAGATCGTGGGATGAGTATGTGCTAGTTTATAATAGAAGGCGGGGGAAATATCCAAATACTAGATTTCTCATTCTTGCAATTACGTTTATCCCCAATATATATATATATATATATATATATACTCTCCTCTCGATTCAATTAAAGGGCCAGACGTCAAAGTGCAAGAATAAGTGGCAGTAGACAGAAGAGCCAGTCGAAAAGTTATACGTCATAAAACGTCCACTAGCTACGCTCTTTAGGAATCCACACACACTCCGTGTACGTTAATAACCAAGGGGCTCAATGCATTGTCATATTGTATCTTGTAGATGAAGTTGGCCAAGTCTTCACAATCCACTGAGTGCCACGGCGCAGATAATGAATTCTCCAGAAGTCGAGCACAACAGGAAATGGTAGTTGCTCTATACTGGTCGCCAAGTTATTTGGTCTTCCAGGCCTCGGATTGATAAATTAATAGCTCTTAACGTTATGAGGAACTAGTCCAGACTTCCCAGGGGGTATAAGATGTGATAAGCTGTCCGCAAATACTATGTACATACGGCTCAAGGGCTGGTAATTTATGATTTTGTTTCCACTTCAATTAGGACTCCCGTATCTTATGGTTTTGGGGCACTTGAGGAGGAGCTATTATTTTCGGGGCTCCTAATAATAAGGAATTATTATCGGGCACTTCGCTGTGGCAAAGCGCGGCTTTAAGCACATAATAAACCGCAATATTATATGTGAAAGCGTGGTGTTGGTCGCCAAGTTATCTTGGCAGGTTAACTCGTGAGTTTTCGGGGCTCTTTTTGCATCGTGGTGGAGAAGGCCTATCCATCGAGAGGCAGTTGGGATGGGATTGGCCAAGAGAGGAAAATGTAAGATGTTTAGCGTGAATGCTCTACTGAGGCTATGGGAATTTAGAGATGCCCTCATAGATGCTACAACGTCATTATCGATAAGATATATATAAGATATATCGAGCTAGATCCGAGTCCAAGATTATGTAACCGCCCCAACGGGATGATCGCATCAATTGCATAGTAAACCCCACCAAGATGCATGTAATTCTATCGACGTCCATGAGGGGCCATTGAGTCTCTGAATAAGTAAGCTTCCGCACGCACCTGATGCTGTATATTTCATGGGATGAATATTTGCATGTATTTCCTCGACTAATAGACGCCCGTCTCGTATCCCCATCATTGTATTATAAGAACCTTATAGACACATCTGCACCTTTGGTATCTCTTACCTACTAAGCCCATTCATTGCGTCAGAGACCCGAGACAGTGTGTATCTCCGCAGCCGACCAATCAGTATCCGTCGCCCCCCCTTAGAAAGTGATACATAACAAGCTAAAGAAAATTAAAAGCAAAAGGGAGGGATACACAATACACGATGGCTGCTGCCACAGCGGAAGTCGATCGCCCGCGGATCCTGTACGCGGACGCGGGCCCGGAGCCGCCGTTCCCGCTGCGCATGGAGGGCGCCGTCATCTCGGGCTTCGGCCGCGGATCCAAAGAGCTGGGCATCCCGACGGCGAACCTGCCCGTCGACGCCGCCGCGACGCCGTGGATCGAGAGCGCCAAGTCGGGCGTCTACTTCGGCTACGCCTCCCTCGCCCTACCGCCCTCCCACCCCGACCGCCAGCGCCGTAGCCCGCGCAGCCACCGATCCCACCCTCGCGCCGCCGTCGACACGCCGCCCGCGCCCCTCGCGCCCACCACCGTGACGTCCGTCAGCACCGCGTCCGAGACGTTTCCGTCCTTTTCCGCATCGCCCGACTCGACCGCGGTAACCAAAGAGGCCGGGGCGGGCGGTGACGCAGGTACAAATGCGCCAGGCGGCGGCGAAGAAACAAAACTGCACTGGCAGATATACCCGATGGTCATGTCGATCGGGTACAACCCCTTCTATAAGAACGCGGTACGGTCGGCCGAGGTGCACGTGCTCCACGGCTTCGGCGCCGACTTCTACGATGCGCCCATGCGCCTGCTAATCCTGGGCTTCGTCCGCGAGGAGCGCGACTACGCGAACCTCGACGCCCTCGTCACCGACATCAACATCGACTGCGACGTCGCGCGCCAGAGCCTCGCGCGCCCGGGCTGGACGCCCCGCCAGGGCACTGCCGCCGGCAGCGCGGGCGAGTTTGACGGTGCTTGGCTCGTCAGGGATGAGGCATAACATAGCGTCTCGGCCTAAGACCAAAGAAGATGATAGTATCCGTTGAGGATCATGGGGGCTTTGGGGAGTACGCTAGACAGGCTGGGCGAGCTGGGCAAAGCAAGGGGGCAGGGGGAGGCAACCCGAATAATCCCGAGGTATCCACGTACGCCATTGGGAAACCTTGTTAGGATAACCGAGACACGTTCGATTTACTTTTATGGCGTGGGCTGAGAGCGAGGTCTGGCCCTAATCATCTGGCTGGAGTTCGGTGATAGATCACGGTAGACTCGTGATAATTTTGTATCCTAGAAATAAATGAAACTCATGGTACTCGGTCGCAAAACCAGTTAGGGGCCTAAGTTCTATCCCATATCTATAAGTCCTTGTATGAAATTCCGGAGATACATGCGATGATGACCAGCTCTCGTCCAAGGGGAGGAGATGAGCTTCAGAAGTGCGAGCTCTATCCAAAACGCCACCCATGCTTACAGTATAAGTATAAACTACCTCCCGAGTGAGAACTACCTAAGAAAAAACGTATTCAAGAACCGTGCATGCGTCTATATATCGTGCTTCCAACTGGAGTTGCTTATACAGCCAATTGATCCTGATTGCGGTAGTAACATGGTAAGAACTATTCCAGGTCAGTAAATCAATATTAGGCAAAATATATCCTATTGGGAAAACAACTCACATTCATAACAATCAACATTGGTATGTCAAAAACGTCGCGTTTGATGGTCCAGCAGAACGTGCAGTCAATCTTGCCGTCCTTCTCCAACTTCGAGATGCCGTGTTCGCCATCTATCCTGGTGACCCTGTTGCTTAGGATGCTATTGTTAATATGTCGCCGGTCCTTGGGAGGTGACTCGTCATTGGCCAAGTCATTCACCTCCTTGGTCCTGTACTTGAGAAGACGACACTTTCTCGTCACGTGACCGCGGCTGTCGCCAAAGGCAAGTGAGGCAAAGTCTTCGTAGAATTGAATCACGCTGTCGTCATCCATAAATTCGGCAATGAAGACGGGTTGGATCTTGCCTTCCGAGGCTTTGGCCATGTCGGGCTGGACGTTTCTCAGCCGTGGAGTAGCGTAGTCAGGTTTGCTCGTGCTGCCGAGGCTACTCGATTCCGATCCCGATCGACCGACGTTCGCATTCATGTTAGGCTCTTTACCCGTCAGGACCTCTCTTGTCCAGCCAGTGAGCGCGATGAACTCCCTGTTGACAGCTGCCACTTCTCCTGTTCTTCGGCAGACAATCGTCGGCGCCGAGCAGTGTCCCATAAAATCATCGTATTCGAACAATGTTCGCTGCAAGCACTTCTCCATGAAAATAAGGTCTTGCCTATTCAAGTTACGCGTGCAAGCAATGAATGAAGGTCGGATACTGGCAAGCGACTTGGCGATGCGGAGGGTTTTATTGGGAGAAAATCTCCGTTGCACAAATGCAATCAAGTTGTGAAATCCCGTGAGGTAAGGGTAAGGCTCCGTGACGGTATCGTAGACGGCGGAAGGTTCGCGCGGCCGTTTACCTAGACTAGAATGGGGGCCATACCTGCTGGTAGGATTCGTAGACTTCGGCTTGGGTCTCGCAGGTTGCCCCAGCGGCTGAGAATTGCCCGGAGTATAGTTGCTTGCAGTTGGAGATTTGTCGAACCCATAACTGCCCGTAGGTTGCGGACTAGACGTATTGTCCGTACTCGGGCTGGCTAAGCTGTTCGGCGTTGGTCCAGCTGCCGCTACGGCGTATGCGTGAGGTAGGCCATGCTGCAGGGTGCCCGGATATGCGTTGCCGTTGTTTGGATCGACATTCATGAAGCTGTCAGCCATGCCGTTCTCATACATCTGATTGTACTGGTTAACCCCGTTCCGGTACACCGCTGTAGCCCCATAGTTGACATCTGTTCCCGGGGGTTGCGCTATCGCCTCCCTAGGCGGCGTCTCTGCGGCACCGGAAGATATGTGGTTCAGCATCCCGAACTCGAGTGCGCCATAGTGGCTTCCAAAATTCAAGCCTTCTAGGTCGAAATTGAATATCGCGGGATTGCTTGGATCGAATAGAGCTGTCGAGAAGCCGTTGCTCATCTCGCTAGTTACTTGGGGAACATGCATGCCCCCTAGTTGGGCGGCTCTAGATGTGTTTGGCTGGTACCCAGGCGTCACTGGAGACTGCTGTCCGCTGTAGGTCATATTGTCTGGTAACGATGCCATCTGCGACTGGGTGTTGCCGGCGAACATAGTGTAGGCGTTAGGGGCTTGCGAGTAGTATGGCGAGGCTTCAGAGTGCCCGTTGGAAGGATGTCTTCCATTTGTTGCTTTCGTGTGGACGGCCGGGTTGTATGTTGGCCCTAGAACTGGTCTCAAGGCCTCGGGAGGAGCATCGTGTAGGTACTTGGCCTTCTTACGCACTCCATCTTGGCAGGCGTCCGCAAGGCCACGCTTGATGCACCTCTGACAAGGACGCTCGTCTCCTATATGAAAGAGTAAGTAGGTCGATCTACACTGGCCGTGATAACCCATTGTGACTCATGTTTCGACACGAAAGCCGCAGCTCAGCTGTGGGGGTGCTGAGACACCACGGGCTGAGATGGGAATATGAATATATGGGCATAAGGCTGAGACTCACCGCAAGTCAGATGTGCCCTCTGGCAGGCATAGCAGGCACGCCGTGCCTTCTTTCTCCTCGGACGATGGGGATCCTTAGGATCGTACTTCTTCTTGACCTCACCCGAGTTCTCGGTGCCGGGCTCGGGTGAAGTGGTCTGGTCAGCCAACTTGGCGTCTTCGTCCTTGATGGTTTGATCCATGTCGTCGTACTCGTTCTCATTATCGGACATGGCATCTGAGACCTCTGTCCCATTTGCCTCAACGTCTTCCGGCATCGTGTCTTAGTTATATATAACAGCTTCTCCTCAGGCCTACCCGTCCGATAAGAGGGTACGGTAATGCAAGGCCTGGATCAGTCTGGCGCAACCACACCTCTCTGGGAAATATTGCGTAGTAGCTTCTTCTTCTTCTTCTTCTTTTTTTGCTGGGGCCCGCAGGAGTGTCACGGTCAGAAACAGGGGTTGGGAAAGATTTCTACCCCCCCTAAAAAATCAATATTTCTTATTTCCAAGAGCTAATACAATCTTCCCACCGCCTCTTGGCTTCTTGGGATCGTGGACCAGTAGCAATGGACTTGTAAGCGTATGCAGGCCAATGGAAGTACTCTGCAGCTTGTATATCGAAAGCTGGAGACAGCTACAAGCTAGTCAGAGATATTGCGTGAGACGCGGGCTGAGGTGTTATGGCGCTGTGTGCTGCCGCGGTGCGACAGCCGTGTCTGGGGGCCGGTACCCCCCAAAGTAGGCTTGCACAAGCACGGCGCAACAGACAGGTTGCTCGTATTCAGCGTGGTATAGCACGGCGGACGCCAATGGGCTCGTTCCCCGTTACAAAGAGGCGTTCCTTGTGCAACGGGGACTGGGCTCGCTGGGGGCCCCGTTCGACGGGTCTATCCGTCCTGTTCGCACAGATCGCGGGGAGTGTTATTTTCCAGCAAGAATAATAACGGGCCGGGCAACGCGGGGGCACGAGTTTTGCCTCATGGAGTCACGCGGCGGCGGATAAGGCACTGGGGGGTCTGGCTGGGGTGGTATGCGGGATGCTCGATAGTGATGCAGCTACCCGCGACGTCTGAGCTCGTTCGCATTTGGTGCTGGGGCGTACAAGGTTTTGTTTAGTTCGTCGGCGTTTCGGATATGAAGAAAACACTGGGCGGTATGGAAACGGAGGTGATGTATTCTGGTACTGGCATTGGCATTGGCACTGGGACCTGGGAGCTTGGATCGGCGACCTATGTAACTAGGGGTAACATACCTGCGTACAGAAGCCAGCTGAGGAGATAAGACGACCTCGAAGTCTGGGTCTGGATATGCGTTATTGCTGCGCGGCGTTGCGAGGATGATCGAGGATGGCGCAGGCTGCAGAGGAAGAGATCTGGTATGGATGCATCTAATCCGTAGTGACTCGACGATCGACGATAGATAGGGACGCTAGATTAGCGGTTAGGGGCTAGGGGCTAGGTTAGGGGCTAGGAAGAAGTTTAAGCTGCAAGTGGTTGTCGTTGACAATGACCCAATATTGAAGTCAGTACCTAGGAAGTCAGTACCTAGGTATAGCCAGTATAGCAGCAGGGGAGACGTCAGTTATCAGCTATGAAGTATTGTCCCTCTTCTTGTGTTTCTTTCCAAGAGGTGCGTCAATCAATTGGAGATAGGCACTCGGCGCAAGAGGTTTAAGAAGAAGATTCGACGTCCAAGTTATGGTGAAGAAAAGGGCCATGCGTGATGTGCAAGCGATGTGTGCGATGTGCGATGTGTGATGTGTGATGTCGACACCAACTGCGACTACGACCTACGACACAAGGCCCTGGTCTTGGAGCTGGAGCCAGCCGACCAAAAAAAAATTGACGATATCGGTAAAGTGGTGAACCGAGAAAAGAGGCAATGCGCTGCGATTGGACCGTAGCATTCCCGCATTCTCGAATTGTTGCCCTTTTTCTCTGATCCTTGGACCGAATTGCGGGGTTCAATCAATTTTTGTTCCTTGTAATTCTTCTTGTGATTATTTTTATTTTCTTCCCATTTTTTTAATTGGTTTTCTGTAGGTAGCTACATGTAGCAGGTTAGGCAATTCAACTCGGCTGTTTTCGTCTTTCTTATCTCGTGTGAATAAACAACCAAGGCCGATCACAAGGTGAAAGAAGTTCTTCCCCGGGCCGCCGCTGGAAAACAGTGGAGGTCGATTCGTCTCAGCAATCAGGAAAATGAATTCGTCAGAAGGGCGAAAAAGACTAGACCTTAAACTGCATCTGCTAATGCAGCCTTTAGGCCCCACCAGGTCATATCGGCCACTCAGGCACGAACCAACCAGCGCCAAGATCCTATCGATTTGAACCACGATACAAACTCGGATTAGTAACAGGGTAAGAAAACGTGAGAACCTTGCACAACATCATTTTTCGCCCTATCACCTATCACCTAATGTTGGTTTCGCTCCAGTTACGAAGTACGTACCTCTCAATCGACCCCTCTCCCCTCTCCCCTCTCCCCTCTCCCCGACTCCTCCCCCCTAAACCACCCCACCAGTCCGCCCTAAACCCATCCCATCCCAACACTCAAACATCAAGCATTTTCCAAGAGTCCCGAAAGGCCCCCTTGCTAAATTGATGCATCCTCACATCCTCGCATTCTTCCCCAAATAGACTTGGCTATCACAATGTCCCCGTGCTCAACCTTACATGATGTATGTAATAAGCGAGGCGCCGATCGTACCTTGGGAGTTGCATTACGATCGAGTTGGCAAGGCGAGACAGCCTGGTAGGCTACATGTATGTAGTTGGTAAGTGCCTTATAACCCCATAACATGACGTACCGTTACCATATGCCTTGTTATGTCTACTATGCTATATACATGTATGCTACTATGCTACATACGCTAGGTACCCTCGGCTACCTATGTTATGTATACATACGACACATACTGCTATGCTAATGTTTGCTATACGGGCCTTTTATTCGTCACCTGTTGCCGTCTCGGCTATTCCTCCATAGCCATGCCTGCCTTGCCTACCTAGGTACGTCAGGTAGGTTATATCTACAACCAAGGTATAACCTATGTACTATATGTCGACTTTACCTACATGCATCCTAGGTATGATGATTGCATCAGTACCGAGTTGCCCTTACTATGTACAATACTCCATCCTCCAAGTCTCCCTATGCCGTCTACATCAATGTACCGAAGGGCTTCACCTCCCGCCCACCCACCCGCCTGCTACTCCGTCATCGCGGACAATGCTCCGTATCCTCAATTCTTCCATTTCTAGCAGGTGAGCATCGATCTCCTCATCTCATACACACGGACAAACACGTATACGCGGTTTGAAATTGCACGGGGGCCACTACGAATGAGACGGGACCATCGCCATGTCGACATGTATAATCAACAGCAACCCCAAATTAGGCGGCCCCCGTCAAAACGAATGGCGCCGTCTACTTGCATAGGATGGCCGGATGGCTGGATGGCTGGATGGCTGAATTGGCCAGCACAAACGAGAGGCCGTCTGTCAAATCATCGCCCATGTATCCGCTCTGCCGAGCCTGACTGGGAAGGAAGACGCAGAACTGCCAGTGCCGAGGGATCGCCCCCGGTCCCGACCGTCCTAGGCCAATCCCACATGCAACGCAGTTAAATCGGGATGGGCCCAATCAGCGACTAGTCGAAGCTTCTATTGACGCGTCACTTCGAGGTTGAATCAATAGAATCGGTGGATGAGTTGTTGCATACAGAACCTTCTCCATTCTCTGCAGAATTCCTCAGGCGTGTCAGCGTGTCAGGGTCGTTTATGCTGGCCACTTGTCGTCTCGCATAATGAAACAGGCAGGTCACCGTGCTGATCTAGAATCTGCGCTTTGCTGGCCTTATCCTCCTATCGCCAGCCTTCCCGAATTCTCCGGGGTACCTGAAGATCTTGGCTGCAAGAGACCTTCGTGTTTATGGCTCTATCTGACAGGGTGACTGAGCGGTAGGTAATCAATCACGATCGCCGCCGGCGTGATCAAGGATGATTACATCCCGACCTTTAGATCGTCCCTTAGATCCGCGAACTAGTTGGAGAGAGATGGTTACATGCAATATGTATATCATTGGTTTACCCGTCATCGCTTCTACGAAATTGCATGTCCACGCAAACTAAGGTAGGCCAGGTAGGTTGTCCGCATACCTAAGACGCATTCTCAATATACTCCTGTTCCACCTGAGATGACTTGCCCAGCTCTATGTAGGCCACGGCGCCAACCGTCCGTTGCCGCAATGTCGTGCATTGTGCATGTATAGCGCACTACTATTCCTACGGGATGCAACTTCATCAAAGGCTTGTTTATTTCCCTGTATACCCGTCGTGGATAGTAGACGCGACCCATTCCCTGTACTCGCATCTTTTTTAAACGCCGGCACTGCTCCCGTCACCAGATATCATAGGGCATCAGCCCTGCTCTTAGCCAACTAAACTGACGCAGCACAACATGTCAATCCTTTTGGAGTATCATGCAATAGTAACCTACCATTATAATTCAACTCCAACACGACAGGGCTATCCTGATGAGTCGACCATTGATAATTAAAGTCACGTGTACGAACTGCATACAACCCTCGCGCGTTGCAATATACTACCTACGTGCTACAAACCTGGGGGGGATGGCGGGAAGTCAGAGACATGGCAAGGGAGAGGCGATTTGCTGCTCAATAAGCCAATGGGTCTTCAGCCCAACTACCAACAAGTAATTAGGAATGTTATTCGAATGGCATACTCCCTGGAGAGCTAGCTGGACGGCTACGAGCTTTGTGCAACGCTAGAAAGCACTCCTCCGAATGCAGGCCGGCTCAAGGCATCGTCTGAACTGTCCCAGGAACCATCCACCGTGGTAGACTAGATTACATACCTAGGTACTGACCGTACCTTCGTATCATAGTTGTCCTGGTCGTACTACAGGTGATGTCAGCGTTCGAAGCATCCGCCACACGAGGATCGCGTTCCCTACGGTAGAGTGGCCAACAGTTCACACTTAGCCGGTCACACAACAACCAGATCACAATGATCCGCGAAATCATGACAAAGCGATTACAAACAGCTCTTGTGAGATGGAAGCTATGTCTAGGAGACTGCCGTTGTCCCACTTGGACATTCCTCCTGCCCCTATACAAGGCTTTCAACACTTTCAACGCCGGCACTCGACATAATCGAGAGTCGTATTGGGCTGTAAGGCTCATAGCCCCCATTGGGAGTCTCAAGATGGTGCTCATGCCGGTCTATACATTAGACAAGGCATTATACCCGTTTTGCGAGCAGAACATTGAGCACAGGGTTTTATTACAAGGGACAAGCCTTCCAAAAATAGGTGAGACCCTAGTCTAGCTGACTATGGGACATATTCGGACTTCCGAATGAGCAATACCGTGACCGTCTTTGGCTGCTCTTTCGATGTGCTATGTATCGCATGTCTATCTAGAGATGAGTCCACGTCACTGCCTGAGAGTATGCCAATTTCCGGGTACGATATTATTGAGCTTCTATTCACGATACCAAACGAGTCAAAAGCGAGCGTTCCGTCTCGTCTGGGCGTGTGACGAGTTTCAAGCAAGCAGCTCATCGGCCTGTTTATAGCATCCCTGGGCAACAAAAAGTGCGCTAACCCTTGCGCATCGGTTGTGGGCATATATTGGAAACTTGATACGAGGTTACAAGAGCCAACGCTATGGACTCCAGCATTTAATTAATACTAGCATCGCCAAGTGGTCGAAAGCATGAATCAGGTCTAGCAAGTCACCAATTAGCTGCCTTTTAGTTGGACCCGACGAGGTGGGAGAGGTGTTTGAGCGTGAGGTTCTGTGGCGAGCACCACCCGGGCCAAGGCATCCGTTATATTGTGGCGCCGCGCTCGCAGGGCCCGAGAAGCCTATGAGCTCTCTGGTTGCAAAGCTTGACATCACCACAATGAGGTGGCGCTCGTCAGCATCTAGGGTCAGAGTAAAGCGGCCTAAGGGGGGATTTCAAATGGCTATGGGGATTGGGCGCTTTCAGGAGATTAGGTGCTACATCCGACAGCAACGACGATTATCCAATGCCTTCCCTACACCTATCGACATGCTCCTTGGCGGAAGTTCTAGGATTCAACAGTGAATCGTCTTTACGGCCGCAGCTGCGCACTGCACTAGTGCAGGTCCTGCCCTGCGTCGTGGCTACACGAGGCCAACTTTCCAACTACCGGAGCTCTTTCGTCGAGGGCATCCTTGGGATGAGTTTGGGAGAACCACCCTGTCAGAAACTCATAACAAAAACACTAACCACTAACGCAGCTCCAAGCATGTATCACTGTTTATGCTACTTGGCTAGTCCGGCTCCTGGCGTCTTCTCGTGATCTATCAATAACCTTTCATTTCGGGTGCCGACCAAATACGGTCCATCTAGACGTGCCCAGCGAGGAAAAACAGATCGCAACTTACGACCAAGCGTACCTAAGGCTTGTGACATACCGAATGGCTACGGATTAGGCATGGCTCCCGATGCACTGACTTTGATCTACTTTGGTCATACCGTGCCAGAGTATTTACACGACGGGCCCCTAAAGGTCCCCGATGCTGCCAACCTTCCTCCTCGGCATTATACGAATCGAGATCAATAGATCTGGATCTGAACCAAAGCCCGAACATAGATACGATCACATTGAATCTGGCCTTCCCCGCTTCTAGACCCGATATCTCTCCTGAGATTTGGTTCAAGGAGGTGTAAGGGAGACAATAAGTGGTCGCGGTGAATGGCCGCAATAATACGACAGCGTATTCAGCCAGCCGTGGCCATCGCAGTTCCATGGTACTCAGCTTCCACTAGTAGTGGATGTGGTCCAGACAGCAGAGTTTCCCGGTTCCCGGGCTTCAGCCTCAGTATCTAGACGTCACTCGGCCCTGCACCTGAGGTAAGTCGGTCAGTCTACCTGCCCACGGATGGCACGCTGTATGGTCTTTTCTCTTCTTCACCGTTCTATCGTCGTTGAAGGGAAGCATCATCATACCTTCTCATCTTCCTACCCCCCCACGCACATATACGTTCGCCTAAACTTGTATTGGTTGATCTAGGTTTCGACCGGTAAATCTGGTAAAGGGGGTGCACGTTAGCCGCAATGCGACTTTGTGGCGTGAAAGGCACCAAAGCCGACAGCCAACACGAAACGCTGCAGACTTGGCGCGACGAATCGACGTTTTCCATCACCTTCTCCCGTCCTGCCCCCACCCTCCTTCGTCCGGTCGAGAAGGCCGTAGAGGCGTGGGTAGGTACCTGGCGACAGAGACGCCACACACTGAGAGCGTAGGTAGAGGGGAGGAGGAAAAGAGATCTGTCAGATGCAAGATTTTTTGCACATTTGCTATCCGCACCGCACTGCCTCTCAGCCACAGAGCCTCTTTAAACAAGATAACCTAGAGGGTTGCAGTCGGGGTCGACCTTGACCTACCCGCGCGCAGATGGCGCCTCATGCAATAAAATGGAAAACAGGGGGGGAGCTCGGGATGCCACCATAGATGGAGGTCAGCAACAAAAAAATATGATATGATACTGATATTAATAATGACATGACTGAAGAGCCTCAAAACATCCACCTCCTCATGCAGCCATCTCGCTAGACGCGTGCATGCGATTCCTCATTAGACGTACATCTCCCAATATTTTCATATGACTGATGGCTCTCAGCCCCCATCTATCACATATATCATAGAATTTACATATTTGTACCACCCACACCTCTATGCATCGTGACCCTTTGTATCTACAATAATGCATTCTGTCACTTTTCCTCCCAAAATCGCCCCCTCCCATATATAATATGCAAAATCAAATGACAAACATGCCATTAATACAACCAATTTCTTTCATATATAACGTAAGATTGAAAAAGAAACCTCCTATCTCTCCCCTATCTTCAGCTTAGTAGCATCGCGGATTCTTGTCGAAAGTGGAAAGAGGCGTTCTACCACGCTGAGCATATCGGACGAGAGCGGAGAGAGCAAACGGCGAAACATCGATCGAAACTTGCTCGTCCCGCGGAGGATTGTCTCCGCATCAACATTCGACTTCCTCGACCTCAAGCGCTAGACGCGTAATTGCACCGAGCCGCAGCTTGCGAAACGAATAAGCTATTAAAGAGGATCTTCGGTACGCGGTGGGCAATAAAATGGGTTGATGGCGTCTCGAGCCTCAGCTGAAGCGCCTGTGTCCGGTCTCTCCCCTGGCGTGAGCGGGGGAACTCTCTCTCTCCGCCATGCTGAAGAGCCGCAAGAATCAGTTCGCCAAGGACTTGGCCTAGCATGCCACATGGCCGAGCAGCTGCTGAGAGTGCGTGTTCCAGACAATGTGGAGAGGAAAGAGGGGTGGAGAAGTGATGCTCAGAATGTCTCACTCAGGTCGGAGAAGTCGGGGACGTCGGAGTCGCAGTTGAAGTCCTTGTCGTAGGCCTTGTCGGGCAGGACGCCCGCGGCGAGCCCCTGCTTGTAGCTCCACTGGGGAGCACTCTCGGTGTCCCAGGTCCAGTACCACCAGCCCCAACCCTTCTCGAATGACACCATCTGGGCCTCGGCGAACATCAAGAGGAACTGTTTGTAGGTATCGCTATACGTGCTGGGGTCTGCGTTGGCGCCGTCGCACGTACAGGTCGAGTTTTCGTTCGGGCACTTCGGCGTCAGCGCCTCGGTCGACGAGTTGCCCGAGTCGTAGGTGCCCGTCCACCGGTTGCCCCAGCCCACGTTCGTCAGGTAGTCGGCGCAGTCCGTGTCTGCCTGCGACCACTCGGCGAACATGGTGGGGCCGAAGCCCGTCGATGTGTCCAAGCTCTGCTCGGTCTGCTCGGTCCAACCGTCGCACGCGTACTGCACTTTCTTCTGGTGCGTGTACACGATCTGGTCATTGTTGAAGATGACATATTGGTGCACGTCCAGAACCAGCCCGTCCATTCCCGTCAGCTTACCCTGCCAGTTGGCGAGGCCCATGAATCCGTCTCCGAACACCACGTTGGCCGTTATCCCGTTCTTCCGTACCAAGTTGAAGGCCTCCGTCGTCCACGATATGACGGCCGAGGCTGACAGCGATACCATGCGCGGCTCGTTGGCCAGCCCGTAAAAGGTGACGATATTCTTGTACCGGTCTTGCGCGAAGAACTTGGACAACCGGTCATGTACGTCGAGCGACCGCTGCGCGTTCAGGTCGCCGTCCGTGCCGTTGAGCCAGCCGACCACGCCCTGTCGTCCGCTGTGATTCCACCCGTTCTGGCTCCCCGGCAGGGCATGGAGGTCCAGGTTAACCCGCAGCCCATATTTGCGCGCCCACTCGATGCCTCGTAGTAGGTAGCGCCATGATGTACGAAAAACGTAAGGGTCGTCATCGTAGGTCTGAACAGCCCAATAGCTGTATGGAATGCGGACGTGGTCTAACCCCGCCGCTTGTATCTCCTGGAAGGTCTGCTCGGTCACAAAAGTGGCGTAATGCTTTTCGAGGGTAGAGGCGGCCGTTTTGGCACCCAAGTGCTGGCATAGGGTGTATTCGTCGATAATGTTGAGCTTGCTGTCGTAATTAAACAGCGAGGGCGTAATAAACGGTTCCAGCGATAACCAGCCCCCAAGGTTCACACCCCTAGCCGGCGTATCAGAATACTCGCCCCAACTATCGCCGAGAGCTGGGACTTTGTCGTTAGCGGCGGCGGAGTCATCCCAGTCTGTATAAAGTCCCATAATCGGCAGATCGCCCACTGTATCGTTTGTATAAGTCACGTTGAAGTCCGTCGTGTCGTACCATGTAAAGGGATCCAAGTAGGTTCCTCGGGCAGCTGTGGGGATGTCGCTCTCTGAGATATCGTCCAGGTTGGAGTCGTCGGAATCGGTGTCATTTGAGCTATTTTTCTTGCTCACGACAACCGCAACCACGATAATAATTATCAGCACCACAAGCGCCACGCCAGCTATAAGCCCTATATGTAAAGTTAATACCGTTTCCTGCATGAAGCCCATATAAACTTACATATCTTCTTCTTTCCGTTTCTCGTTGGAAGCTTGTCGGTCCAAGACTTATACCAAGGGGATCCGTTCACCGCCGCTGCTTCTTTCTCCCTCACAATGCTGTCGTAGCTGTCGTAACTGCTATGCTTGCTTCCAGCGCCGCCTCTTAACTCCGGTGCTCTTCCTTCCTCTACCATAGCTCCGCTCACTACTCTCCGATCTTTCTTTCGATGTCTTCTTTCCTTCTCTTTCGGTCTATCCTCGCATTCCTCTGCATCCGCGTTACGGTGTCGTCGGCGCCGCCTTCGTTCCTCCCTTTCCCGAGACTCGTAACCACTTTCTTCTTCTCTATATTCCTTCCGCCGTCTTTCTCTTCTGGGGGTATCATATTCTCCGCCCGACTGGCCGTAGTCATCTCTCCTACGCGATTCCCTTCGAGGGGGGTCGTATTCAACGTCGACAACTTCGTACTCGTCTCTCCGTGGTCGCTCTCGCTCCCGTTCTCGTTTGGGTCTGCTATGTTCCCGCTCTCTAGGCGGTTCTGGCACATGGTCCCCGTTATTGTACTCGTCCAATTGAGCGAGGGCGTTCATAGACAGCCTCTGGCCCGTTCGCCTCGACGTTCCTTCCGAGCCCGACGTAGCTTGTCTTGCGCCATGCTCCCGGTGTCTCCTTTTCTTGTGTCTTTTGTGGTGTGTCTCGGAATCTCTTTGCCGGCGCCGATCAGGCTCTAAGTCGTCGTTTGCCATGGGTATGAGGAATGATAGATTTAATTCTTAGATCATATAAGTGGTATTTTCATTTGGCATGGGATACGGGGTGAATGTCAAAGTATTTTAGGGGTAGGTTAGTAGGTCATAGATGTGCAAGCTCTTTGCGGAAATAATTGCCGGGACTTTCTTGGCCTTTCCAAGTCCCGTCTTGGCCTTTCCAAGGCAAGACGCCGTTGACGATGAAACATGTCGTTGACCGGGCAACACCAGTCAAACACCCTGGCACTTCCCACTTTCTCACCCCTGCAAACCCAAAAGCTCGGGCCAAGGCTTGAGTGACGCTTGGGTAACAGCGGGGCTGGGTAGCGTCGCATTGGAAATTGGTCTTGTCCCTTTAACCTTACCTACTATGTACCTCCCAAGTCGAATGCCGTAGCTAAGCGATCGGTTCTCTGATGCTTTAGCTGACTTGATCCCTCCCTCTCTGTTCCTCCATACCGAGTTCCTCTATGCCGAAGCACGCCACACATTGGTCGACAGCAAGATTTCGGGCATGAACGATGAAGCACTCTATTACACTTCGGCAGCTGCGCAGGGCGTCTTCGTCTGCCCACCCTATAAGCAAATGCAAGCGACCTGTTCCATGCAAGTCGCAGCGTCGAAACTACTCGGCGCATCCTCCTAACGCGCGGCTCAACCTACCGATCGACTACTCGACGACACCGCTACTAGCACACAGCTCACAAGTAGCACTGGGGAATCCCGAGTTACCGCCCGAAGCCAGAAATGGTACGGTGAAACGTATGAATTTGTTCCAGGCTGTCAACGACGCTCTATCAACTGCACTTGCCGAGGATGAGAACGTTCTGGTATTTGGGGAAGATGTGTCCTTCGGCGGCGTGTTCCGGTGCACTATGAAGCTGGCGGATAGTTTCGGTGGCGATCGCGTCTTCAATACCCCCCTGACGGAACAGGGCATAATGGGATTTGGCATTGGGCTGGCCGCCGAGGGAATGCGGCCTATTGCCGAAATCCAGTTCGCCGACTACGTCTATCCCGCGTTTGACCAGCTGGTAAACGAAGCGGCGAAGTACAGATATCGTGAAGGTAAAACAGGAAGAAGCGTGGGCGGTCTGACGGTCAGGATGCCGTGTGGGAGTGTTGGTCACG
The DNA here is from genome assembly GCA_022495205.1 of Hypoxylon sp. FL1150. Taxonomy (NCBI): domain Eukaryota; kingdom Fungi; phylum Ascomycota; class Sordariomycetes; order Xylariales; family Hypoxylaceae; genus Hypoxylon; species Hypoxylon sp. FL1150. The sequence goes on from MU376182.1 coordinate 142,796, forward strand.
GAGCATTGTACCATTCGCAATCGCCGGAAAGCCTCTTTACCCACATCCCGGGCTTAAGAGTGATAATGCCAAGATCGCCATTGCAAGCTAAAGGCCTATTGCTGTCCGCGATTAGAAGTAATGATCCGTGCGTTTTCATGGAGCCTAAGATCTTATACCGAGCGGCTGTCGAACAAGTGCCAACCAGCCCCTATACCTTACCACTCTCCAAGGCAGAGATCCTAAAGGAGGGCAAAGACGTAACGATCATATCGTATGGACAGCCGATTTACCTATGCAGTGCAGCCATCCAGAAAGCGGAACAGGATTTGGGGATCTCGATAGAGCTTATTGATCTGCGAACAGTGTACCCTTGGGACAAGGAGTGCGTGTTCAAGAGCGTGCAGAAGACGGGTCGATGCATGGTCGTCCACGAGTCCATGGTCAACGCAGGAGTCGGAGCCGAAGTGGCCGCGGCGATTCAGGAAGATCCAGAAACATTTATACGACTTGAAGCTCCAGTGTCGCGCATGGCAGGATGGAGTATCTTTACGCCATTGATGTTTGAGAAATTCAACATCCCGGATGTAGCGAGTGAGTGTCGTGATTTGAGTGAGTATTGCCGGCCGCTAATTTCGACATAGGGATATACGACGGAATCAAGAAGCTATTAGATTATTAGACGACTGGAGAAAGCCGAGTACGGAAAACTTGACAACTTCGAGCGGTTTCTGTTAGAGAACAGGGTACGTAGGTGTAGGATGTAGAACCCTTCACCTGGAATAAAGCCGTATGCCTACATTTTCAAGTATCAAGCTGTAAATAATGATGAAATCAGCGAGAACCTTGAGCCTATACAATCTGGCTCCAGGAATTTATACACATCGGCTCAATACCTTAGGTACCTAGGTTAGGTAGTGAAGAGTTTTGGCCAAGTTTGTCAAAAGATGCGACAAAATTGGGCTGAATTGCCCGTCGCCTCACGCCTCACTACAAGATCTTATCGATAGTAGCCTAACCCAAGTCTCAGCTCCACCTGCCCCGCGTTATGCGACGGACCTTTCCCAACTTACCAACCTAACTTACTTGGTCTGAAGCAACGATACCCCTTTTATTTGCTGAAGCGCTTGGTACTGCGGATTTCTCACCGTCACAGGGGCTGAAACATGGCTTCTTTAGAAACTGTCGAGTCCTTTGTAGAGGGCGCGCCGCCAGGAGAGGTATGTACTAGAACACACACACCCCCCCGCCCTCTCCAGGGAGCAGTTCACGAGCTAACCCGTAGGCGCGAAACAGCTGGCAGATGTGATAAACGGTACGATCGACCATCACCAGCCCTAGCGACTCGGCAACCCCCCTAATATCCCTTCGCAGATATCAAAGCCCTAACTATCAACGAGCCGGAACTCGTTTCCCAGCTGGGACCCGCGTTCGAGAAGTACAACGAAGAGCAGTTCGTCACGGTGAAGCTGCCTGGCAGCAGCCAGCAAGTCATCATCAGCTCACATAGCTCCCTCGGCAACGGAAGATACTACGACGTCGAGAGCTCGTCCAGCTTCGCATTCGACCACGCTACCCAGAAGGCGAGCGGCGTGCAGAGCTACGTGTTGGAAGGTGCTCAAGCAGACTTGGTGTATGGCCCCCCGAACATTTTACGTGGCTGAGGGTTGACTAAGTACCGTGTAGGAAGTCGACGCTAAAGAGCTTGTCGACGTATGTTAAGGAGCACTTCCCGAGCGCCTCGTACGGCGTATACCCTATCGAGGACGATTCTAGGGTGGCTGTTATCGTCGTAGCAAACAAGTACAGCCCGAACAACTTCTGGTAAGGCCGGCTCGGGGGCGTTTTTTTTTTTTTTATTCCAGCGATGAATAACAAGCAACGGCTAACACATAGTACTTAGGAACGGACGATGGCGTTCCCTCTATATATTCGACCCGTCCTCCAGCAGCCTCGAGGGTAGCATCAAGGTCGACGTACACTACTACGAAGACGGCAACGTACGATTATTGACCAACAAACCCATTTCTGGATCCGTATCTTCCGGTACGGGCGCAGGAATAGCCAAGGAAATTGCTGCGGTGGAGAAGAAGTATCAGGAGGAGCTCAACAGGGGATTCACAAGTCTAAGCGAGGGCGCGTTCAAGGGTCTGCGAAGACAGCTCCCTGTAACAAGACAGAAGATCGAGTGGGACAAGGTAGCCAGCTACCGGGTAGGACAGGACATTAGTGCTGGTGGCTCGAGACGATAGTTATCCGAAAGTCATGTTTGGTAAGGGGTTATCTGATGGTGTACTGGTGCTCAATCAACTTGATGGAGTCGCGATTAGTCTCGACAGGCGTTAGACGACGAAGTTTTCCACAAAACGAATAGACGCCATACTGCCCATCTTGAAGAGTCATGTAGATTTGATATTGAGTTGGAGCGTAGAAAATTGCTTATTTACCTATGTACATAAGGTACCTAAGGTACTCAGGTACCGGTAAGACCAAGCCCCTTTTTATTAGCATTCTTATCAGGGCCGAATGGAGCCCCTTTCCCTTGTATGATATCCAAGTCATGCTACTTCACCAGGAAAACGCATCAACCTCGAGCTCAAAGACGGCCTTCTCCCTCCTTCCAAAGACCACAACCGCCGCGCGTACGTCGTCACAGAGGCTGTCCGGACCGCAAACTACAACCCCGATCCTATCCCACCCCGCTTGTACTTCTTGTGCTAGCAACGCTTTGATGCTAAGTCTCTTGCCGATCAAGACTTCCTTATCAACAATGTTCTCTAGAGCTGTAGCTAGGTCTTTCGCGAGGGGCTCGGAGGTCTGCTTGAGGCTCCAGGCGAGCTTCACATTAACATGTGCAGTGATCCAAGGAAGCAAGCCGGTTACACCTATACCGCCACCGATTAGCAGCACGCGGTCGCATCGAAGGACTCTACCGCTCGCATTGCCTCTATATGGTCCGTCAAATAAGACGGGCAAGTTCCGACGCGCCCGGAGATATTTTGTCATGCCGGAATGGTTCTTGACGTACAGGGAAATGCCCCTTGTGCCTCCGACCTGGTGAGCAACTGTGACCTCTTGTTTACCCTTACCTTCTTCAACATCATTTACATCAGATGAATGGCGCTGCTGGGGAAAACTCGTGCTGGGGGGGACACGATTACGGGAGCGAAGCATCCCGGTATTGACGATGGAAAACGGATGGTTCTCCCACGGGCGGAGGGGCACCAGAGTAGGGAAATAAGCGTAAGCATGGTACCCCGGCAGAGGCACCCACCGCACACCCTCGACGTCCACACGGACAATATCAGGGCTGATTCCGTCACCGTCGCTCTGCGGATTCCGTTTCGACATATTCGGGACACGCGCAGGAGACGATCGAAGAACCAGACGGCACACACGGCATAGACCCAGTACTCGTAAATCCCCGTGAAGCCGTGCCAGTACATGACATGGTACCAGCAGCCCGTGATTGTAAAGACTGTAAGTAGAATATGCAGAACGAGAAATAGTTCGTAAGATGCGCGGCGGAACCATATCACGCTATGGAAGAGCAGGACTACGAGGCAAAGTGTGGCCACGATACCCCATATCCAGTACGCTTCGTGAACATCCGTGTAGTAGCCGCCAGTGGAGATGTAGGCCCCGAGGAGGGTAATCGAGTGGACGACAGCTTGAAGAGCGCAGACTCGCGCGACCCAGCGGTGCAAAACCAAAAATGTAGAGAAGGACCAGTTCGTGACCCAGAGGAGGAAGTTATTCCTCGACGCGAAGAGGACGGTCAGCGGAAGTAGTGCAAAGGCTATATGGCCCGTACGATATCCAACATAGGACATTATTTCCCCAGCAGGTGTGAAGCCCCACGGATGCGGTCGGCCAAATCCTTGATACGAGACAGCACCGAGGACGACGTTGAGAGCGACAAACATGGTAATATAAAGAGATTGGCCAATGGTCGGGGCATTTCGTAAGAGCCATGGAAGCGGCCGAGCACTGTAAGTGCCGGTGGTCGAGGGGTAAACCAGGTACGGCTTGAGCTTATCGAGGATGCCCCCTATGTACGGAAGGTAATCGAGAATAGTCATCAATAGCGGCGTACCAACGCCGGCGGCGATGATAGTAATCCTTGGTCACTGTTACAGAAATGCTTGGCGAGGAGAAAATGGGGGATTGGTTCTTACACGTAGGTTGACTGAACTTTCTCCTCCCAGTCGAAGAGACTATCAAACGACACGTGATAATCATAGTCGCTGGGAGAAACCCGTGCAGTGTAGTTGAGAACCTTTCCATTCTCCCAAATCCTATCCGGTGCCTGGGTAACATTCGCAAGAGTCGCGCCGTACGTCCACTTTGCTGGCACCAAGGGGTCGCCTGTTGCTTGATCGGCCCAATACTTCTCAATCCTCCACGCCGGGACCCCGTCCGCGAGACAGTTCGAGTTGATGCAATAAGCAAGCGTGCTCAAGAATGCGAAGTTCTCCGCAATGCAAGGAGCCATCGGTGAATCCATAGTCATATCCATATCCATTTCGCCCATGCTGCCATCAGGGCAATCGAGCTGGGCGGACTCGATGACGCTGCGGCACGCATAGCAGCATTTCGGATCGTACCACCACTGCCCATAGCCGATGAGGCCTTGTCCGCCTAGGGCCGTGTTGAAGAGTGACGCTGCAATGGCGCAGAAGAGTGAAGATATTTTCATGATGTGAATACCATTGAAGTTTCAGGAGACAACATGAACATGTCTTGGACGAAGGGGTAAGGTGTCTCTTCGAGAATACAAAAGTAGAACAGACTCATGTCGTCCTACCACAGCCCATCAAGATGTCATCAAGTTATAATGGAGTTCCTCATATATCGTGCTCATCAAGCCTCTCGTTGGGTCATGCACCAACCGCATGGGGCCAATTGAGCAAGTTCTTATTCGTTGTTCCGTGAAACTTGCATAGGACCACAATACTCATATTGGGAGGTTTGGAGTCGTTCTTCCTGGTGGCCGGGTATGCGGTGTAATAGTATGAAGCGCCATGCCTCAAATCATGCGGCCATCAAGAGACCATTCTCTTAACGAAAGCAAGACGCTTCCTGTATATATAAGAATGTTTGGGGTCTCTTGAAAATACCATTCCGACGTCCATCGATCATATCCAAATATAAAGCATCCTGAAATAAGTATTGCTGTATGACACCCTAATATCGGTGTACTCAGATGCGGGTGCTGGAGAAATCAGAAGGCAGCATTTATAGGTATAAAAAGATTTCATCGCGACTTCAAGCAGCCTGGACGTACCTTTTTTTTCTTTCTTTTCAAGGAAATGGTCGTTTCGTCGTCTTGCAGCAAAGAAGATGGAACCCCGGATCGAGTGTAAAGCCCCTTTATTTATACTAGGCGCGCAATCCGGCCTCTCGGGCATCCCCATACCCCACCGACTTAGATGATATCTACCAGCCTATACTCAAGAACGATATAATGTACGGAACATCCTCCTTTATGGTGCATCTAGCCGAGGTCATGTTGTATAACTTCTCCCACGTAGCCTAGCATAATGTGGGGGCGGAACAAGAAGCATACCTAAGGGTTACGACCCAAGACGTGCAGCTATCTATCCATGAACAAAAATATAGCATTCTTATATCATTGGCCCCTCTATATATTTCACCATAAAACTACCAAGTATAATGCATCTTGGTCTTGTCGATGTCGATGTCGCTTTTCCAGTCCGTGCAAGCAAAGGCCTAGGATAACGACGCGGCCACTTACAATGACCATCACTTCACTCCCCCATGCCATCTCGAATCCCAACACATCCAGCTGGCCCTTGGTGACTGCACGGAACTCGCGATCCTCGACCTAGGCGGAGGCACGGGCCCACACGCCCGGACAGCCATCAATCTAGTCGCTTCAACAGTGTACATCGTAGACATATCCGCGGAGATGATTCGGATCGGGCAGCAGGAGATCGAGAAAGCTCTCGACTCTGAGTCCAGGGACAAGATTTACTTCTTTGAGGCCGACGTCTCGGTTTACCCGGGGACGGCTACGATGTCGTGACGGGAATTAGATCTTTAGTTCCGCAGATAACGTGAACACGATAGAAGGCGTCTTCCGCACCATCGCGGCTTGCCTTAAGCCCGAAGGGAAGTTCGTCGGCGTCCGGAACGCTGCCCCCACGAGAGCCCGCATCCTTTGCACACTTCCGATCGAATTCCAAAGTGCACGTTTGAAGCCATCTACTCCGGGTTGGTGAGAAATTTGGGTTGGTCGATGTCAACATCGTACTGTACGAGCAGGCTCGGGTGGTACAGGATGACCCTCAGTTCTGGGGATTATTTCTGGAGCACCCCAATGTAGTTAAGAAGTGAGAGGACAGTGTTGTTATGAAGTAAGCGAGAATATCAAAACGGAAGAGTCAAGTGTATACGACGGTGTTATTCCCATTTTTCCTCATATCTTATGCGGAGGTCTGAATGATATTAATATGAGACAGTCATTCATCACTATTGCCATATTGATGTTTTCCCAGGATGACCGATTGTACTTGATAATAAAGGAGAATATAAAAATAAAAAGAACTACTGTCAAGGTAGTGGGTAATGTTTTGTACTAAATGGAAACTGCGAGGGCTGTATCCAAGCAGGGTGGAACGTATATCGTATATCGATACCCCCTTTTCCATGGATAGTAGCACGGACTTGCATCTTATACTCGCGTCTGTAATTGCCTAATAGGGTAGGAAGAGAACGCCACAACCCACCGTAACCTACACGGATCGTCATCCCTGCGGTGCCAGGCTGATATTTAGGAGATCAAGTCCGCAATTGGTGGATTGTATAATGGAGTTGACACGCCGCCGACCGGAGATAGGGCAGGTGAGTAAAGGCGGTTGGGCCAAGGATTCTCAGTCAGCCAGGGTTACCCCTCAATGGGTTCTTGTTATTAATAAAGCCATCCCAATTCGCTGCGATTAATCATATTTCTTTACTTTCGACTTCAGGTTATCTTCCAAGCCCAGCCACGTGAGGCCAAGCATCATAAAATCATCCGTCATGAGTGGATCGGAACAGGAACGGGCGGCCTATCTTCTGGACGCCCAAAACAAGGCTCTCTCTCTCTTCCAGGAGATAGAGACAAAGCTCATACGCCCCGGTATCAGCGAAAAGACACTGAGCGATGAGATCCATAAGCTCGGCCAAGAGCGTCACGGCATCCGGACCCATTGGCACAAGCGGGTCGTTCGTAGCGGGCCTAACACACTGCGACCGTTTGAAGATAACCCCCCCGATCGTGTCATCGAGGAGGACGACATTCTATACGTCGATTTGGGACCAGTCTTTGAAGCTTGGGAGGCAGACTTTGGACGGACGTACGTTCTTGGGAATGACCCCGAGAAGATACGACTGCGCGACTCGCTCGAGCCGGTGTGGAATGCGGTCCAGGCCCGCTTCCGGGAAAACCCAGACATAACAGGCGAACAACTATACGACATTTCGTGCGAGGAAGCCCAAAAGGCCGGGTGGGTGCATGGCGCGTGGCTAGCCGGGCACCTTGTTGGGCAGTTCCCACACGAGCGCATTCCCCGCGATAAGACGGTTCTCTACATAACCAAAGGCAACGACCAGTCCATGGCCACTCCGGGCAAAGACGGAAACAAGAGGCACTGGATTCTGGAAGTCCATCTCCATGATACCAAGAACAAGCGCGCCGCTTTCTACGAGCAACTCTTGACAGTTTAATCAGACATTGCTGGCTAAACACTACCTTAGGTACCTAACCTGCATGAGATCCGCCAACTAGAATCATCGGGTGCAAAGACCTCTGGAGAACGATAGCCCGGTGCATATGTAGAAAAAGACGCGCTCATGCAGGAGTTCTGGGCTGTCCAGACAAGAGTACTTAAAACAGGCAACTGCATAGGTGTAATAAAAAGATAATTACATTTAAAATGTCATAAATCGGATATATCATACGCTAGCATGACGCGGATACAACAAATGGAGAAGGAAAATAATCAAGCTGTGACCAAACCCTCTACAGGCCTTCGGGGAAGTGACTCGCCGCGACGTTACACTGCCTGAACAATCTGACCTCGTCCTCAGCGAAGGCGCCAACCACGGAATGCAACACGCCGCGGTTGTGGAACAGCACGAAATCACCTTCTTCCCAGTCATGGGCGTAGACCATCCTGGGCGATATTCCGGGGCGCTGCAAGCGGTGAACCTGATTATATTAAATATGTCGTGTTAGCATTCTCTCCTGGCATTCTATCATTCATTGAAAAATGACTAGAGGCTTAAAGTGTTCACTTTGAGAAACAGGAGGATTCCAGAATATAAGAAAAAAGATGCTGATGCGACATGTTTTGTATACTTACGATCTCGCGAACCTTGTCTAGGTCATCTATGACAGTACCATCCCCTAAGTGTAACTTGCGCACTGGCGACGGATGTACTTGAAGAGCGAGCTTTCCTGTCACAGGGTTGCGCCAGCAGAGAGGCAGGACCTGGATCTTGTCTTCCTCGATGGGCGGCAAATCGCTCAGAGGGATCTCCTTTCCCTGTGATACAAGACCGAGCCCGTCAGAGCGGGACTTCGCGTTGCTGATCCAGATGTACGGATGGGGTGCATATTCGACTTTCGTTGATCGTGCGAATTCCTTGTCAGCTTCAGACAGTAGGTCATACATTTGGTAGCCAGACACAAAAGCGGTGGTACCAAGAGGGACATCCAATTCGTCACCACTTCCGTCATCGTAGCGGCAAATTTGTCGTCGGCCGCCTGGGACTTGAACCGCAAGTAGCGTGGTGACCACAGGAGGAGCAAGACCGTAGAGGGCCGCATCAATATGCCATCGATAAAAGCGGGTGAAGTCGAGATCGTCTTCAGCAGGGACAACGGTGGCGTGAAAGGTCTTGTGGTGCGGGTGCTTAAGGCGGATGTCTTTCAATCCTTCATAGTCGGGCACGAAGCCATTTCCGATCACTTGCACCTGGGGCTGATGCGGAATAGTTTTAAGATCGGGATGGAGAATGCTGCGTTTAGCGTCGATGGTTTTACCGTGGCCGTACGAAAAGGCCGCCGGGTCGAATCGGCGCGTGATTTCGTACTGGGCTCGTGGTGATACTCCAGATTTGTTCTTAAAAACCAGGACCTGGTGTGTGAACAAAGCATCACGAATAACGTCGAAGTCGGCATCTACCGTCTTGTCAGCTGTTATGTGTCCGCAGGAACTGGTTAGATGGGTGACTTACCAAAGGAGGTTACCGATTTCACGGGTATTCTCCCATCATTTGAAGATGATCAATTAGTGACGACACACGTTGCACTTGAGGTCTTACCAGTGAGATCTTCGATGGTTGCATTGTGGACTGTGGCCCCGAAGTTCACGTCAGACGTGTCTTCGAAGATGAGTGGCTCTATCGTAATCTGCGACATTTTGATCGGGATCCTCAAAGTCTAGGAAAGACTGGAGGTCACAGGCGCGTCAGAGTCGTGATTATAGAGGAATTGGTGTTTAAAGGGATGAGAAACCACGGGAGGCGGGATCTCAACGCAAGGGGCGGCTACCGACGAAAACCGCAAACAGCTGTATAGCGGAAGTCCACGAGAGCCGAATAAGTTCATCGGTGGCTACCGATGACTTTGGAATTAGCGTCAACACTAATCGATGCCGCGCCTGAGCTGAAGTTAACTTGGCTACTTGATTTGTGATTTGTTTACCTAAGGTGCTCTATCGCCATCAGCATCTCCGACAGCTTTCGGGTGCAAGAGAGCAGTACAGCAGTACAGGCAGACAGGTAGCCATTACCTTAGGTTAGGTAGCTATTAAGGAACAGTGTGAGAACTTCCAGCACGGTAGAAGTAAGTAAGTTAGAGATAAGGCGGTAAACGCCGCGGTCGCTGTAGTCCACGTAACAAATCTGTAGGTACGCGTGGAACCCCATCTAAATATTTCAGATTGCAGGAAAACGAGAGACACCTGTCAGTCTTCGTTACCTTGTAGATAACCCGGTTACTGTCTCATGGTAAAACGACGAGGTTCCTTTAGTAAGAGCCTTGTGCCTCATGGACATGACAAGTGCCTACCTACCTCGCCTACCTACATATGTAGGTACTGAGGTATTACATAAGTTATTGTCCCAGCAGGCATGGCGACTGAGCGACTCGTCATAGCGGCCTGGGTGGGTACAGCAGCTCCGGCCACCGGCCGAGTTTTGCAAGCTCGAGCGCCGTGGCTTTGGTTGACTCAACCCGAGAAATGTGCTCCTTACAACACACACAGCGTGGAAGTGACAGCGCATTGTGCTGAAACATAAGACAACCAACCAACCAGCCTCCGCCACCCCCACAAGATACACACTGAAAGCTTGTGACTTGGGATATATTTAAAAATAGTTCAAGATGCCGCGACTAACTGCATCTATGTTTTACAGGCACTCGCAGCCTTGTAAATTACGCCGTTATTATTGCAAGAGTCCAGCATTACTCCTACAGGCATCGTTATCACCAGCGCCGTTGCCTCCTAAGAACATGCCCAGCATATTGCCAGTCAAAAACCCACGTCCGCAACTAGCAGTATTCACGCCTAAATCGTTTCCCGTACCATCACGTATCACAAGTATGTCAGCCGTAACCCCTACCAATAATTCCCCTCCGCTCCCGGCAGCGGAGCGGGTAGCCGCTATTGTGGTTGGCGCAGGGCCCGCCGGTATTGCAGTCGTCGGCAACCTTCTCGAGCTTTTACCCCCAGACGCAACGGTATTATGGGTAGACGATCGGTTCCGGGGTGGGCGTATTAATGCCCACTACAGAGAGGTGCCGAGCAATACCAAAGTCAAGCTCTTTCTTGACTACGCTCAGGCTGTCGAACCGTTTAGGGACATTGTCAAAAGCACCCCGAAACCCAATTCTATCACGGCTTTACAGGATCTCAACGCGAACGATACCTGTCCGCTCGGGAAAGCAGGAGATATGCTACTCACGTTAACGTCCGGTCTTAGCAAAAATCCCCAAGTTAAAACATCACACGCTATTGTGAGCGACGTTCAATGGGTGAATGCAAACTCATCATGGAATATGAGAGTAGATGACGAGAAGCTTGGCACGTCCGCATCTGTCGAGGCGCCAATAGTGGTATATTGCACTGGCTCGTCACCTACCGTAATTCCGTTACCTGCGTCTATCCCACAGCAGCCCAGCATCTTAAATCTTGATGTGGCTCTCAAACCGTCTCTGCTCGAAGAACAGGTCCCGCGGGACAGGGAACTTTGCGTCGGCGTCATTGGCGCTTCTCACAGCGCCATTCTCGTTCTCATGAACCTAGTCCAGCTTCGTATGAACTCGCATCCGCTCCTAAGTGTGCGCTGGTTCACTCGTGCGAAGAATCTGAAGTACGCTAAGGACATGGGAGACTGGATACTCTACGACAACACCGGTTTGAAGGGGCTTGCGGCCAACTTCGCCAAAAAGCACCTAGACGGCGAGAATTTCACAAGCAGCCACGTCAGCGGTTTCATAACACGAGTAGACTGTTCCGGTGGTACGGATAGAGAGTTGCAAGCTTTTGTTCAGGAGATGCCGTCGTGCGACTATCTTGTCCAGGCGGTAGGGTACACCCGACATCCTCTACCTGGCCTGCACCAGAACTTGCGATACAACCACGAAACTGGTGGATTCTTAGAGGATTCAACGAATGCCCCGGTACCGGGGCTTTTTGGCGCCGGCATAGCTTTTCCGGAGAAAGTAATTGACCCCCACGGAAACGTCGAATACTCCGTCGGGTTCATCAAGTTTATGCGCTACCTGAAGAAGATAGTACCACAATGGATAACGAGTACCAATATTTCCTGAACTCTGACCAAAGGCACATGCATCCGGTCTGTATTCGTTAGAGGAATAATCACGGCGTAGATAGACGGGGGTCAGAAGGCAGTCCAGATACCCTCATAAGATTTGTCATTGGCTTAGACTTCAGAGACTAGTTTAGTAGACTGCTTAATATCATTGTCAGATAATACAGGATTTATATTATAATTATCAAAAGTCAAGACCAGCAATCTGATACTCGGGATCTATTACCCGATTCAAATTCTGAGGCAAGTCGTGTGCTCCCACGAGAAAAGATGACAATTTACAACTCGAGACGAGCTCACTATGCCGACGCCATGGGGAGCAGGCGTAGATGAAACGTAATCAAGTCGTATATCCACTCTATTGCGGCTGTTTTATAATCTATGTCTACCCAGGTATCATCTCTCATATCTCTCTATATTTCGTAACATTCCGTATATACCTTAGGTACCCATCAGTTCAAGAAGCCCGGGAACAAGTACTCAACCTTCTTTACCGCCTCGGGGTTCCTACCCTCGGGCTTGGTGCAGAACATAACGGCACCCTTACTGGCACCGGCCCAGTGCTTGGCGGTGACCAGGTCGCTGTTCTCTTGTTTGCTCAACTCGTCCAGCACGGCACCCACCAGCCGCCTGGCGTTCTTGCTGTTGCTCTCCATGTAATGCATGACCATGGACACGTCGACATCCTCGGTCGTGTGCCAGCAGTCGTAGTCGGTAGCCATGCATATGACCTGGAACGCCATCTCTGCCTCCCTGGCCAGCTTGGCTTCCGGTAGCAGCGACATGCTGATGACTGAGCCGCCCCATGAACGGTATAGGTTCGATTCGGCACGCGTCGAGAATTGGGGACCCTCTATTGACGGAGCATAGTCAGTAGACATTGTCAATGGTTATGCGATGAATTTGTATGCCTAGGATAATGTCCAAGGCTGATACTGGTTGCTTACCCATGCAGATGGCAGTCCCTTTGCCGTGTAGCACGACGCCATCGCCCTGCATAGACTTGGCGCACTGGCGCACGACCTGGGCGATTTTGTCGTCGTAAGGGTCGCCGAAGGGCACATGGCCGACGAGGCCGCCTTCGAAGAAAGTGAATGGCCGGATGCCCTTGGTTCGGTCGATGACCTGGTCGGGGACAACGAAGTCCATGGGCTTGATCTCCTCCTGCAGGGAACCAACGGCGGAGAAGGAGACGACGCAACGCACACCGATGTGGCGCAGGGCGGCGATGTTGGCGCGGGCAGGGATCTCATGGGGCGCATACTCGTGGTGCGCTCCGTGGCGGGCTAGGAAGGCGATAGGGACGCCGCCGTGCTCAAGAATCAAGATGGGCGCCGAAGGGTATCCCCAGGGCGTCAGGGGGTTGACGCGCGCAATGGGTGTGTAGCCATCGATCTTGTAGAGGCCGGTTCCGCCTATGACGGCAATATGGACAGGTCCTATACGCGGCGCAAAGGCGACCTTATCAGCAGCAGATTCACGAAGCTATCGCGAACACAAGAGAAACCGAGAAAATGGTGTGATGGCGGGGTAGGTCAAGACAAGCTTACGGTCGAAAGTGTCGGGAAGATCAGACATCGCGACGAGCCGGCCGGGACTGAGGATGCTTCCCGAGGACTTGACGAATCCAATTATCTCTCCACCGAGCTACAGGTCTCAGTCAGAAGTTTTATATATGTTTGCGGTCGTGGCCGTACAATGCTACAATGCGATGGAAATTTTATGATACAAGCTCCGATATGCCCCTCCCCCTCCTTGTGGGTCACCCGTTTTGAGCAATTTTCCGGACCCCTTCGTGCTGCTTAAGAGAATCTGACTCGTGTATAGCGTTATCTGTGACTAACTCGCATTCCTCCCCCCCGTAGCTTCATCTACAGCATGCTTTGGAGTCTCCTGATTTTGTTTCGGGACACGTAGCTTATATGTGTTTTGTAAAACGGCTTATCGTATCTGAAATCTAGACCATAATGCCTCCTAGATGAAGTCTGAGGGCCAAGAGGGCCAAGGCCCGACAGAACCTCAAATCTCACGATACTAATCTCTTCGTTGCTGAGTACACTTCCATGGGGAATCATTACTGATATCCTCTTTTACCGACTCATGGTACAAGAAGCTTCCATTTCACCCAACCAAGACGGACACATTTGGTGCCCAAGGACAGTTATTCTGGAAGACCGGGTCAAACTCTTTCAAGTAAGGGTCATGTGATTGCCGGGTGGACGAATTGCCGGTGCAGGATAACAGTCACTATGCCGGTTAATGAGGCCGACTAATGACATCGCCCCAAACTCATACCGGTTCTATTAAGGGAAGTTGTCGGTTAAGTGACGATCTCGCCGCTTCGAATATAATACGTCCCAGTCGTCATAATGCTAGGCGTAACGGCCGGAAGAAGGGCTGGTGAGGAGGGGCTTGCTACAAGTATATGTAAACTAGGGCCCTCTTGTTCTCGCAGAAGCCGGACACCTCTGCCTTGCCTCCATGCAAAGGTGAGCTCACTTCAGCTCGCTTCATCATGTATTCCGGCGCGCTCCTAGGAGCCGGTTTCGTATTGGCGGCTACGCGTCTCGGGGCTGCTCAGACAATCGTGGTAGACGGGAAAGTCATCAGTCAGTTATGATCGTGATCATGTTGCCGCCGCAGAGGTGTGATAATCATTTTCCACTGTGCTAACCTTCCACTTTTTCCCTCCTCGAAGATGCCGATGAGTCGACCATCCATCCCGCTTATGCGGTCATTGACCCGACCTCCTCCAACGCCACGGCGGATCTCTTCCCCGGCGAAACTCGGCAGTTTACCGACGCCGTACTAGCAAACCTGACTAACCTCGGGCTCACGAACATTGTCCTGTTTAGTTTTGCAGACCCCGCCACTGCTGCCAATGAATCCATCATTGGACCTTGCAAGACATTCCCAGGTGATGCCGTGGTTTTCCCCGGTGTTATTACTAATAGGGTGTTCGATCTCCTCCTAGGTGGAAGTCTGATTCAGACTAAGCCGTTGGCTTCGCCCTGTTACAGTGACTACGGGAATCAAGATGCGGCTAGGTGCAGCGAGCTTACGTCCCACTGGTCAGACGACTCTTTTATTCATACAAATGACCCGACGTCCATCAACGCGATCTTGTTTGAGGGTACTTCATGTGTGCCTCACGTAAGTGTCCCAAATATGTCGTGTTGGCAACCTTTTCCTTACATGCCAGAATACTCAAGGATCTCAAAGCCCCTAGACATATTCCACTGAGTTCCAGAACGCTAGGTTAGGAGAAAGATGCTGACACGACATGTTTAATACCATTAGACAGTGAATCCCTATGCCTCGAGCTGCTTAATCGGGGCCTACCCGGCTATGTCTGTGAACGTGTCGACCGTTTCCCAAGTCCAGCTGGCTATTAATATGGCGCGGACTCTGAATCTGCGACTTGTTGTGAAAAATACCGGCCACGATTTCGGTGCTAAATCTACGGGAGCCGGCGCCCTGTCTCTTTGGACACATAATATTAAGGATATTGCATTTTATGAAGATTATGAAGAGGGGTCTTATAGAGGACCAGCTTTCAAGATGGGAGCTGGCGTTCAAGTTTTTGAGGCTTATGAAGCTGCGCACAAGCAAAACCTCGTGATTGTGGGCGCGGAGGGACGGACGGTTGGCCTCACGGGAGGATATATCCTTGGCGGTGGTTATTCCCCCCTCTCCTCGATATACGGAATGGCAGCAGATCAGGTCAGTCTTTATTGGAGCATTTCGACTTGCTGGACTAATCCCTATTTTAGGTCCTATCAATGGAGGTCGTAACAGCTGATGGTCGCTTCATCACCGCTAGTAATACGTCAAATCCCGACATTTTCTGGGCTCTCCGAGGGGGAGGCGGATCGACTTATGGTGTAGTTACTTCGATGGTCATCAAAGCTTTTCCCGAGATCCCTGTTGCAACGATGTCGTTCAGTTTTTCTTCCGGTGGTGAAGTATCTCCCGACCAATTTTGGCTAGCCGTGCGGGCCTACTTTGAGGACTTTATCAAGTACAGCGAGGCTGGCAACTACGCGCATTTTATGCTCAACGCGACGAGTAACTATTACGTATGGGACATGGCGCCGTGGTTCGCGCCAAACATGTCACAGTCCCAATTGCAGGAGCTAGCCGCTCCCTTTTTCAAGTCCGTTGCGGAAGCTGGTCTCGACCTCAAGCCGGTTTATCGAGAATACACCAATTTCTACGATGCGTGGGACAAGAGTTTCCCCTTGGAGTCGTGGGGTACCAACCTCGCTCGATACGGCAGCCGACTCTTCCCCAAGGAAAACTGGGAGGACCCAACGAGACTTTCGATGACTTTCGAGGCCATTCGCCATGTAGTAGATAGCGGCGGTGTGGTGTCCGGATATAATGTGGCTGCTGCACCACAATCCGGATTCCCCGACAATGCCGTGAACCCGGCGTGGCGAAACACGGTATTACACGCTGTTGACATAGTGGCGTGGACCCAAGATATGTACACGGAACTGATAACGATATGGTCCAATGTCCTCACGTCGGACTGGGGGTTAATGTGGCGCCAGGTATCGCCAACTTCAGGAGCCTATCTCTCGGAATCCGACTACATCGAGCCGAACTTCCAGCAATCATTCTGGGGGGACAAGTACGCTAGGCTGTACGCCCTCAAAAAGAAGCTGGATCCGTGGGATGTGTTCTACGCGCAGAACGCGGTCGGATCAGAGGACTGGGAGATGTCGGATTATATTTTTGGGAATCTGCCCTCGCAAAATAGTCGGCTGTGTCGAAAGGGAACCGATCCCAGCAAGCAACGCCCGATTGAGACAGCTCGTTCATGATTGGGGCGGCCATGAAGATTCAATGTTGCAGCTGAGGTGCTCGCCTTTTGCTCTCGTGGATATATCCTAGGTATAGGTTAGGTAGGTAGTGTGCTGCGACGCAGGCCTTTTATAAATGAAAATGCCCAAAGACTACATAAGGTACTTGCTATTCGTGCTATGCCCCACTTATAGTGGTAGTCGTCCCTCCCCCCAGCCTATTAGCTGGTGCTTTGCAGTAAATCAACCATTTTAGTAAATCAACCATTTTTACATGTAGCAAAATATATATTAAAATTAATTATTAATCGATTTCTAATATATTAGTTAATTATAAGTTATTTAAATTTGAAAAATTATTTTTTTATTTAAAAATTTAATAAAATAATTTTAAAATTTTTTTTATATTTTTATTATATTTTTTTATTAAGATATATTAGTTTGAAAAATAATTATATTTATATATTTATTAATTAATTAAATTTAAAAAATCCTAATTAAAATATTTTTAAAAATATATTTAATTTTATGAAATTTCAAATAATTTTTATCGTATTAAAATAATAAAATTTTATAATAATTTAAAAAAATTATTATTATTTTTATTATATTTTTAAAATTATATTTTTTTTTTTTTTTAAAATTAAAAGTTTTTATTTTTATTGATTTTATTTTAATTTTAATATTTTATTTTCAAAAGAAAAATTAAATTTATTATATTATATTTTGAATTTTAAATTAATTTTTATAATTATAACGTTTAATTTAATATAAATTAATTTAAAAATAATTTATTTATATGATATTTTTTTTTCGAATTAAATCGGTTTAAAATGAGTTTAAATTTCGAATTTTTTATTATAATTATTCGAAAAAATAATTAATTTATCGAAATAATTAATTTATTATAAAATATTAGTTAATAAATTAAAAAAAAGGACGATTATTATTATAAATGAAATATAATATAAATAAATTATTTAATATTTTAATATAATTATAATAATTTAATTTAAAATAATTATAATAATTAAATATTTATAATGAAAAATTAATGATTTATTTAATTAGGTATTAAATTAAACCTAATTATTTAATGGGATAATTATATTAAATTAATAATAATTTTTTAATTAAATTTATTATTTTTTTTAATATATTTATTATATTTAATTATAATAATTAATTTAATATAATATTAAATTAATTATTATAATTATATTTATTATTATAATTATTTATATAATTAATTAGAAAAAAAAATAATAAATTTTAATATAAAAAATTATGTCGGAGGATAAGGTTTAAAACCATATCGAAAGATAATATGCTTAGAGCCGGCGGTAATTACGTATGTAAAAACGAAATAATTACGATATTTAAAAAATATAATTATTAATTAATTATTTATTAGAAAAGTATTAATTGAATATAATTTAATTAACATTTTATATATATATATATAAAATTAAATTAATAAATTAATTTTAATTTTAATATTAATAATTTTTTTTTTTTTAAAATTATTATTAATATATTATTAAATTATAAAATATTAATAATAATTTTACGAATATATTATAATTATTTTATATAAATATTAAAATTTAAATTATATTATATATATATATTTATTTATATAATTTTTATTTATTATAATTTTATATATATAAAATATTATTTTTTTACATTTAATTTTTTCTTTTAATAATTTTTTAATTTATTATATAAATTAATAATAAAATAATTTCGTAATAAACTAATAAAAATATTACGAAATAAAATTTATTATTAATTATTTTAAGTAAAAATGATAATAAAATAATTTCATAAAAAAGTAAAATTTATTATTATTTTTAAATAAAATTTTTAATTTAATAGGCTTTTTTTTTTACATTTAAATTATAACTAAGTTGCGACCTAGGAGGGATAATATGTAAATATAATTATTTTCTTTTTAATAACTAAGGAAAAGGTATGTAAATGTGGCTTTTTTTCATTTTAACCGCTAGGGGAGGAAAGTGTGTAATTTTTTTCCTTTTAATTATTATTAAATTATAATTACCTTACGGATCATAAGGAAGAAATATGAAAATTATTATATAATAAAAAGATTCTTATAATTTATTTCGCTATAAAAAGGTAAATAAATTATTATTAATAATAATAATAAAAATCGAAAAAAAAAAAGTTGGTAAAAAATTAATAAAATTAAAAATCTTTTAAAAAAATATATGATAAATATTATTAATAAAATTTATAAATTATAATAATTATTTAATATATATATTTAATATAATATTTTATATAAATAAATTTATTTTAAAAACTTTATAAATTATAATAATTATAAATTTTTTATTAAATAATATATAAAAATATTATTTTATTTTAATTAAAATCGATAATAAATTAAAAATAAATCGATAGAAAATTAAAAATAAATCGGTAATAAAAATTAAAAATATTTTAGTAATAAAAATTAAAAATATTTTAATAATAAGGATTAATAAAATTAATAATCGGTTAAAAAATTAATTAAAATTAATAATAAATTAATAATAAATTAATAATCTTTTAAAAATAAAATTCGTAAAATTAAAAAAATAATAAAATTAAAGCTTTTTATAATCGAAATTACATAATAAATATAAAAAAATTAACATAATAAATTATATAATAAAATAATTCTAAAAATTTATATATTATAATGGTTTCGAATTTCTTATTAAATATAATAAATTATTTTATTTTATTAAAATTATTTTAATATAAAATCATGATAATTACACGTTAAAATAATTCCCCCCACGGGGCTTTATTAATTTATAATTTCTTTATCAAAGTAATTATTAATTAATATCGGAAAATAAAATCTAAAACCATATCGAAAAATAATATATTTAGAGCCGGCGGTAATTATATATGTAAAAATAAAATAATTATAATATTTAAAAAATATAATTATTAATTAATTATTTATTAGAAAAATATCAATTAAATATAACTCAATTGACACTTTATATATATATATACGGAGCTAGATTAATAAATTAATTTTAACTCTAATAAATTATATTATTATAAATATATATATATATATATAAATATTTAAAAATTAAAAATATTTATAATTATATAAATTTAAATTTTAAATTTATATTATAAAATTATAATATTATTATAATATATAATATTATAATATTTATTATTATATTATAAAAAATTACGATTATTTTATATAATAATAATTATATTTATAATTTTAATATATATAATTATTTAAAATAATTTTTTATATATATATATATATATTTTAATATATAATAATTATTTTAATATATTATAATTATTTTAAATATTTTTATATATATATAATATAAATTATAATAATTTAATAATTATAATAATTAAATTATTATATTTATTTTTATATTTTTAATTTTAATATAATTATTATTATTTAAAATAAAATATAATAATTTTAAATAATAATAATATTAATTTTAATATAATAATAATAATTTTGATTAATTTTAAAAAGAATTATTAAATTTAATCATAGTATCAAAATTGCGATATAATTACTATTATTATTTACATCCTAGGTACCCGCTAATGTATCTGGACATATGGATAACCTAGTGAAGACCCAGTAATTGCATAATTACAAGTACCCATAAGGTGCATATCACTAAAAGAGACGTACTAAAATTTCATACTTCCACCAAACGCCAGCAATTAGCAATCACTTTTCCATATCTCAACGTCTCAAGCGCCTACGAATATCGTTCATCGGGTATAGAATTCAACTATATCCTTGATTCATACTTGGAATACTCCTGACTCTGTTCTTACTTGTGTCGAACGCCTGTCTGCTCCTCGTAATCGATGGTGGGGCATCGTGGGATTTGGACTGTGGCATAAGCTTTCGCCGTTCGTCGTCGTGCATCTAGAGATATCATGGCGGCATCCCCCAAATTATCCAGCCTGAACTCCGACGGGGCAAGAATGTGGGAAAATGACTCCATCGAGGAGCGAATCTTCTGTGCGGCCCTGATCTGCTTAGAGGGCCACTACAATCAGTCTCCGGTATTGGGACCTCAATCTCTCGCCAAGACCACCGCCATAGTCTCCAAGACACTTGAGAAAACCCACACTTTCAAAGACGTTAGGTAGGTCGCACATTAAAGCTTCCCAGTGCGAGTTGCGGTCGTTTTAACAAATGTCATAGAGAGGTCCTGTCTAGAAACTTGCGGGTGTGGATATGGCTACGCCGGGCCGTAAGCGCTGCCATTTGTGACCTCAATGAGAAGTCTCTTGGTGTTCGATCGGAGCCTTTCGTCCAAACTAAGTTCTTCGACATTACTACACCAGAAGTTACCGCTCTCATAATAAAGAACTACGTACCTCTAAAAGAAGCCTTGCAGATGCTGAATAAACTCATGCACATTGCCCGCAATCTCCTCGTCACCACTGATCCTGAGGTACCTCAAGACTTATCCGCCGCCATATATTTTGACCATGAAGTTTACGAAGCCATATGCCTTTGTGTCAACGTGACAAGCAAGGGTATCGACGGGGAAATGCCTGAAGACGAATCATCCAGGGCTAAGCTAAACGAGATAACTGAGCTTTGTGAGTCGAGCTTGGAGCCTAAGCGGAGTCTAAAACACCTGCAGCATGTTGAGCATGGCTAACCGTCGGTAGGCAAGAAGGTTCTCGTCACATCCCTTCAACAAGCTCACAACTGGATCGCCAAGAACGATCGCAATAAGATGCTATTCTGGTACAAGGTACTTATAGAGTCGCCGGATGCTGACAGCAATCCGGGACCAGAAGATCGTCACGAGTCAGTTCTAGATTACCCGGCACCCAGAAGCATGCAACTTCGAGACGAAATATACAACTGGCTAAAACGATCCTGTCGGATGTCCGACACTGCGGTTGCTATATGTAAGGAATACTTTGATTCCCAGACCCCTGAAACGAGGGATCCATGGCTACCTCGCGAGGAGAACCTTCTTTCTTGGAATTACACTCCCCCAGAAATGTGGTCCTGGCAGCCTGACACCGACTCACGCGACGAGGCTAGTCAGCTCGTCTCAGCCTGGTATCCCGATGAGACGGACAGGTTCAAGCAAGACAAAGCCTACGGCCGTGTGTCGCACGAGCTAGATAAGTGGTGGTTCAGCGCACGCATCCCAAATTCAACTGACTGGAGTTTGAACATGTACTCGTCCGTTGACTCCGTTCCTCAGCGCATTAAGGAATGCGAAGCCAATCTCATGCAGCGCTATGCCGCAGCAGAGCCTCCGGAGGAGCCGAGTGATGCTGCCGAGCCCCCTCTAGAGCATGAACATAGTGTAGAGTTACACGGCCAGGCACCGCAAGCAACCCAGAATTTCGTACCGGAATACGATGAGTACGAGGAAGAAGCAGATGATGACGACTCGTATGGCGAAGGACCTATGACTGGACTCCTTACTGAGGTGCCAAACATTCTCGACCCGAAGCAGATCGAGGCGCTTCACATGATCGTAAAGTCTTGTATATTAGAATCTGCGGGTTCTGGCCCAACTCGGTACCGAGAGAACCTGCAACATTGCCGGTGCCGTATTCTACTGGCCACAGATTGCGGCAGGAATCTCTTTAGAGAAATGCTTGTCTTTATCGCCGTATGGGAAAAGGACGAGCAATCCCTCATATTTCAGATCAGTAGTCAGATCGTGCAGGCCATCCACGAGAATGCGCTTATTCCCTATGCATGGATGGCGTTACGAAGTCCCAAGGATATCATATCACCGGCGCAGACTATTCTCCTCCGACTGATAACTTACCTCTTCCGCGCGGCGCTCTACCCGCCCAAAGATTATAACCCCTACGCAGACCCTAAAACTGACGACGTAGAGAAAGTTCTCGCGAACGAAGATGTTCGTCTAGGGAAGATGCTAAATTACCTATACGGCTTATTTAGAAGCAGAATCGTCCCGGAATGCGTTGCCCTAATGAAGATACAGGGGGAAGTGAGAAAGAACCGACTCGATCCTGCAGATTTCCCGGTTGACAACTGGGATTTGGAGCGAGCTAAGGATGGCCTAGTCCAATACCTCGACTTTCTTTACACTGTCGCCGATATCGTTCCTCTCCGCCAGCACCTCATTGACTACGAGGCGGTGTATGAGCTTCTGCAACTGCTCGAGGGACTCGATATCGGAGTGGAGAAGGCCCCATTCCCAGGCGCCCGACGAAACGACCCCCCCGCCACACCGTCGACCACGACCTCGACGCTACAACCATCATCTTCAAACCCACCTCCCCCGCCGCCACCGCCTCCGCCCATCTCCGAACCTCCTCACGAGTTTCCGTGGGCCGGAATCAAGGGTCAGGTCCTATCCATTCTCGCGGCGCTCCTACAGCCGCCGCCCGGCCAGTCCTCGCCCGGCAACCCGACGGTACAGATGCAGATACTACGATATAACGGGATCGTACTACTTCTCAACTGCTGCCTGTACGACGACAACAACCGCTTCTGCCGTGAGCGCACCCAGCTGTGTCTCAAGTGGCTCATGGATGGGTGTCCCGACGCCTCGGATTTCCTACAGAATCTCGTGAGCACGAACCAACAACAGCAGCAGCCCGCGACACGCCCGCCCCCGGGAAGCGCCAGCATCACCCAGAACGTACGCATCGACGGCGTCCCCGGCGAAGTGCGCGTCCAGGTGCGAAGCTCTAGCGCGCCCGCTGGCGAGGTCGGAGATGTCCTTGGCGGGGTCGGCAGCGAGGGCGACGCCGGCCGGCTCGAAGAGAACAAGAGCCGTAGCGAGGATCTCGTAAACGATCTTTTAGCTTTGACGGTCGTGGACGAGGCCGGTAGGCTCGACGGCGACGAAACTGAAGATGATGATTTCATGTGAAAATTTGGGATATTAATTGGGTCGGTCTCGCGACTCTGTGTAAATAAGGCGTCTAGGGTTAACATTGTGGTTGAGGTTTATGGCCCTGGAGAAAGTTGGGGATTGGCACGATCTGCATTTCCCTGCGTATTGTATTGACGTCCAGACGTCGGATGTTTTCGCGTGTAGAATACATACAGACAGGATGACGTCTTCGTGGGATACGATCACGAACGGATTCTATCTATTAAAGGGTCTGTGTTTGCCAAGTGTATTCCATCATGTCAAGGCCAAGGAATTAGATACCTCACATGGTTATGTACATAGTTTCAACACAGATGAAGTTATACTCCTTGACGCGGTAGCAAAAAAGAAATGGTCAAATGTGGCGGCTCATGAAACTACCAGGCATGTGCTCGTCACCAAGCTACTCTATCAAGACCGAGCCCTTTCCGCTGTGTAGGACCACGGCTCTAATGATCGGGTATCAGGAGTAAGTAATGACCAAGGTGGCGATCACTAGAGAGCATTTTGGTCCGTCGTGAGATCCACAGAGAGAGACAACACATGTCTTACGTATGAAGGCAAGGCACCAGCAACATACCTGGTAAAAAAGTAGTCCTTAAGCATGAAAAGACAGTAGTAGAACGCAAGACCTCCACATCACTGGAACTAAGCTATGGAGTAATTAGTTTCCCAGAATGGATTTAGGAGACTTTCTAGTGGAAGAATAGGGAGATGTTGAAGTATACAATTGTCCAGGGGAGGAGACTGTCTAGTAATAGGGTATGGAGGTATGGAGGTGTAGAGTGAGCAAGACGAAAAGATTGTTCGGCGGAAATTATCTAGCTGTAAAGGTAGTTGTCAAGAACATCGGATACATGTGAGTGAGTGAAAATGCAGTTGCCAGAAGTATCTTACATACAATAAGGGAGATATCGAAGTGTGTGGTGATCAAAAGTAGGTGATTGACTCGTGCAAAGTGCAGTGGTCGAGAGTAGGGCACCGTCTGGCAGGGGAAAGAGGAATGAATAGTTTATATACTTCAGGTTTTAGTGTTCAATACTGCCCAACTCGCAAGTTTGGAAGCGTATAGAATTCCACATACGTACGTCGTATTTAAGCCCATATTTGCCGTCACCCACTTGATGAAACATGTAACCATCCACTTTCGTACTGAAAGCCGAAGCGGACGAGACTTGAAAAATTGACGTTCAGATATTCTACTTTCAGCTCTAGGCAATTAGTGAGAAACACAGCACGTGGATGGCTAGGGATGGTGTTAGACGAAAACTTACTTACATTATAGTTCGTCTACCAACATCGAAAATATGTATTGACGTAACTACACAAAATCAGACAGCGTACAAAGCCAATTAGTAACAATTCTTGTGGATTCTTGTGGAAATCAATTGACGTATTTCGTTTTAGCTTGTAAGTCTGGCTGTAAATTGATGTAGCTGGTCTTCACGCCTTATGGCGATCAAATGTTTCTGGCAACACTAGATCACGATCAGTTTTCAAAATTCAACTGGTGTCAGTCACGCTTCGCCTGGTTTTTAACGACAACCACATAGTACCTAGGTAGTCATTATAATATACCTAAGGTATTATATAATGCTTTATCACACTAAACTGCATGGAAAGCTTTTCCTTACGCTGTAGTTTTTGGAGATCTGATTGACAGGTAGCCAAACCTGCGTGCATCCTGAGGTCGATTAGCAAAGCGTCTGGGCATAAGGATGCCCTTGCAAGCATTGAGGAAAGAAACATCGCTGCTCGCAAGAAAACTGCACTTTTTGCAGAGATATCCAGCAAATTTATTTTTTATTTTTTTATCTTTTAAATTTAAAAATGTTTCTTAACAAGTCGATTAACCTAGCGAAATATTCCTGGGGTTCCAATGTTGGGTATAACCTGGTACGTAGGTAAATTCTACTAGTACTCTTTAGGCTCCTATTCCGCGCTAGCACCTGGAGTTACCTAATCAGTAGGCTCTAGGTACTAAGGTACGCATGTGCACGGGCCATTTGCATTTTTTAGTGCTGCAGCTCCATGATCTTTGTCGCGATCCAAACTTAACTATTGCAACCCGCAAACCGCAAACCGCAAACCGCGTACCAAAAAGAGCGACCTGCGATCTGCGAACCTCGACCCGCAACTTGTGCCGACAAGCTTCACGTAATTCTCTTATCGATGCTCCGGTGCCTGTCGACTTGACTTAGCAACAAGAGTGTGGTCTATTCAAAGTCGAGTGCCTTATTTAAGCAACCCGAGCGATTCTATCCTGGTCGCTATATTGCCTTCGCCGTCCGGTCGTTTGTCGTTCGTTGCCCTTCACCTTCTTCGAACAAGTACCCACGAGTACCCTCGAAAAACCTACTGGTAATGCTCTGCCCTGTTGGTTAGCCATCGAATTTTCTGCCGTATCCCCGACCCCAATTGGTCCTTGTCAAGTCATCATGGCTCCAGGCCGCGGTCCGGGGAACAAGGATCTCTACATCCACGAGATCGATCGCACCCCCGAGTATGTTGAGTTCATCCAGAAGCTACAGGATTTCCATGAAAAGCGCGGCACAGCATTCGAACCCGAGCCGCGACTCCCTACTATGCATGGCCACGTAAACGTGGACCTGCTAAAGCTCTACAAGGCAGTCATTGCAAAAGGAGGATATGACGAACTTAACAGAGTTCAGAAGGCCTGGGGTGTTCTCGCCGCTGAGCTAGGGATGCATCATATTGATAACAAGGGCATAGGACAGCTCTCCTTTCAGTTGAAGCAGGACTTTTACCGATACCTTGCAGCTTTCTGGATCCAAGACCAATACGACCGGGAACCCCCGCCCAAGGAGATTCTCGAGCAGCAGTCGTGTGCAAGCAAGCATGGCCCCGTTTTGACTCGCACCGCCGAGAATTTCAAACTTTCCTCCAGTCGATCTGGTGTCGAGACACCTGGCCGAGATGAGCGGCCTAGTGAGAGCACCCCGGTCTCTGGGAACAGAGCTTCCGGCCGTCTTCGTGAAGCTCCGCCTCAGCGGGTTCCATTCCAGCCCGAGACTGGTCCCAGCCGCCAGCCCAGACAGACCTCGCAGAATGCTACGCCGGCTGCTGCCACCACGACACATACTTCTCACCCTCCTCATACCCAGCCCACTAACCATCACCTCCCTCAACATCACAACCCCAATAACCCGCTTCATCTGATACAAGCCCAGCAAGCAGCCCTCCGAGGTGCATCAAGCACCTTTACCCCCACAAACCCAGACACTGCATCACGCATACTGGAGCCTTTCGAACCTCGTCCTCCGATATCCGTGCCTCTACGCCCCGTTAATACTCCTGGAAACAACCCAGTAGAGTTTGCCAAGCGGCAACGTCAGCTACGAGCTGCCGCTGGCATCTCCGACACCCAGGTGTTCCTTCGACCGGCCATTCCAGGAATTGGTTTTGAAGGGCCGAACATCTACATGCGATGTCTCCAAGCCCTCCGCTCGGGTATTCCCGCCGAACAGTCGTTTGCACTTAACCACCTTGTGAAGATATCATTTGAACGCGGCGATAAGTATAAGTTCGAATCTTTTCTTGGATTGGCCGAGGGTCTGATTGAGAAAGCCCTAGAAATCAGCAGCTTATTTTACGGTGTCGACTGGCAGATTTCTTACATGAACGACCAGGGTTCTCACTCCGGTGAGTCGGAGAACTCGGAAATCGCGATCCTGGATGGGCTTAATGGCACGAGCGATATTCTCGACCGGATCAGTAAAGTCAAACCCAAGCCGGTTCTCGACCATATGCAGCCAGCAGAGTTCAGCGACCGCCTCTTGCGAATTACCGAAGCTGTCCTGACCATTCGCAACATGGTCATGTTGGTAGAGAACTCCATCTATATGGCGGACGTGTATCCCCTGAAGGACCTACTCTGCATTATTCTACGTCTCCCGGAGTTGGAAATGCTTGTCGAGATTAAGCACTTTGCTCTAGACACTGCCGAGCAGCTGACGCCCTGGCTCATGCTCGATTCAGACGACCCTCTCTACCAGACTCTACTCCTGCAGTTATACTCAACAGATCGGGGTACAATACTGACGTCCCTTCGCGCCATCAGCCGAATATCCATGAACTTAGAGGCAACGAATAAACTCCAGAACGTGCCGGCTATAGTCCTGCAGAATATAATAAATTGGCTTCTACTGAACGACGAGGAATTGATGGATGCGTGCCTAGATTTCCTATACCAATATACGGCAGTAGTGGCAAATGTTGAGTTCCTACTGAAGGCCGTGAATATGGAGCATGTTGTACCGCATCTTGTTCGGCTCCTAGCACACGGCTCCAAGCGGGTAAAGGAGGACAGGGTACTTGAACCGGAACGAAAGGCACCAGCTTCGGAAGAAGTTGCAACTCTACCCCCGGATCTCCAAGAGGAACTGACGAAGACGGACGAACCTCAGAGATGCTTCAAATGGCTACAGAGCTTGTTCGAGGAAGATCCCGAGTCACACATTACACAAATCGCCATATGGCAGGCCTACCAAAGTTCTTTTGGAGCCTTAGCTGGTGGTTCGAGAAATGTGCTTAGCGCAGCTGATTTTATTCGGAACGTGAGCCATGTTTTTTCAAAAGCCCGCGCTCAAATCATTAGGAGCCAGCGTTCCGAGCAGTCAGACCTATTCATAATAGAAGGCATCCGAGCACGAACGATGCCAATCGACCCAGAGAAGAAGGACGAATACTCTCCTTGCCGATGGATGGTAGCCAAAGGTCCATACACGAAGAGATGTAACCAGTTTTTCTTGGGGGGTGAGAAGATGTGGCACCATGTCTTAGCGGCCCATCTAGGTATCGCAATGGGCGAGGGTGGCAAGATTGAGAATAAAGAAGTGAATGCGTCTTGTGATTGGGAAAGCTGCCTGAAGTACCCGCAGCCGGCGCAGATGAGGTTGTCGGAGCTGACGCGCCACATCAAGACTCACTTTCCTTCGCCGCAAAAGCGCCCACTTAGCGAAGGGTCGCTAGATTCGTCGGCTAAGCGGCAACGCAGAGCATACATCACACCGGCGAAGACTATGAGCCTTGCCTGGGAGCAGACCATCGTGACGCGAGACGAACGGAATCCCAAGATGGAACAAGCAGCTGGTATCCCCCTTAGCGCCGTGTTGGTGCTCCGCAACATTGCTCGTAATGTAGTCAAGACAGAGTCGGAGGAGCAATTGCTCAAGAAGCACGAGATGGGCGGCGAGGGCGGTGGATGGAATGAAAAGCTGTTCCGCCCCGTCATGGCTCGCCTGTTCGAGGTTATGACAGAGAACAGAGCAATGGTACGTAGTTTCCCAACTTTTTTTATTGACCCGAGTCCCGCATCTCAAAGCAGACTACTTCTCATCTATTGGAATCATTTACTGACACCCCCCAGGCCGATTATATTACTTCGCTCCTGCAACTGGTGCAGGACGACTACGCCCCCCTCTATTGAAGAGATCGTTTCTACTAGATCTCCCGCGTAGCCTCGCCATTGGTAGCAATGCAGCGGCAATGGGAACAGAAGTGGAGTGAGATGGGATGTGGCCAAGTACGATGGGGGGTAGGGGGGCTTATCAATTCGGATGGATCAAGTGCTAGCTAGCTGCACTGTCCATGTATAGGACTAAATACCCAGGCGTTTGAGAGTCGGTTGGGTTGAAAGGGGGAAAGGGACCAAAGCTAGGAATTCCCTCCGGTGAATTGTCTTAGATACGTAGGTAGGCGTGTACCTCTTTAGTAATTGTCTTTGCTCAGTACCTACCTGGCCGTGCCATCATCATTGCTGATACAAGTAAGATTTTTAACGCGGAATCTAATAAGTACCTAGGTACGTTTGGCTCCGTCGGCCTTCGTTGTGAACGTTGCTTGATTAACTCTGATAAAATCTGTGAAAACCGTGTATAAAAGGTAGGTAGGCAGTGCTACAAGAATAAGGGATGGGGTAGGTACCTAGGCATCAAGGATGAAACGAGCACTTTTACTTAGAGCAAAACATTCCTTAATGGCAATGCTCGAGACAATATGTAAAGACATTACGAAGGTCAGGGCCAGAATTATGATGATCTCGATCCGTAAATTCTCATATATAGAATTTTGAATAGGAAATACAATACCGTGACCGGTACTACTACACATTTGCGATTCTTTTAGGTTAGTCTAGACCTTCGTACCTTGCGATCCTCTTAAGGTTTACACCTATCCATCACGACCAAGTTCTCATATCAATTTTTATCTATTACTGCTAGACCTTTTTAATTACTGTCCGTTTTAATTTCTTTTTACAAATACTATTGTAGGCTGGTCACGTCGCGATTGAGCACGCCCCATACTGCTGCTATACTACCACACAGAATTCACCGAACGAGAATCTGCCAGGGGGTTGCGCGTAGAATCCTACTCTCGGCGACCGGCCTGTCCGTCCCGCACGGCCTGGAGGATAAGCTCCTTGGCCTTCTCGCAGCCTTCCTTAGAACCTAGGATCTCGATAGCTTCGTCTCTAGCTTGGTCGCGGGGAACATTGATCTTGCAACCGCTTTGCTTGCGAATCGAGTTGACCTTGGAGCCACCCTGACCAATGACGTGGCGGTACGTGGACGGGTCTGGGAGAATAAGATAACCGATGGTGCTGTTTTTTTGGGCTTGGTCGAGCGCTGCCGTGATGGCCCTCTTCGCCTTCTCAATGTTATCCGTGTTGCCTTTTAGCACCCACGGAATCTCGCCGTCCTCCGTGGATGCCGTGTCAACAATGGTCCACGAGTGCGCATCTGCGGCTGCTTCCACATCATCTGTAATGAGAGGAAGGGCACCATTGCTAGCCCGTGTTGTACTCGGTTTAGGTTTCGATGGAACAGCATGGCCGGCGTGGTCGACTGTGACTTTGTGCTCATTTCTGAGCTTTCGGAAGAACTGGCCATTGTCTGAAATGGCATGGTGATATTTGAGAGGAACTTGGATCGTCTCACCCTGCTGTTCCTTGATGATAGACGATATGTGTTCCTTGGCCTTTTCGACATTGGCGGGCTGCCCGACCAGCTTCACGGCGGTCAAACCGCTCCCCTGTCGCGGAATATCAATGGAGACGCCGAGCTGCGACTCGAGCTGACGCTTTGCCTCACCACCCCGACCGATCAGCGACCGGTGCTTCTCCACAGGCACCTCGACGGTATCCGTCACTTGGCTTGCGCGCTCTGATACTACGGCATTTATGCTGGCGATAATCTTATCGACAACGTCGTGTCGGCCTTCAATTCTGATTGAATTGCCGTCGGTGTCTTGTTTGGGGAACTGAATGGTCCGGGCCTGCAGTCGCCTGTCCTCGGGGCCACCAGCTTTGATTACAATATCGCGCAGAGTTGAGCCTGTTCAGTGTTAGCGTTCATCGACCAGCATATAAGGAATAACATACCACCAGGACCAATCAGGTTCTTGTGCCATTTCCTGTCTACTTCTACTGTCTTCGTGACTGTCTCGTCAAATACAGCCTTCTTCTCTTCGATTATCTTCTTTGCTGCCGCAACCTGAGCCTTAGTGCCCTTGATCAGGATTTCGACTATGGCACCTGGGGCTTCGTTCCGATCATTAGGGATATCGATTTTTGCGCCTGTAGTCTGTCGGAGCTCATCCATACCAGCGCCGCCAGAGCCGATCAGCGACGGGAGCTGCTTTTGCTGAACACCTACCGAAGCTGTAAAAGAGTTGTCCTTGAGATACTGGTATAGAGAATAAATCTCGTCGCGGGCCTCGTCTGCGCCCTTTTTAGGACCCCGGATCGTAACTTCGTCGGGTCCTTGCTGCTTACGAGGCTTCCCAGCTTCGCTTGCAGCATCGGCAACTGACTCGTCATCCTTGCCAGGCTTTGCGGTCTTGGGGAAGTTGATATGGACACCGTATCGGTTCTGAAGACGATGGATCTGGCTACCTTGGGCGCCAATTAGTTCTCGGTGGTACTTGGGCTCAATCTTCAAGGTATGATTGGTCTCGTCAGCCCACTGGCGGGCGAGACTGGCGATATGAGCCTTGGCCCGATCACTCTTCGCCTTAGGTCCTTTAAGTTCAACCTCCCCGTTCTGAACCTGAATGTCCACGTCAAACTTCTCGCGCAGCTCGTTGATGTGGCTGCCGCCTTTTCCGATGAGATGGTTGGCGAATTTCTGCGGGAAGTCAAACTTCAAAATGAAGCCTCGCTCTTTTTCATCTTCCTTCTCCTGCTCGACGAAAACGGCGGCTTTCTTCGAGAGTGATTCCACGCTAGAAGCAGGTCCTCGGAATGTGACCGTAGTGCCTCTCACGCTAACGCGAACGGGGATGTCACCGGCAGCGCGAGTTGTCGCATCTTGCTCCTTCTTGATGAACCGCCGCAATTTCTCTTGATACCTAAGATTGTTTGTGAGCACAATGCGTCATTTGAGGGTACACAGTAGGGATACATACTTCACAGGTACTTCCAGGGTTTCCGTGCTCACCTGCTCCTGGTGGTTGAGGATTTCAAGAATGTGCTTGCGGGCATCGGATAGTCCACGCTGGAATTGCGCAAGTTCAGCTGCAGTAGGAGCCTTTTGGGGAACCTGATATGCCTCTTCAGGGGTAGTTGCACCTTCGTAGACCAAAAGTACCGGGATGTCGCCTTCGGTAGCGTCCGGCACGATCAGGTTGACACCAAAATCATTTTGGACTGTAGGGCGCACATCGCTCCTGAGGTACGAATGGAAGAATGGGTCAACCGGAACCGTTGCCAATCGAGAAGGGGGGTGGCTGTTTATGATGGAGCTCATTTCCTTTTGAGCTTTGAGTGCATTCTTGCCCTCTCTTGCGTACAATTCCCAAGGACTAACTATGCCCTCAGAGAAAGGTGTGTTAATGTGAATTTGATACAGTTTTTCCAGCCGCTCAATTTCTTTCCTTTGGCGAAGGTACCGAGAAATATCGCGAGAATAGGCTGGAGCGCCGCCCGAGGCAATCCTATGATGTCTCGCCACATCGAATACGGAAGTGTGCACTTGAGTGGCCAGGTCCATGGCCTTTTCCAATCCAGCATTTACATCATCGGCTCGGCCAATGACGGTAACGGTATCGACCCCAGGTGTGCTAGGCAAAACAACAACACAGTTCGTGTCAGCGAAGAAATCCTCGTTCGGAATACCCCTATCACCAATGATAAATTGATGAGTGCCTTGGCGAATCTCCACCTGATCTAGGAGCAGCTGGTTTTGGAGCTCCTGTACTTGACGCTCGATGGCAGCTCGCGCGGACTGAACAGCGGCACGCTCGCCAGCGAGTTGGATGTAGTTATCATTGCTGGGGGCAGCAAACGCGGGCCTCTGCCCAGCCGCCGGTACCTGAGGAACCGACGCAGACCACGGCTGGTGGGGTGGCACGCGAACCTGAACACCGTGCTCAGCTTCCAGAGCCGAAGCGAGTCGGTTATTAGGACCAGCAATGAATGGATAGAACTCGATTGGAATAGACTTCAGCTTCGTGTTGACATTTGCTGATCGTTCTCCTGCAATCTTGTTTATCTCATTACGAGCTACGGCAGCGGAAATAGCGTTGCCTTCAACAATCACATCAATGATGGCATCATCGTCATCGTCCACATTACCCGCGCTCTCATCAACCTTTGGCAACTGAATTTTGGCGCCTGACTTCTCTTGAATGGATTTGATGGTGGATCCTTGCTTGCCAATGATATGGGCGCGAGCGGACTGCGGGATCGGTACTCTAACGGTAGTCTACAAGAAATAAAAGTTAATCAGGCTCCAGGGCCGATGAAGTATCTCCAAGACTAGGTACTTGCCTTGCTCCCAATTTGCTGAACCAAATCTCGAAGAGCCTGCTGAGCCTTATCCTGCGGCCCAGTTGCTTCGAACTTGAGGTGGCCATTGGGACCAGGAACCATCGAGATCACAGCACGAGACTTGCGATTGATATCCTTTACAATATCGGGGATAGGGCGCTTGAGCTGGTTACGAGGTAAAATATATTGTTGCTCCAGTACAACCGCTTCAACATTGCGACCGGGAATCGACATCGAGGGGGGGACACCAGTGGGGGTTGAAACACCTGATGCTGGAGTGGAAGTACGGGGAGTACCGTTAGCTGACCACGAAGTTCCGTTGGCCTTGCCATTGGCACCTCCTTTCGCTCCACCCCAAATTGGAGAAATGTTAGACTTGGACGCAGCCGCCTTCGGGACACCAAGCTCGGGGAAAGCCTCGTGGGATTGAGTGTCGAGAGAACCAGAATCACGCGCAGGCTGCTTACCAGCTGCCTTGGTGGAGACGGTCTGACCCCATGAAGACTTTTCGGGAGCATCAGCAGCTGAGGGGGACTTAAGATCCTCGTCAGGAACATCCTCGACTGTAACACGCAGAGGGTTCTCGGCATGCTGCTGGAGGAGTCTGGCCGCAGCCGAACCCTCAACATTATTGGTTTCAGTTGCCATGTTGTGGACGCTTACTATCGGCGAATGGAATCGATGAGGACGAAGCGGCGGGTTGGCAGAATTATTAGTCGCTATCCGTGATGAAACTTGAAGCTAAGTATAACCAGTCAGAAACCAACAGCATCAGTAAGAGATATATACGACCTGGTTGATGGAAACCAGTGGTGAGGAATAGGCCCGGCAGCGAGTTGGATAGACTTACTCTTCTATTTCCCTGGGAATTAAAGACTAGGTAGACAATCAAGAGA
Source organism: Hypoxylon sp. FL1150 (assembly GCA_022495205.1). Classification (NCBI taxonomy): domain Eukaryota; kingdom Fungi; phylum Ascomycota; class Sordariomycetes; order Xylariales; family Hypoxylaceae; genus Hypoxylon; species Hypoxylon sp. FL1150. Next base: position 177,036 of record MU376182.1, read on the forward strand.
TAGCTGCTGGAAATGGGTGATCGACAAGACCGATGGAGAGAATCACACGTAGTAGTACCGAGACAGAGGGCGGCGAAGAGACGATGGAGGTGGACAGAAAGGAAAACTAGAACATGATGCACAATTAGGAGTATACACGGGTTCCAGCTTGCGTTTCGACAGTTGAGTAGGGAAAAGATTGAGGAACGGAGGAGAGGAGAGAAATTGATGAGCAGAGTAGAGAATTAGGAGTGGATGGAAGTATGTAATTGACGAGACGGTCAGGTAATTAGAGGAGGGACAAGATTTTGTGAGGTAGGCGATGCTATAACGACGAAAGGACGATGGCTAATTCTTACGTTCTTGGCCAACAATTCGACTTTTCGAATTTTATTGATCCGAAGTCCAAGGAGGCACAGGGCACTAGGCACGGCGTAGCTCCGAGTTACTGGATTGCTTGGCGATGTACACTCACATACACTTTGGTACTGCAGAATACATGTTTCGGTAATGGAGAAATACTAGGTACCTATGTATGTATGTATTAACCACTAGGTTATGGGGTTGAGGCAAGCCCCGCACCTTCCCCACCTCACACTGCGCAGGCCGCCCTCGTCTTCAGCCCCGAGTCCCCTAAGAACCCCAACAATATATAGGTGCCTTAGATCGCCTGCATCGACGCCACTATTTCGCAGAAGCTTTGCTTCGTCAATGGTCGAGAGCTCTTGTGAATCATAGAGCGTTATGGGGAATAAAGGTGTAAGTTGAGCTAAACCTTATAACGGTGTCGGTAGCATTGGCTACATACAACTTGCATATCCATTGGTATACTACATACCTAGGTATGTAGTACCTTATATATCATCATACAGTAGATACGCAGTGAGGATACTGGTCATTCGTAGTAATCTCTTCAAATACCATCACATACCTTAGGTAGGTACCTATATGTGTAGATACAGATATGTCCGAAAAGAGGAAAGTAACTTTTCAAATGTTGAAGTACTTACTCACCTATCTCAATACAGGTCGAGTAACACACAATCCATCCAAAGGTGCCTTTCACACACTACATATTCTTGTCTCCATGATTGGAAACCAGTTCCTTTGATTTTGACATTGCCAAGGCCCATATGACAGGCATTTGAGAATGCTGGAGAGCTTCGAGTCGGTGAAGAATGGGGTTCCCATTTCCTCTTCACCAACTTAGTTCGATGCCGCTGTGGCCCTCGCAATAGGGGTGGGAATAAGATAGTATTGCATGGCCTAGGGATAGGAGCGTGTTGATCGAGGAATGGCATGCCATTAGATATCAAGGTCGGCAAGTCAACAATCTCCGGGAAGAGCTCGCCCATAATAGGTCTCCCAGCAAAGGTGAAGCAGCAGATATATGGCACAACCACACACGAATGCTCGAGGACAGGCGGGCAGAACAGAACAAGATTTCAGCAGGCAACGTCCCTACGTCCCTACGTAAGCCTTTGGTCATGTAGGATGCCTCTCTTTAAAGGAAGAATGTTGGACGTGGACCGAGCTGACATAGATGTAGGTATCCTTGGGCCTATCATGGCCGACAGGAACGGCCCGGTATGCAAATTGCCGTTTGTTTGTGTAAGGGTTTTGAGCACGCATGGCTAGAGTTGCAACACCATCTAGAAATGTCGCATCCGTAATCGAACCTTGACTACCCTTCGGGATCAAGACGGCAGCAAAACATAGCGACATAGTGGTGGAGGAATCGACGCTACCATATAAGCGCTTCTGCCAATGTTCTACAAGAACATATATACCTTTCAACCAATCAGCGACATAGACTTCCCGCCGGCCAACAGAGGAACTTGAATATCTCCTAAGGCGTCATCTGCAGACTAATAAGATCTGAGATTAATTCAAGTGAGGCATTCCGAAACTTCGGTCATCGAGTAGAGTTGAAACCATACATGCGGATCTTGATGGTCGGGCAATTTGCTTTCGTAGCCATGTCGGGGGGCATGAATAAACCATGAACCTTAATGGATTCAGAAGCATTGTTTCAAAGGTGGCCAAAATGGAAGGGACAAAAGCGCGTGTAGTTAAGTAAATGCTATCATGTGGCGCAAATGGACCAATCGAACCTCAAACGGTGTGGCATGGCGTGATAGTCGGAAGAACAACGACTGGTTATCAAGAGGCTCTAGATCGAGTTAGAGGCAGTCGACTAGGCGTCAAGCAACGACGATATCTCGTGGATGAATCAAAGAAAATCTTCGATGAAGTGACTTGGATAGGTACCCACGTGTATATGGCATGTGTCATTCCCATCTTAGATTCTTTGGGTCCCAGGAGCTTGATGCAATAAGAGCCGCTGCATGGTCGCTTAAGGAACCTGGGCGTCTATAGGAAGCTTGAAAGTTTATGCTGCAGTTCGATGTTTATTGAGGGTGATACAGCAGTGGATCTGGAATAGGGACGAACGCCTTTAATCCGGGGTGAGAGATACCTAACGGGCGAGACCTGAAACTTGCGACTCGTTGAATATTTCTACTACAACTTAAGACCGTCTTTTCTACGCTGAAATCTTGGGAAGTAAGTATCTTGGTGTAGGCGTCAGGTAGGTAGGTCAGCATAGACGCGTAATATCAGGTGGCTAAATGGACGAATACAGAAGTTCTTGGAGTTGTTATTACGTTGGAACAGGAAGAACAAAAGAGCAGGAGAATAAAGACCAAAGCTAGAAGGAACCAAGATTGACTCGACCAACCATCAAAAACAGGCCGTTACAGACCAAGCCAAGTCTGGTCCTTTCTTCAACGGGCCGGCCATCTTAGCTGCAGAGGTTAGAATAAGCCCGCATACATGTACATACGACGGCCACCAACTAAACCTTAGGCATGTTTCGAGTATGGGGCAACAAGGTCGGAAAGCTAGGTGATAAATGGTATCGATCAGCGGTTTGAAATCATTCGGTGATGTGGCTAACCAAGTAGCTGCAAATCAAGTTTCATAATGCCATACCTTTACGCTTTTCATCAGACCCTCTTGAGTATTCTCATAGATAATGCTATCAGGCATACTTGGAGAAGAGTTGAAATCCGATTTTTACTATTCTCTGCAGTACCTTAGGTACCTAAGGTACCTATTCGCGGCGGCTATTCGTAAGTACCTGATTACATGTGTAGCTCAGCCACGATCTCCAAGTAACACAGTTAACCGCACTCTCTCCCGCACGTTGACGACCCACCCTTTCCGCTGTCTGCCTTTCTCCAAGATGCAGGTGTCGCGACAACTTGAACCCCTCCCCAATCGATTCATACCCGCTTGACATTCCATTCCTAGGTACTTTACGGTAGCTTCCGTTGATTTGAAGAGATTGGACACCTTACCCTTTTTCCCTCACCCTCACTGAGAAAGATTGAGTAAGTAATTGAATGGGAGAAAGAAGGGCATATGGACATCTAAAAGTCTAGTTTCTAGTTGGAGAGTGGAGGAATTGATTTTCCCCTTTAACTCTAGCCTTAATCATCCTATTTTCATGCATGCTTGTTACGTGCACACCAATGCACACCCCTAGTCCCTCACCTTACCCAATAATGGTATAAACCTATTATCCCACGCGTTGTCCCCGGCCAGAAGTGGTAACGCGGTATGTACATAATAGAAGTGTTGTCCATACACAGCTAGATAATAGATAGCCTAGTGATAGATAAAAAAAAAAAGAGGGAAAATTAGAAGGGAGTGCAGAGGACCCAGCAGGTCGGAGCATGAAATAGAAAACACCTCTACATCTGCGTTTACATCTGCACCCATTCTGTGCACCTTTACACCCCTCATCACTCTGTCGGGTGTTTTCCAGTTCCTCGTCAGCCATGGTTTCATCGCTTGACCCATTCATTCTCATTTTTACTTGTCACTAAAAAATAATCAATACCCCCCCAAAAATAAGCAAAAAGACTAAAAACTCTTTCCCCCCCCCCCCCCCATTCCAAGCTACCTTTTAAAGGTAGAAATGGACAGCCACAACACTAACGTAGAGAACCTGCAGCACCGACAGCAACAGCAGCAGCAGCAACAGCAACAACAACAACAGCAACAGCAACAGCGCCGCAATAGATTAACTAAGAAGCCACCTTCCCAACTTCACGGACATAGCTACTCCCTCACCGCCAATGGTCGCTTTGACGCCCAATCCCTCCAGAGCAAACGGAGCACCACCAGTCTGAGGCGGGCTCCAAGCGCTCCCCACAGAACGTCCACTACTACAGCTAACAGTGTAGCTAACGTTAACGCTGGAGTTGGAGTTGGCATTAACAACGCGTCAAACTCCTCCGCCTCCTCGCCCCGTTCCCGCCATCCACCTCCCATTTCTAGTGTCAACTACGGATATACCACTCACTCTTCACCTGCATTGTCTCCAGCCGAACATCTGCCCTCGCCCTTTTCGCCAACCCATCAACTGGCCTCGCCTGCCAGCCACGCATCCCCCGCAGCCGACAGACGAGGGACCGGGTCGCCTGGACGAGGCATTGGCGTTGGCCCTGGGTATTCGACAGCAGGAGATCAGCGATTGTCTGATTCCTACCTCCATCAACCTCTCTCCTCCCAGACCCCCGAAGAGTTCGTCGGCGCACCTTTTGACGGCAACTTCATCCTGGACCACTTCGAGGCCACCAAGTCGCCCACCTACCAATATTCCACTCATACTCGTCCCGCACTGCCCCCGCCATCCAAGACGAGCCCCGACCCGCGTCTAATGAGTCCTCCCTTACGACAGTCAGCCAGCTTCTCAGCCTTCGACGCCAACATGTCGGAGAAGTCGCATGGCGCGCGTGTCAACGAAAGCCAAGTCGTTGCCCCGAAACGGTACTCGGACGAGGGCAAAGAAAACAAGGGACCCGGTGTCTTAAGGAAAAAGTCAGGCTTTTCCGGCCTCATGAGCACATTGGTGGGGTCGCCCAAGAAGCCTATCATATCGGCGCCGGAGAATCCAGTACACGTCACCCACGTCGGTTACGACAGCTCTACGGGCCAATTTACCGTGAGTCTGGCCCGATTCAATCCTCGAGTCCAACCCGGGCTCTGCCAGATGCTGACTTGTGCCTACAGGGTTTACCTAAAGAGTGGCAGCGCCTCATCAACGAGAGTGGTATTCCAGAGAATGCTCGGAGGGAAAACCCCCAGATGATCGCAGACATCGTCACATTCTACAAGGAAACCACCGAGAAGCCGCACGAGGACCAGGTCCTAGAGAAGTTCCATGATGCGAGAGCTGCTGAATTGCGCACCCCCTCTGGAGGAATGGCAACATCCCCCGGCATGTATGCGTCAAACTATGCGGGTATGTCACCTATGATCAGTCCACCAGCAAGTCCGAGATTTCCAATCGTGAATAATGAAGGCACCTTCGAGAACCCTCGCGCCCCCCCTCCGGTACCCGTACCTGGCAAGAGCCCGGCGCTGCACTCCCTCAAGGACCACGCCAACCTGCAGCCCAGTCGACCCGCACCGAAACCCCCCGTCTCCCTACAGACGCGCGCGCAGATGCCCTATCCTACTAAGGACTCGGGCATCGGTATGGCGCAATCCGGCGAAGATCTTCACTCGGCAGGCCCCCACGCCCCGTCGATGAAGGAAAATGTTCCCATGCTCCCCGAAGAGCACCGATCGAGATCGAACTCCGTGCGAACCCCCGTCGCCCAACCGTCGCCCGCACAGCAGGCAGCCTACCAACAACAGCTCATGCAGCACCAGCAGGAACAAGCGATGGCTCAGGCCCAGGCTGCTATGAAGGGTCAACTCAGCAGGTCTGCGAGTACTAAGCAACCCCCCTCTCAACCTACGCCTTCAAGTACGCAGCATCAAATGGGTCGTGGGCCAGAGACTAACGGTGTTGGTGGCGCAACTCACCCAGGACGTGTCGGTCCTCCAGCCCAGCAATCTCGCCCCCGCAATCGACCCCGGCAGAGCAACAGCATCGACGTGGCGGCAGCCTTGAAACGCATTTGCTCCGAAGGCGATCCCCGCGAGCTTTACCGTGGTTTCACCAAGATCGGCCAAGGTGCCTCTGGAGGAGTCTATACCGGTCATGAAAGGGGATCGAATCGACTAGTGGCCATCAAGCAGATGAACCTCGAGCAGCAACCAAAGAAAGATCTTATCATCAACGAGATCCTCGTCATGAAGGAGAGTTCGCACCCGAACATCGTTAATTTCATAGACAGCTATCTATGCGGTGGCGAGTTATGGGTCATCATGGAATACATGGAAGGTGGCAGCTTGACGGACGTCGTCACCTTTAATATCATGACAGAAGGACAAATTGCCTCTGTGTGCAGGGAGACGCTAAAAGGACTGCAACATTTACACTCCAAGGGAGTTATCCACAGAGATATTAAGTCTGACAATATTCTCTTGTCGCTAGATGGCAATATCAAACTCAGTGAGTCTTCGTGCTAGTGGCCGGCACATAAGAATGGCATTGGAAAACTAATATTCATCGACAGCCGATTTCGGGTTTTGTGCACAAATCAACGAGGCGCACAATAAACGGACCACAATGGTCGGCACGCCGTATTGGATGGCTCCAGAGGTTGTCACTAGGAAAGAATACGGAAGAAAAGTCGACATTTGGTCTTTGGGTATTATGGCCATCGAAATGATAGAAGGAGAGCCCCCGTACCTCACAGAATCGCCTCTCCGTGCCTTATGGTTGATTGCTACCAATGGGACGCCGCAGATCAAGGAAGAGCATAACCTGTCTCCAGTATTCCGGGATTTCCTATATTTCGCCCTCAAGGTGGACCCGGAGAAGAGAGCGAGTGCCCATGACTTATTGAGAGTAAGTTCCTCCCCTACTTGAAATATAGGCTTCAGAAAACTAACTTGGCTATAGCATGATTTCATGAAGACATGCATCGATTTATCGTCTTTATCACCCCTCGTCCGAGCCGCCCGAGAGGCCCGATTGGAGGAGAAGGCTAACAAAGGTCAATAAAAGCTAGCTAGCTAGCTATTGGCGTTATGGTGCTTGGAGGCATTGGGAATAATTCAAGCCACCCAACTCTTTGGACTTGAATACCTGCCGCCACGCAGAGGCATGTGAAAACGTCGATGACAACGATGGCAACGATAACAAGCGCTTTGCTATATCTGGGTGTTGCATGAGGTGGTGCTGTTATGAGTGTCTACACGAAAATGAGGTCACGGAAGAGATGCGAAAGGCGGCAATGGGCCAAGGGCCAATAGCCCTTGAAGAGGAGCGGCCCTATTGCTTTGTACATACCTAGTGAGATGATACCATCCAATGTACTCCTTGGACAATATGTCCACCGGAAAATTTAGAGATAAACAGCTAGACGAAACGAGAGCCCTTGAGTAACATAAGTCTTTGTAGGCTTTAGCAAAAAAGTGACAATTGCATTATCAACCATGATGACAGTCACACCTGTACGACGTGGCTACTTCGACCCCTATTTAGAAGCTGCGATGAACAAATCCACATGTTTGTTTCCTTTTCCCTTTTACCCCCTTTGCAAATATCTAGAACTCACAGAGATCAGCATCTTGCATATCATCACGGGTTGTTCGTCTATTTGGGTTCACTCGTATCTGCTGTTCCCTTCGGTGTAATAGATTGCCTTGATAAGGAAATGAATAAACTCCAATATACTATTTGCATCACTAAATATTATCTTTGTATACTTGGTGATCTCCTCTTCCTATATATTTCATTATATTTCCCATAGTAGAAACCTATACCATCCCATAGAGCTAGGAATACATCAGCCTCCGACGATTAAACCGAGAATCCAAACCCGACACGGCCTATACACCTTTGACTCACTAACAAGGATACCAGACTAAAACTTTCAAGATGTCGATCTCATAGTTGCACTGTAACTGACTCGATTAGGCCGGAGTACTCAACGAACTTTTGCAACCTCAGAGGAGGGGCTTTCACATCCTATGATGCAGACATCCTCCCTCTTAGCCCATTCTTTGGCGTAGAATATCAAATACAACCCCCTTTTCTCCCAGATTTACATATAGGTACATGATACAGAAACAGAACCAATTTGGTACTTTGTCTGCGAGTAAGTGGTTCGTTGCTTACCGAGGTAGGCAGGCTGGAAGTGTCAGGCTTTGGCTTTCCTGGCCCCCAGCCTTCCTCTAGGTCCTCTAGAAGGCATCGTGGCCTAGGATGGTAGCCTTGCAGCTACCAGGACGTGGATCAGCTATCAGGATATGGATTGGCTCCCTTGGGACTCTTTTAATAACAGACTCCTTTGTCTGTTATCTTGTATATACAGACAACCTCGTAGCTGTTAGATTCGTAGCTCTTCGTGCAACAACATAGTTGTTACCCTTATCGCTTGGTCGGCCTTGTGACAGGAAGATACAATTAGATACAACAACCTAGGACTTGTATCGCTTCATCTAGCTTCTGAGGCATAAGACCATCCCAAGAACCAAAATCATCATCAATAGGAAGCATAAGACTTTCATTATTGTCTAGAGACGAGTTCTGTCTATCTATCCCTTTGCTGTCCCGTATCCAACCCGATGATCATTTTCTCCGTATAAACCAAGTTCGGCATGGTTCGAAGGAGCAGCGTATCCATCCAAAGGTACCAGTAGATCTAAATCTTCCTCTAAAAGCACGCAATGCCTTAATGTTCTTCTTTTTCAAACGACGATAACAACTCCTTTTCACCTCTATGGCGGCTGATTGTGTGATGGTATCAACCCTTCCCATTTTCCCACTCTCAAAATCGTTTTTGCGCTCCCATGTCGTATATGTGCGGACAGACTCCAGGTGTACCAGCGATCAGTAAGATAGCTAAAGTCTGTGCCGCTGCATTGATCCGAAAATCCGAAAAGCGAAAAAATAGCAAAGCTACCAACATGCCATAGAAATATGACCAAGGTCCATTTAGGTATGCTCATGAATGAGGAATTGGGGATAGGTGGTGACACATCGATTATGGATTGATGACAATGTTGATCGGAGAATGACTTCGGTGACGAAGCATGCCCGGTTGTGGGTAAACCTGAGTGGCCATCTATACTCCTCACAATGCCACAACGTAACATGAACACCTAAGTCGTGTGTCATTGGGCCCCGCAGTAGCAGCAGTACATTGCGTCCCCAAATAATCTAGCGCTGCCACGTAGTACGTGGACGTCGGCTAAACTCCAAGAGTGCACACACCACGCACCATGCTAATCCTGCCTCGACATAGAATTTCGAGATAGAAAGAGTAGTAGGTAGGTATATTGAAGCTTAAAGGACAGTGTAGCCACCGTCGATAGCGACGTTGGCACCCGTCATGAAGCCACTGGCGTCGCTGGCAAGGAAGACGCAAAGCCCGTTTAGGTCGTCAACGTTACCGAGGCGAGCCTGGGGTGTCAGAGAGCGCCAGATCTTCTTCTGGGCCTCGAGCGCAGGCACACGGTTCAGGGCGGTGTCCATGTAACCAGGAGAGATACAGTTGACACGGATGTTGTGCTTAGCCCATTCGGCGGCGAGTGACTTGCCGAACTGGATCACACCGGCCTTAGAAGCGTTGTAGCATGACTGCTCTTGGGGGTAGTTGACGATGCTGCCACTCATGCTAGCAACGAGAACGATGGATCCTGGCTTGCCGGCAGCCATCATCGATCGTCCGACCGCCTGGCTCATGAGGAATGAACCAGTAAGGTTAATGTCGATCAATCGGCGGAACATGGCCGGATCGTAAGTCTCAGCCTTGATGTTGGAGTCGGCGATACCAGCACTGTTGATCAAGACGTCGGGGGCGCCGTAGGTTTCGACGACGGAGTCGACGGCAGCGTTGATGGCGGCGCCATCACGAACATCGACCTTGAAGAAGGATACGGGGAGCTGGGTCTTTTGGTGCAACTCAGCAGCAGCTTCGTCGCCCAATTCCTGGTTTGCGTCAAAGATAACAAGGGCCTTAGCGCCAGCCTCGGCGCATGCGCGGGCCATGTAGTTTCCGAGACCCCGAGCACCTCTGTTGATTGCGTTAGCAATTGACTTCAGAATCGGCGTACACATAGCAAATCATGCTTACCCAGTGACAATCACAACCTTGTCCATTATGCTCATCTTCTGCATAGTCGGGGGCATCTGGCTGTAGACGCTCTGGGTCAGTGGGGTGACATCGGTGTCCTCCGGGGGAGGGAATGGCTTCGGCTTCGCATCGTCGCGGTTTACAGGAATGCTGAAGTGGTCGCTCGTTGAGCCAGCGTTGCCCTTGGAGTCTGGAGAGTAAACCGATACAGGAATTTCGGTCTCGCGTACAACATCGTTCTTGGCTCGTACGGAGGTCTGAGTGAAAGACCGGTGAGCGGCAGGGAACGCTCTAGAGACGGGCGCGGACGCGCGGGTGCTAGATAGCAGGGGAGCCGCAGCTCTGGTGATACGGAGTGCTGACCGACCGGACATTTTTGCAATTGATGTATGTGCGCGGGTGAGGATGGTAAAGTATGTGGGTTCTAGGTCTATGCGGACGGAAAAATAGGAAAGGGGTATGTGAAAAGATTTGATCTAGGTCCGTCTTAAGGGAGTCGGAAACTCTGGAAGAGCAATGACAAAAGCTGGGAGTGAACTTCGGTAGGTTGGGGGCACAGGCAAACCGTGTCAATTTATGGAACGCCAGGGGATGGCAAAGGTAGGAGAATCCGAAATCGGGGGTAGCTCCGTGAGGTAAAGTCTGACTTAGGAGATCCCAGTTTCTCAGATTGGGACTGAGATTTGAGTAGGTCACAAGACGAGCACCGTTTGATTGGATTCGACTAAGCCGCAGAAGGCTGGCGAGGGATGGCGGCTGGCTGGCTAGGTAGCTGTACCCGTAGCTTAGGTAGGTAGGTAGTTATTGCGAGCTAGTGAGTCGCAGGTTGCGGTGAAGTGCTCAAGTCACGAGTAGAGCAGGAATATTACTCTGTTCTGCGCTCGAGCTTCGAAGGGGTGCTGTAGCTCCCACGGGGTTCGTAGTTCGTCTGACCGTCCGCTAGGGTCCGTAGTCCTAATGTAAGGTCCTGGTAGGAGTGGGGAGAGGGAAAATGTCTCGTGAGTTGTTTCGAGAATTCAACAGGGGATAAAGGCAACAAGCGTATTGCTGTCTTTTATGCCCAAAGATTTATACCAGGGGATTCGTCTTTCTCAAGTTGCTCTGTATGGAGTTTGGGTAGGTAGCTGATACTTTACGATGATATGGTTAGGTTAACCTAGAACGGAAGGATATTGACAGTAACAAGGGGAAATTTTGCACTCCTGCTAGATCCCGAAGGGAACGACTCCTTTTCTACTCGGTCGCTATCGCTTATTATTTCCTCGCCTCACCAAAATTGTGGATTGTGTATCCCTTGACACTTGTCAGGACTTGCAATCATTTTTTCCTTTTGTGATAGACAACAGGTGAGCGAAAGGGTCCCCTCTTGACCATTCTGGGTCAGCTAACGGCAGACCGTCGCTCTAGGCCCGGTTAATCGAGGACCCAACTTCGCTAAGTCCGAGACAGTAAAAAGTCGTTTCCTCGAAAAACGAAGGAAGACTCCCATAGTGCAAAAGCCAATAGGTACGGAATACTTAGGGATGGGTGTGCGGCTCACGCAGGAATCTTGTATATAACATGTAGCATCTAAGAAAACATGGATGTATGTCTAATACTGATGACACCGTAGAGGAAATGTGGGCGTGATCCGTTACGGTGTGGCCAGGCGCATATCTAGGCACATAAAAGTATGTAATATTGCGCCATCCCATCTCGGGGCGTATGTTTACATTGATTGCACAGATTTCTACATAGTAGAAGCAAGGAAAACCTAGCAGCCTAGGTAGTGGGTGGCGGATAGCATATGCAGATGTTGCAGACGGCCGAAAAACTAAAGTTGAAAATCTTTCTTGGGATTGTCGATCAAGGGTATCTGGTGTGGAAACTGGCAAGGCTCATTAGTCTGAGCTTTTTTTGACCCTAGTAGTAGCTTGCGGCCGGCACCAGAGGCACACCCGACACAGGCAGACAGGTACTGTAAACCGCCAAGGAAACGCCTAGGCCAGCTAAGCTTGTCTAAAACCGACCCGAGAAGCCAAGGGATGGGGCTTTGTGGGGGGCCATTTATGGGTCCGGCATGCATCCGAATGTCTGTTCCCATCTGCTATGCAACATAGCTCACTCCTAGCTCCTTGCTTAGAGGTTTTCCTGGTCTTCCAGCCCCGTTCTAGAGAATTTCGATACTAACCCCATTCATCCTAATTAGATGGGAATATGAAATAATAACGCACCGAACTATCGCTTACTATCATCCCCTGAGGCATTCTGGCAGATGCTACTATCTATCGTTATCAGATAAATAGCACGATAAATTTTATAAGAATTAGATTTTCTAGATCCCGTAATTCTATTAGATCTTAGAAAATATAATTTATTTTCTAATTAATTTCCGATTCTAATGAGCTTATTAATTTATTTATTATGGTTTTTATTATATAAATATATTTTTTTATTATATATTTAAAATTATAATTTTTACATTTAGCATAAAGGGTTTTAATATATTTTATATTAATTATATTAAATATCCGATTTTTTTTATTACCTTAGGTAAATCGGTAGAACTATTTAGGTTAGGTATTATACCGCCATTATTTCTAAAATATAAAACTTCTAAGCTTTAATGATATATCAATCAAACTGAAAGGGTTTACACATGCTGCTAAATCACATTATACCAGGTGTAATTTCTCCCCATTCCTTACGCGAGCGGATATACCTGCCCAATAGGTCATGCTTGAAACCGGCCGTGAGTAACTGACGAGGAAATTTCCGCTCAGTTCGTCGCAACTTAAGTGCTTTTTCTTGTATCCGTACCTGCATCTTCGATATCATATAAAGCATCAGGTGATTGAAAACGATAATATCATATGCGCTAGACGAATAATGAATTGGACGCCATGTAAGATGGGGTAGGTAAGGGTCACACCGCCGGAATATTGGCGATAGCTAACAACGGCATATTTTCTGGGGTCTCTCAACAAGCACTAAGGGTACCTAGGAACCGCAGGATGCCGACCTGGCGCGTGTGGAGATGATGCGTCGAATATACCTCAGATCCGTGGGATCCAGTCCACTCGACATCGGTGAGCCTTTTGTTTTTCTGCTGGTGGGGGCGAGGGGAAAAAGAACATCGTGTGAATTTCTTGGTGGTGTCGGCCTCTCGGTTGTAATCGTATCACCACCTCTCGACTCTCAACCGAAAGGCATTACTGTGGACAATAGTACCTAACTATATGCTGTTACAATACTTACAAGTCAATTTATCATATTGTTGAGGTTAGGAAATCTCGTGGCCGTGATACTATCTGGGCAGTGTCTCAGTTTTCGATACCAAACCCAACTAGATACCTCCCCTTAACCTGGTTCCAGCATGCACAATGCACAGGAGCAGTATCAGATTGGACGGCCACAATTACATAGTATACATGCCATCCCGGTAGACGTCTGTCGTCTTGTCCTCTTTACTAAAAACTCCGATTTGCGGCTCTGTCCGTCGCAATTGAACCTTGCAGCCTCGCCCCTTAGATGATACATGATAGATTAGACCTGCTACAAGCCGCCCTCCAAACACCATATCTACCCGCCTCATCATCTCACGATATCGTCTATGTGCCTAGGTATATTCCGCATTACGCGCGTCTCTCGGTCTTGCAAACATCTTGGACACGTTGTAACATAAGCTGCTGTGTATGGATGGACACGGGGATAGGTAGATCAAAGGGGAAGATTCAACCGGCCACCAAACGGGCTAAGCTACCGAGGTGCTGTAAGGTGGCGGGACTATTGTTTGAGGACCCTGGAGGGCCTAAAACCGCGATGCCGGGTGGGAATGGCAGAATTGCCACCGCCGCAACGTATGTGTATTGTACCAGGCAAAGAATGATGTGTATTGTGGGTACCTAGCGGGTAAATATTATAATAGTCGTGAAGCTTTTCGTAAATGCTCGAGGACGAGCTGGCGGGTCGAAATACTGCAGGTAAGCTAAAGTAGCCCCGGTCTTACTTGTGGGGGAAAGCAATCTATGAGATTAGCTAGGTACATAGGTAGGTAGTCTTGATAGTACAGAAATACGTAAAATTACCGCGTTTGGGGCAATCCCGAGATTTAAACCCGTTTTCAGGCGGTGTATCTATCGCGCCCCTGCGGTGGACATCTGACTTGTGGTGATGAATGCTACCAAACTACCTACGCGAGATGCACCATCGTTGAACTCGCAGATGGGATCGCCACGGAACTCACGGAGACGACATTCACAGCAAGAGCATGGAAAATGATACCGTTTTACTTTTCACCGGATAATGAAATATCTGGGTTGTTTGCTGCCACGTACACATCTGACATATCATAAAGGAAGTATATCAAGCTCCAGGGGGGGTCGAAAATGTGATATCGAGCGCATCAATAATTTGACCATTATCGAATATGTAAAATGCGAAGGGCTACCAAATAGTAATACCCAGTCCACCCCCACACCTACCAAACCCCCTTCACACCTCACGCTTCACGATGCTCGCAGCTCCTTCACATCTAAGATTGGTATCTTTTACCGATGCTTACCTACCTAGGTAGGTCCCGAACGTCAAAATCCCTCTTTAGGCTCGGCCGACCAGTCTACTCAAGAAGCATATCTCAACTTGAATGAGACGAAGGATTTCGGTCCTTCACTACACTGGCCATCGAGGTCTTATTCCTGCTATCTACATAGTACATGCTACAGGCATGTACTCCCGGGAGTAGCAAGTCTCAGTGGGAAAATAAAGCCCTCGAATGCTCGAGGTCTTGCTCCCCCACTCCATTGACTTGCCTCAGTTCAATAAGCCTTCAACCACAAGATAGAAGCCGTCGTTGACTACAGAGGTGAAAATTAACATATCTAAAATTAGAAAGTCGCCGCAACTAACATGTTGATTGTCGTTGAGAATTCCGAGGTCCGCTCCGTGTTTTCACCCCTGGGAGTTCGGGTGTTTTCGCATAATTTAACTCTACAACATCCACAGACTATACCTTCCGATTGCCTCGAAGCCGTCTATTAGTTGTCATATCCATTATCAAGAGGCGGAAAGGATTAAGCGTACGTCATTCAATCCCGGGTCGCTACCATGTATACGATTACAATCGCCTCACACTCCATATTGGCATCTTGACATCTCGCTGGGAGAGTCCAGGTACCCAGATTTCCGGTACCTCATGTGCCTCTCTACTATATTAAAATGGAGTCGCCTTTGCGCTCGTCTCATTTAGTCAATCTGTCCTCTTTTCTCCATGCGTTGACATAGAGCCAAAATCAATTCAAGCAAAGTCCACTCTGACCTTACATTGC
Source organism: Hypoxylon sp. FL1150 (assembly GCA_022495205.1). Taxonomy (NCBI): domain Eukaryota; kingdom Fungi; phylum Ascomycota; class Sordariomycetes; order Xylariales; family Hypoxylaceae; genus Hypoxylon; species Hypoxylon sp. FL1150. The sequence goes on from MU376182.1 coordinate 192,370, forward strand.
CTTCAGTATACGGGTGATTTATGTTGCCACCCCATTCTTGGCTTCGCTTGATAGTGACCATGAATATGCTATACGAGGAGACCTTACGTTTTAACAAGTATGTGGTGAGATCACGTACTTAGTAAGGGGTCATGTGCGTACCTTGACTTACATTGAAGTCTTCAGTATTCTCGTCGATATTCAGGCCAGTTGATAAAAGTTGACTGACGCAGACAGCTGAACTCGGCCCAATCTTTTCTTAAACTTTACCCAGTTTTACCTAGGTACATACACATTCAATTTCAACCCGAAGTTTCGAAGTGAGCCATAGTCGCTTCGTCCTCCAAGTACCATTACCGCAAGCAATATCATATTCTCGGGCGCTCCTCTCTTAATAGGACCTCGCGTTTATTAACACTCTGACCATGTCAGCTTGTGAAACGAAATGGAATCACTACATTGATCTGTTTCAGGGTGTCCTGGGCCTGGTGGCTGAATCGACTACCTTCAGTTGGTCAATAGGCCTGCCTTAACAACGAATCCCGAAATGAACTGCAACGAGGGCGCTAAGAGGGCCACATGAACGGAGCTGCGGGCTTCGCCAAGTTGCGTTTTCCTACCTCTTAATTCGAAAAGGAAATCCCATGGTCCGGTCTATCTAGGCACTGACAATTCTTGTATTCACAGTCATTGCCTTTTGGATACGGCCGACCTGCGAACGGGATGGCCAGTTCCACTCTTCAAAGACCTTCAATTCCACAGGCTTGCCACACATGTGGATCGTCGGTGAAGGTTGTCATTTGCGTCCAGTGTAACAACCTGGCGTTTTGCAACTCGTGTTGGGTCAAATGGATTCTTCATGTGCCTGGAGTCACGGGTCGTGAGTGTTCATTCACGCAATGCCATCCATGGATCTAGCCTATCCAAAAACATCTTCCAATTGCCCAGAGGATAACCTCACACTTCACCCAGATATCCAGATGTGTACATACTCAACGCCACCTTCACCAGATCTTCGACTAAACATCTGGCCGCCGAGTAATTAGTCGCTAACATAATAACAATACTAGTTGGCGGAAAGCCTCATGAAGAAGCCGATCCAGAGACAATTTATAAACCCCAGAGGATATTCGAGCCCGAACGTTCGGAAGCAGACCATGAGGTTGAACTACTCAAGGACCGTAACTCCTCTAGTCACCCTGTTTTCCAGGACTATGGAATGTTTACAGCGATCATGGGTGAAAGCCGTACAGGCGAGACCACCGATCGTTCTAAGGCAGACGTAGCATAGATGATGAAATTGGATGATATCCGTCCTAACCTTCTCTACTGGTTACATATCTTTTTAGGAGATGGAGCTGATCAATAGATAGGCGTGTCATATATAAATAACCCTTCGCACCTCGCGAGATGACGAGCACCACTTCTCAAAAGCCTGACAAGCCTTTATCACGATAGCCTGTACAAGACGCAGCCGTTGGAGAGGGCACTGAAAGCTTGCTTCTCGGATCTGTACCTTTTCGGAGGTATCGAATTTCCGAATCAAATGCCCATCAAAGTCGTAGTCACTTCAACGACTGCTCTAGAGCAAAAGGCAGTAGTGTTTGCTAAATGTAACCGACCAGACCATACCAATCAAAGTATATCCTCCGTACATACCTAGCCATATGAGAGTCTGAAAAATATTAGTACAATGCAGGTCTTCCCTATGGATTTGTACGGCCGGACGGACCCGCAAAGGAGGTCATGATATAGGAGGCGTAAGTGAGCAATATCCCTTTCAAGGCATATCAAACTAATATCCGAAGTGCTCGTGCTACATCTGCTATAGGTTCCCAGTTTAAAGCATTTATAAAGCCCGAATGCAGGGAGCAGTACGTCGACGGTAGCTTATATCATGCCTGTCCCGTTGCGGTGGCATATTGTGAGACCAAGTTGATTTGGGAGGATGTAGCTCAATTGCCGCCGGATACCATGCTCTTGGTAGTTACTGGCCGTAATGTTAGCGGCGATGGTAGAGCTCAAGACTTTACGGATGTGTCAAGTGCGATTAGTTCGCCTTACAATAGGCTAGTCAGGAATCCCCTTCCAAGCAGATCTACGAAAAAACTTGACAAATTTGATGACGATCGAAAGTGTGGTCACACTTGGAACAATGCCCTGATTCAACGGGCCCCGAGCACAATGGACGTTACACCCGAATTTTCCCCGAGCTCAACATAATAACACCAAAGCTTGACAATATTCAAAGGTTCGATGAACTCAGACGAGAAGCTTGGGAAGTACTCGAGCAGAACACACTGGAAAGCGAAGAGGTAGCGCATCGCTTGGTCGCAAGCACGTTCTTCTTTGAGGAAGAACCTGGTTCTATGAAGCAAACAGCTTCAGAGTATAGGTGCAAAGACAAGTTGGCAAATTCACTCATAATGTGATAGACTGACCTCTATCAGGATCCATCTTTTGCAGGTTCCAAAGTTCGTCTGATGAAATGAAAGCACTAGGAAGGTTTCTCAGACCCAGCCTAGAAGGATGCTCTGAGCCGTATTTCTCATTGAAGGACTGCCGCGAAAAAGCTCGTACTCACCGAGACAATGATTCGTGACAATTACAGGGGATATCTTGACACAGAATCCATTCGGACTAATGCGCTGAAAGAGTACACGCTCATCAAAATAATGCTCTGCCTACAAGTAACACCATATACCTGCGGAGATGTCGCATTACCCATTAGCGGATTTCCACGCTAGCTAATGAGCGAAGATAGTGTCAATGCGAGTAAGTCTAACATCACTAATACAATCGCGCTCACCTACAGAGGTTAATGAGATCAAAGCGTCGGACGCACGATATGGTGCTCTAGATCAGCGTAGATCGTCTAGCGACTCTCATCAGGTAAGTATGGATCTTACCACAAGAGCACCAACATCTGATATCGTGGAATCAATGAGGAGGTCGACTCTGGGGTACTCTGGACTCGTCGAGCTCCCAGAATCTCCAGCTCGGACGCCCGAACTTCCGGCCGATGAAGTACATGTGCAGCCAAAGAAGAAGAGCTACAGCTGGAAACTGCCTGAGCTTGAAGGCTTTTCCTGGGCTTTTAGATGAGTTGTGTGTATATTTGAAAGGCAATTTATGGAACATAAGCGTTTTTAGGTACCTAATGTATTATTGGACGCTACGCTGGAAGAAGATCGATTTCCTCGTTCCTAGCTGGCAAGTGAACGACCGAATATCTCTAGTAAGGGGCTAGTTGTGATAATTATTTCTCCACGCTTATTGGACGTGCTTGCCGCCGTTCTAGATTTATACACTTCCTAATAGTGGACTACGATAAATTAGCTAAGTCAAAGCAAATCAGTCGAGTTTTCCTTGTTGGTCCAAATGTACCAAATGCTCACCAATGCGATGGTTGAACCCAGCGATTTCGCCCTAACACCAGATAGGTCGTCAACTGATCACTTTAGAATGCGATCTCCTATTTGGATGCTCGCCAAATTGACCTTGATCAGTCTGAAGCACGATTTTGATTTGCTCGCACCGGAACTTTTTTGGAGATGGTGGCGGAGACCCCGTTTCATATCGCTCGCCTCGAATCCGTCAGCGGATGCTCAATATAGCCGGCAGGATTAGAGCGAGACAGATGCCGAGTTTTGGGCTTTACTTGCACATGTACAAGTTATAAAATAGTCACACGGTCGTACTTCTCGTCGTACTGTGCTCTGGTCATGGAGGACTCTTGATCTAGATTAGCCCCGTAGAACATACCACAGGAGCCATCTCAAACCCTTCTTCTATCATTTTCGCTCGTTCTCTTATCTCAACTGCAACTACGATCCTTAAAACCCGAATCACAATGGAATTTGTTCGCATCTCTCTATTGCTGTTCCTCACTTTCTTTCACTCATTTCCGTGTCTTGTGACAGCTTCTCCAATTCCGGGCGAGGAGAAGGTTCAATCTAGAGACTCGCTGCCGATCCTTAACCTCCCATATGCATCATACAGGGCAGCTAGCTATGATAGCGCCAACGATATGTGAGTGCCAAGTAGTCCAAACAGGCATGAATCTGACCGGGCCTGCGAGAATAGCTACACTTTCAAAAACATTCGCTATGCAGCACCTCCAGTCGGTGACCTTCGGTGGGCCAAGCCGGCGGCCCCACTGAACGAATCCGATATTCAGGACGGAAGCGTGGGCCATTCGTGCGTGCAGGCGGCTCCGAACGGACTCAATCTCCTGGGCACCGGGAATCAGTCTCCCGTTGGAGGAGCGATCAATCAATTGTGCGTTTGTGTGCCCACGAGGAAGAGCGCTACGAACCGCCAACTGATGTGCTGCAGTCTCGGCGGAATCCCGCTGCCAATGTTCTCCGGCGGTGATGAAGATTGTCTCTTCTTAGATATTTGGTGCGTGCAGTCTTGGGGCCTCCTCCTCATCCTTCCGTCCCTCCTGCTTCTTCCTCTTCTGCCTCTTTCAATAATGTTACTGATATAATAATATAGTGCGTGACGACACATATAAATTTGGAAGCCCCTCTTCCCTGTGCTTGCTAACCGATAGAAGATGTTCCTGGTAAAGCAGTCAAAGACCCCTCTCAGAAACTGCCGGTGGTGGTTTTTGTGTATGGCGGCGCGTACGTCTTTGGGAGTAAAGACTCCCTGCAGCCGGAACTTCCCTTTTATGACGGAACGGGCCTGGTAGCACAGTCAGGGAACGATTTGATTTTTGTTGCTATGAATTATAGAGTAGGAGCATATGGCTTTCTTGCCGGGACTACAGTACGTATGAGAATATGTCGTGTTGGCATTTTTCTTCTAACACCCCATAATTTTTCGCTCTCGAAACTCTAGGACATATTGGAAAAGTCCTCGAGGGTTCTAAGCGACCCTTGTGAGGCCTTAACCCCCTCCCTTGATTTCTTTTACTATCCTTCATGGATATTAGAATACTTATTAGAGGAAATTGCTAACGCAATATGTTTTCATATACGCAGATGGAGGAGGAGGGTGTCCCGAATGCCGGCCTTCATGATCAGGTACGTTTGAATACGCCCGGAAATTCATAAAAGGCCAATATTGATGATACTTGCGAGACAGAGAGCGGCTTTTCAGTGGGTGAAGGATCATATTTCTCTATTAGGAGGCGACCCTACCCATGTGACAGCCATGGGCCAATCGGCTGGGGGTGGGAGTATTATGTATCACCTCGTAGGGGAGGGAGGGAAGCTTAACCCCTTATTCTCAAGAGCCATATTACTATCACCGGCATTTGAATACATGTGGGATCGCGCAGGCTCTGTCCAAGAGACATTCGAAACATTCGCAAGCTTAGCAGGCTGTACTCGAAAGGGGGTCTCATGTCTACGGGGCGCCGATGCATCAACCCTTGCCAACGCAAATACGGCTTTGATGAAGCAACAGTATCCAGGGACTTTCGCTGTGGGGCCAACGCCAGATGGTTCTTTTATTCGACAGTTACCCGTGCTTGAGCTGAGCAGCGGTAACTTCTGGCCCCTCGACTCACTCATCTTGTCGCACACCACCGCCGAGTCGAATGTATTTGTTAGCGGTCTTGTTCAGACGGACAGTGAATTTAATTCGTTCATCGACGCTATATTCTCGAATTACACACAAGTTGCCGGGATCACGGACAAAATCGATGCCTTCTACAATTCTAGATACACGTCGCAGACAGACAAAGTGCAGGCCCTCCTCCGTGATAGTAGTTTTACATGCAACGTGCGGCACCTCACGGAAAGCGTCGGGGACTCTAAGGTTTGGAACATGCAACACGGTATCACACCAGGGTGGCACGGCATGGACCTATTTCCGATATTCTTCAATCCAAAGCTCACGGGAAGCAGCTGGCTGGAGAACGCGGCGGCGATGATCCCGGGCATCGGGCTACTGTTCGGGGGTATCAGCACAGCGCTACAGAGCTATCTCACTAGCTATATTCTGACTGGCAACCCCAACACCAATCGAAAGATGCTTAACCTACCGCCGACGGTGAAGTGGAACCATCCGAGCAGCGGGGGTGAGCAGATCTCGGGCGTCGTCAGCCTCGGCGATTGGGGTTTTAGCACCGTGTCCGATAATCAGAATGATAAGTCCTCCTGTGACTTCTGGAGAGAAGTCGCCGCAGCCGCGATGAGCCTCGGGGGCTATTCGCCGCCCGGCGCGGTCGTGCAACAGGGGCTAGTCGCACAAGACGCGGCTCAAGACCCGAGCGCGAACTATAAGGGAGGGAATCAATAGCGTACTCGAGGACGATGTACGATGAGTACAACTTGAAGGAATGGACGATGTTCTGGATCATTACAATTCGGGAGTTTGTCGAGTTCGATACGATCGATTGAGGCTCATGTTTAGAAAGGAAATTACTTGCATGGATAAGATTGTCTTGCCATCTACTATCTACTTCGTACAACGAAGTACGTACCATCTCGTATTTTTTTCCAAGTTCCAACCTTGAAATTTGACATGTCAATGTCGCTAAAGATGGTATAGGTACAGTGTTACCAGTCAACCAGTACGCTATAGTATCGTACCTCCTCATCCCGGTGGTGCTAGTGGAAGGGGGTTGCTCTGTGTACCCCGCTCTACCCGCCCTGTCCCGTCCACCAAGCCACCGTCCACCAAGCCATGCCAGCCATCCTCGCCAGCTCACCATCTCACCATCTCACCATCTCACCATTTCACCATTTCACCACCTTAATCTTCCTCCGACATAATTTGGATGATTTCCCTCTCCAGTTACAGAAGAAAATCCGGAGTCCCGGAGTCCGGCTATAATGCGAATCGGAGAATTCGGCAAGATATTGTCATTGCGAGCCCTCTCTACATGCAACCTTCTGTTTACTATGTACAGTCGATGGGTCAATGCGCTCGATTCGATCTTACTGAACTTGCGATATTCTGTATACATATGCAATTACTTGGAAGAGTGGATAGGTATGCGGTAAGGTGTTTAAGGTTAGATGTTTCGATGTTACCTTGATACATGGCCGTATCTTGGAAACATCGACTCTCGTCAACCCCGGACCGGTCGCTGAGCCACCTCATGACCGCGGTCTATTCTTGGGATCTCAAGCTTGAGATATCTACGAAATAACCTGGGCAAAGCACCTGGTCGCGTCATTTCTTCGATTAAAACAGGCTGAGCCCTTGATTTAGAAAAGGGCGCTGAAAATTTAACCATCTTGTCTGTCGCGCGTAACGACTCGGGTTTCAAGTATGGCCACCCCTTGGCAAGGGTCCGTGATCCACCACCCCCTCAGCCTTGTGTCTTGGCCCAATCGCCCATCCTGCCTTCACGGACGGGTGGATCTCGTTAACGGACCTCGAACGCCGACCCTGTAAGCTCCACGTTTGAGGATTTAGAAACCTTACATAGTAGCGAAAGCCCATGTTCGCGGGAAGGGTCGAGAGTGCTTGTCACTCCCCCTACTTTCCCATCTTCAGTGCGCGTTACCCTGCTTCTGTCTCTGCTTCCACCTCCTCGTGTCGTTGGGCTGACTGTCGCTAGTGTTGACCATCATGTCGTCGTAACACCATTGCCCGCGTCAACATAGTTCATTCGCTTCTTAGTTAATATTCTATATAATATCTTTTTTTAAGCACCCATTGAGTGGGCGTTCATGTTCCTTGTTCGGCCGATATCACCCGTGCCACCACAGTCATGGCCATTCTAGAAGCAACTCAGGCCCTCCTGGGGGCTTTCTTCTTCGGTATTCTGTTTAACGCAGCATCGGCCGCGCTGCTCTTATATGTCATTGGTCATGGTTCAGCAATCTTACGGGACGGCCTGAGGCTGGTCCTCACACTATTTCTTACATCTTCCGCAGCTTGGGCATTAGTCGAGTTTCTCTCCACCATTATCGAACCGACAGCAGCGTCCACGTGCCAAGTAGCAGTCATATTTTCCTCACTTTTCGATCAGCTAGGCAGGGTATTCGTCGAGCAGTATTTGGTTTGGGCAGTGCGAACGGAAGGGAAGAAAATACTGAGTGTGGTACCGCAACTGCTCCTTCTTGGCCGGTTCGGTATTGGCATGGCGTTCGTTGGATTAACAAAGAACGAATTCAGCCCTACTTGTGTGCCCGTATCCAGCGTGCAACCCATCGCCATAATCGCGATTGCTTTAGATGCTGTCATTGTTATTCTGGTGGCTACCCAGGTTTTGTCTATGAGTTCAGCCAAAAATGCTCCAATCGATGACGTTTCACAGAGAAGGAAGACTGTCATCTTGGTTGTCATTGGACTAGCAATATGGACTGGAGTCAGTACTCCTAACCCCTTTCGCTCGCTTCTATACTAACAGTTCGTAGATGAGTGCAATCCTGCTGCTCGGCATGAAGGCAGCCGCATTGGTTTTGAAGACGACTTTACCCGCACTTGGTTTGGCAATCTTAGTTGGTATGTGTCGTCTTTGTATACGACAAAGCTCTCGTTGCTAATACTCCTATGAAGCATTAATTGCTTTCCTTTCCGGGTCGCTCGTTGCACCTCGAGGCCCACCTCCACGACGACCTGACTCACCCATTACACAGAATATTGGTCGGAATAGAGACCTATCGTCTTCGGATTCTGCGGATTACCTCCCATCCCGATACGAAGATGTCAAGGCTATGAACACGAGGGCCATGGCAGCGTACGTGGCTGGAAGCGGTGGTGGACATCCAGGCCAACCCAGCATTATACTGCCGGCAAAAACGGTGGAGGCAGGTAGTGCTCGGAAGAAGGTTGTTAACGGGAATGCGTGGGCCAAATCCTCAAGAGCCAAGCTTGTCATCTCCAACCCGATTCTCAAGGAACAGGAAGGCATGGGCAACCCATTGGACAGGATTCCAACGATTGACTTGGCTACTGCTGCCAGCAACGAAAAGGAGCGGAGGATCAGACTGGCCCAGGTCGATTCGTCTCTCATTGCGCAACGACCAGCTCCTCAACCACCGGCGTTCTTCGAACAAGGGACACTTGCTAGAGAGGTCAGCACGAAGCGGAAAGAAACTGCACCCTCGTCTGAATTAGGAAGGTCTGCCTCAACCAAGACTACGAAGACCACGGGGGGGTTGTCTGTTGAAGCAAATGCATCTTCCACTTCATCAGAGTTGTCGCCCGGAACTGAAAGAATCAGAAGGAGATCACCACGCCAGCCTCTCGTGCCGTCGATCCCGACGACATTCCAATCTATTCGACCTGGCGAGCCAGTGCGTATTCCTATCCCAAGACCTCGAACTCCACCTGAATCACCAAAGGCACCCAAGCCAGTGAAAACTCCACTCCAACGACGTCCAACTACGGGGCTCCCTTCGAATCCTCGCTCTCAGGCAATGAAGGCCATGGCGGAGGAGACTAAAGACCAGAGGCAAGAAACCGTAATGTTTGTTAATAATATTGTCTACGATGATCCAAAGGCCGTAAACAATATTGTACAAGGAGCCTCGAAAACGCCTATGACGTCTCTCGATTCAGCTGACTCAGTTGTCAACCGCCCACGCCCGATTCCCAGAAAGGGGGACAAGGATCGTCAGGTCTTCCCAGCCGAGCTTTCGCCTCATGGGCATAGGCGAACTAAGTCCGGGGGCTCGATTGCAAGCAGGAAGTCAATCCTTCAATCTATGCCTGGAAGTCCTACACAGCTGCCGCCATTACCTCCACCGCCCAAGAGTGCTGGAATTGTAGCATCACCCCTACCCAACAACACGAATAGTATGACATTCAACGAAAAGATGGATATCCTATATACACCTGCTCCGGCCAGCGCTCCTTCGACAACAGCTACCACAAGTAAGAGACGCTCAACGGTGCCAGAGATACCCCCTGTGCCAGCAGCGTATATAGCGGCTACACAATTACCTGCTGCCAAGGTCGTTTCCGACCCGGATGCAAACAGTGAGAGAAGGGTATCCAAAACGACCGATAGGAGTTCAATACGGACGACTAGTATTCTAGGGATCGATGATGCTCTGCAACGCCATAGGCAGGGAGAAACCAGCACGCGCAATGTAATTGATGAGTTGGGACAATCTTGGCTACCCGGAATCTCGGCTGAGAATGAAAGACAGCAACGCCAGCCTCGTACGAAAACTAATGGCGAATCCTCACCAGTCATCCCAATTGAGAGCCGGTTTAGTATGTCATCTGCAAAGACCGAGAACAAGATACGAGACGAAGACACAAGTACTGTCTGGTATTCACCAGTCGCTGCTGTTGACATCCAGCAGTCACGACGCAATGCGCGCTCAACTTATATCCGAAAGGATTCTCGTGGCTCTAGTGAGGTGATGACGGTGATATTAGGTGATGCCCAAATTCTGGCAGAGATTCCTGTTTTCCACCATCGTGTAGGCGAGCAGTGCCCTGCATTCTCAACCAGAAAAGATAAGGGACGGTTGAGAAAAATGCCGCCGCCGGCTCCCCTGATTTTGAATGGACGAAGCACTCAAAGAGCAGTGATAGTCCAAGCCGCCGAGCCTTCACCATTGGAGTCGCCTGAGGCTGCATATCAAATGATTCAAGCCCAGCTGCAGCGTTTTGAACAACCGAACCGCGAGTCGGTAGAAAGCCAAGATCAACGCCTCGCTCTCTTGGAAAATTTAGAACGCGAGATGGGCCAGCTAGAAAATAAGTGGCAAACTCGTCTTGATCGTGACTCCATGTCTAGCGTCCAGACTCCTCGCCCCCCTTCGATAGCTGAACGTCGAGCATCTCGAAGAGCATCCATGCGAAATAGTACTCTGCGACCCATAGGTGAGGATAGTGTGGGTACACTCTCTTCTCAGAGTTCAGGCTTGAGCTCTGAAAACACGCAAGCTAGCGTTTGGCAAGCTCGTCTTGCCGAGGCTCAGATGGAGTATATGGAACACACACCGGATCTAGCCATGAAGCGCAACAACCTGAACTTTCTGTCTGTTTCCAAAGCCGCATTGGGCAGTCCAAGCCCCCCTGATACAGATGAATCTGAATACGAAGGCGAAATGCCGCAGAGCATACAGTTATTAAGCGCTCAGGCATATCAGCCGGCGGTTCAAGTCCATGAGCTCTGGAAATCTCAATCACCTGCTCAACACCCCACCAGTTTCGGTCTTTGGGCGGGAGCTACTGGGTCTCACAAGGCTGAAGCCTACGAGCTTCCGGGCTTGTCCATTCGTCCAGCAATGCGGAAGACTTCAGACCCGTTGCCCATTTTCAGCTTGCAGCTATGGAAGAAATCTACTAAGAGGAACAATGCAGGTATTACGAGTGGGCTGTGGAATAAGTACACTTCGTTGTCCCCTGCCCGCCCGGTCCCCGTTCGCCCGCCTCGAAGAAACAAGCGCGTGACTCTTTTACCTGATATTCTGGAGAACCCCGAGCCACTGCCAGACAAGCGGGGAGCTATGGCAATTTTCCAGTTCCCTTGGGGTGAAAAGAGCGAGTATGCTACCGTTCAACCCCAGCCGTATATGCCGGGGACTATGACAGCGGGTGGCCCGATTCTAAATGCCTCTTTAGAAGCCAGGTCAAGACAGCTAGAGGCCGATGAGTTCACGACTTCCTTCTTTGACGACTACGAAGCAGAGGAAGATGGCGACAACTTTGATGATTTCTCCGATAGTGATCACGAGGGGGATGATTTTGACGAGAATACTCTATGGGAAATTGCAAGCTTGCTCAAGACCAACAACCTACCCTCAAAGAACAGCCTGCTTCCCCTACCGCAGCTACCTTCCAGCTCCCCATTGTCGGCAAGCCATTCCCCGCAATTATCAAATGGAGATTATCACGACGACAATATCGTACTAGAGGAGCCTATTCCGGTAGACCGCTTGTCTCTCTCGACCTCTAGGCCCATTTTGGCTCCACCTCTGCTATGGGCAGCTCAGCCAGCAGCCGCGGAAGTTCGCTACACCGTCGGTCTTCACCAGCCGGATGCCACAATCTGGAAGAGGTATGTTACGGAACCCATAGAAATTGCTCGATCGAGAATACGGGTCGAAGACACTGCTCCTATCCAAAGCACTGTGCTATGGACGCCAAAGACCAAGTATGCCAGCATCGCAGACGCTAGCCTACTATGGGGCTTGGGTAAGACCGGCCATACTTTGCCGATCATCTCGTCACATCAGGAGGCCGCTGTAGCAGCCAAACCGTCGTTACTATGGATCCAAACCGCAGCCACTATAGATTCGGACATCCCGGGCCTGTTCGATGCTAGCCACTCTAGAATGGACTATCGTAGAACTTCAAAAGACCCAGCAGCTCTTTTATTGACGAGGAAGCCTCGCGCGATGGACGTTCACCTTGAGAAACTGATGACAAAGAGCCTCTGGACTGGAGAAACCGCAGCCCAAGGCCAACTACTTTGGGAGAAGCCCGTTGTTATGTACGTTTCCGAACACGATAATGGTTTGTTTGACATGAGCGTTCCAAGATTCGACTACCGCAGAACCACGAAAGAGCCTGCCGCAATTTCCATGCAAACCGCCCCTCGTACAACCAAGGAACCGTTGGCAGCCCTGCAAACAAACAGTCTCTGGTCTAAGGACATTCTGGTTTCGCAGTCCGCCCATGGCGCCCAGCTATTTACACCTAAGAGATCTACTGCAATTTCTCACTTCCATGGAATGGTAAAGTCTCAGAGAAGTCTTTTGTGGGTGAAGCCGACATTGAAACTCGAGCCTCGGCGTCAAGGTCTGTTTGATAATAAGGTCCCGAGGGTTGATTGCCGACGAACTTCTAAGGTCCCAGCTGCGATCTCCATGTCTACAAAGCCCCGTTCAAGCAATGAACCATTACCAGTACTCACGACTACTAGTCTCTGGACTGGGGAAACGCCGGAGCGCGAGCTGCCGGTTGGAATCACCTCGTCCCCCATTTCTAAGGACATTTCAGTTGCAATTGTCGCGAATTGGTTATGGGAGAAGTCTTCGCTAGCTCTCCCAACTTCAGAGTATGAGGGTCTCTTTGACGTCAACCTAATCAGAACAGATTATCGCAGAAGCTCTAAACTTCCAGCCGCAATCGGCATGACCTGGAAGCCTCGTGAGATGGCAGAGCCTCTGGCAGGCTTGGTAAGCACAAAGCTTTGGGAACCGCAGACCAAACCAGCCCACATTTTTACTTCGAAGACTCCTGCTTTATGGCATAAGTCCACTACGGTAATACCAATCGCTACCGGCTTGTTTCAAATTGATTCCGACCGCAAGGTTTACCGAACGACTTCATCAGAACCAGCTGCGCTGAAACTATTTCGGAAACCTCGCCTTGCCAGTGAACCGCTCCTGAGTATCGATTCATGCCGCCTTTGGACCAGTAGCCAGATTACCTCGGTTGAGTTGGACTGGATCACAATCTCTTCGGTGCGACCTCGAAGCCCATCTATCTCTTCCGTGTCTGCAACAAGCTCGGCACCCTCGTCACCCGTCACAGATTCCTCATCAGTTAAGACGAACACCACGAAAGCGTCCTCAGCTCAGAGCACGGGAAGTTTCTTCAGCGGATGGTTCGGAAAGAAGAAGAGTCTAGAAGTAACGGGTGTCGCTGAGTATCCCACCGTACCCAAGTTACCCGAGGAGTTTGTAGTTAAGAACCTGGATGAGACCCCCCACAAGAAGCCTGTCAATATCCCTCTTCGCCAACTACACCGTTCTAGCGTTGCATACCGCGCAGAGCTGGATGACGCGCTACGAGAAGCCGTCGTGCAGAGCTATCCCAGCACCATAGCCGCTCTAAGGACTTCGTATCCTCAAGATTGGGAGGCAGCGCTCCAAGCAGCTATCAAGGCAAGCCACACTGCACCCAAGCTTGTCCGGAAGGCCGCGTCGCCTCGTGATTGGTCTATGGCTCTTCACCAGGCTACATCGGCTTCCTATCCTGAGTTCAGGTTTTCGCGCGGTCCTCTTAGAGCCGTACCGGGGCAGTGTGATGACGCTCTACAAGAGGCTATCACCAAGAGCCACCCACCCCAGACCACCAAGTTTGACGTCGCCGTTCGACATCCCGTATTCATGGGATCTATGAATACGACTGCGAAGACAGTCCACCCTGCAATTGGCCCGCAGGTATCGAGATCGAGAGGAAACTGGAAGACAGAAGCCAAGATTCCGGAGTCGCAGCCAATTCACTTCAATGTCACGGTCCGACATCCTGTGTTCTTCGGCTCGATGAAGTCGATGGTTAGGATGACGCATCCTGCTATCGAATCCAAGGACTTCAAGCAAAGTGTAACACCTATGCTCTGGGCCAAGTCAACCAAATCAAGAGCTGTAGTTACAGGAGGTCTATGGACTTCCAACGATTCTGCCCGGAGTGTTCAGCCGGCATCTTCCAACACTGAAATTGATGTGGTGCGCAACAACCTGCGAAAATCCAAAGAGAATGCGCGAAGCTCCGAGGTCGAAGTCAAGCCTGACTTTGGTGACCAAGGTTTGTGGAAACGAGGAATATTCGAGTCTCAGTCGCAGGATAGGGACTGGTTAGACGATTCGATAAAGAAGCGCTTCTCACGTGTCGAGCTGAGATATTGAGGAGATTTCATCAAGGCGTAGGGTTGCCGGTGCAGGTATTAAGAACGTCGCATGAAAGCATATACCCTTCCTTTACACACATGTACAACACCTAATAGCTGTCAAACCAGCATCACATATCATTCTTTCTTATTTCCTTTACTTTGCATCTAGTTAGCATCGCTCTTTAGCAGCAACCGAGATGTATCTAATGTGAACGTCACGCTTGACGAAGCCAGGACAGCAAAATTCTAAAAATAAGTTACGGAAGAATGAGTGTGCTTCAATCTGACTAAGAGGGACTGACAAACACCGCTAAGGCTGTTCATATAAGAGCATCCCGCAGACTACATATTATAGCCACTCAATGGTTTTAGGAGACGACTCATCGAGCTGACGACCGCCTTCGCTCTTTGTCCACGCCCCCTTAAGAAGCTCCGCCCCTTCAAGCGCACCGCCATCTGCAGCAGCTCTCAGCGTACCTAGAGCCTTCCCCGAGCTGCCTACCAGGTCCGCGTTCGCGTCCTTGACCTGGTACAGGCAAACCTCGACGTCGGCCGCGTAATCGTAGACCGCGCCGCGGATCCCCGGCTTGCCCAGCACCAGCAGCGTGTTCTCGCGCACATACAGGGGCAAACTACCGAATCCATGCTTCTCGCGGAACCAGCCGGGGCCCTCGCGCACGCGGTTCGTGAAAAAGCACGTCCACTTACCCTTGGGCAGGTAGAACTCGACCTCGCCGGTCTCGTCGAAGATGGGCGCCGCCAGCAGGCTGTCGCCGATCATGAACTGGCGGTCGAGGTACCAGGCCGTGGGGTCCTCGGGGAACTCGAGGCACGTGGCGCGCAGCGACAGCGGGATGCCCTGCTCGACGGCCCTAGATCCCTGCGCGATCAGGTACGGCATGAGCCGGGTCTTGAGGGCGGTCCACTTGGACAGAGTACGCGAGCACCCTTCATCGGAGCGGTCGTCGTTGTCGATGGTCCACGGCACCCGGTACGAGGAGCTGCCGTGCAGCCGGCTGTGCGAGCACAGCAGCCCGAAGGCCACCCACCTCTTGTAGATCCACGGCGCCGGGTACCCCTCGAACCCGCCGATGTCGTTGGACCAGAACGAGAACCCGCAGAGGCCAAGACCGAGCCCGCCGCGGACGGATTCCGCCATGGCTTCTGGCGTGGACTCGCAGTCGCCACCCCACACGAGCGGGAATCGCTGGGTGCCCGCGCATGCGGCACGTGCAAACAGGACGGCTTCTTCGTCGCCGTAGCGCTTTTGCAAGGCTTCGTAGACGACTTTATTGTATAGGAAGGCGTAGTAATTCTATCCAAGTTAGAATTGGGTGCTATACTGATAACAACGTCAACTCAAGATGAGTAGACTTACATGCATCTTGTGGGGATCGATCTCCTTGTCAAACCACTCCACATCCAATGTCGGAACTCTCTCGCCGAAGTCTGTTTTGATGCAGTCGACGCCCTTGTCGAACAACTCGTTGAGGCAATCGGTATACCACGTTACCGCCTCCGGGTTAGTGAAGTCGACGAGGCCCATGCCGGCTTGCCACAGGTCCCACTGCCAGACGTCGCCGTTCTTGCGCTTGACGAGGTACCCCTTTTCGGCGGCCTTCTCGAACGCGGCACCGTGCTGGGCGATGTACGGGTTGATCCACACGCACACCTTGCTCACAAGACCGGACGACTTCAAACGCGCGATCTGCGCCTTGGGGTCCGGGAACTTCTCCGAGTCGAAGACGAAGTCGGTCCATTTAAAGCCCTGCATTGCGTCAGAAAGTGGCACATGTTAATATCCGGCTTGCGAGGTCTTACTTTCATCCAGAAACAGTCGTAATGGAAAACATCCACTTGTGTATCCCGCTCCTTCATGCCCTCAAGGAACGAGTTAACGGTAGCCTCGTCGTAGTTCGTCGTAAAACTAGTCGTAAGCCAGAGCCCGTAGCTCCAACTCGGCACCTTGCTGGGTCGACCCGTCAGGATCGAATAGCGGTACAGCACCTCTTTGGGCGTCGGCCCGTATATGATGTACCACTTCAGCCTCTGGCCTTGGACGCTTGTCTGCGCGCGGCAACATCTTTCACTGCCGATCTCTAGCTCGACCCTTCCTGGCGTGTCGATGAAGATTCCGTAACCCCTCGAGCTCAGCCAGAAAGAGACGTTCTTGTACGCTTGGTCGCTAGACGTGCCGCCGTCGGCGTTCCAAAGCGATATCGATTGCCCGACCTTGTTGAAGGCACCGAACCGCTCGCCCAGGCCGTGAATGGACTCGCCAACTCCCAGGTTCGTCTGCGTGAAGACGTAGTGCTTAAAGTCCCGCATATCCCCGGTCTGCAGCGGGTTGCTGGGTGCCGGGTTATAAGCCAAACCCACACTTCGCGAGGCTAGGGAGGTTAAAACCTTTGACCCCTCCGAGCTGTGAAATTGAATGCCGAAGTTGTGTTGTTCGGAGCTGACGGTCGCTAACAGCGAGCCCGCACTCAGAGTTGTGCCTTGGGCGCCATCCGCGACTTTGGGTTCGAATTTGGGCTGGCCACCTGGGAATAGGTCGAAATGGGGACCCTTCCTAGCGGCACCAGCCCAGTGTGTTGTCTCGACGGATATGATGCCCTCATGAGGCGCTTCTAGATCCTGACGCGATTGCCAAATCAGTAACTGGTAGAGTTCAAATCGAGTTGTAGCACTTACGACAGTTAAGGTGCTTGTGTTTAACGTGTCTCCACGGCTTCTGATCTTCTTGGAGGGACATAATAGACTCAGGCCCTTATCTGTCACTGTGATGTCGTAGACCTCTTCAGCGTACTCGACCCGCATTCCCTCCGCTACCATCCACATACCATCGCGAAACTTCATATTGACGGTGGAATATTTCCTACGTTCTTGGTATCAGTTCAACTCAAGTCTAGAGCTAGGTTACTGGGTGAAGTGTCCGAATCGTGAGTAGGAGGAGACACTATGTCACATGAAGTTTTCCATCCGACAGATTGCGGAGACTATTGAATTCTAATTCGCGTTGGCGAGGCCCGACCCCAATTCAGGAGCCGCATATCGGCTGCACGCTGTCCATAATAGTGTCACTCAACAACGAGATGTTTGGCTGACCACTACTCGACCTCTACTGGTCTTGGCACCGTCAGACGGAGACCGGGCCGTAGCTGCGAGGAACTGAACTGCAGTACTACGTACTACGTGGTTTGTGAAGATCATCTATCGCGTAGTCCTAACCGTTCCTTCTCTAGACTGAGGACTCGCAAATAGCAAGTAGCAAGTAGCAAGTAGCAAGTTAGCCGCAGGGTGGAGGCAAGTGTCAGCTTGTCGGTTCAATTATGAACGAAGGAGTAGAATCTACCCCCACCAATAAAAAAGGGGGTAGACACATCACCGTATGAGCAATATTTCTCATACTGTCATGCACTGTGCCCCTTACCCCGTTCACCTCGTGCTATGTTATCTCTTTACCCCAACCTCTCCGCCTTCCCCTCTCCATCCCGGAGCCCTCTCCAATTTTCTATCCTGAATTGTAGCCAACGGCCGATATCCTGCAGACTCGCTTGCAATCCATTCGGAAACGTCTTCCAGTAGTCTGGTCAAGATGCTAAGGCGACGATCCATGGGCTCGCATATCCACGGCCTCGGGCCGGCCAAGGCTATAGTTGGGAGATTCAGGCACTATGCTACTCCCAACTGGGGTTCTTGAGCTTGACCTAGAATGCGGAGATTGCTCTCCCGCTAGTCAAGTAGGTACTCGATGTGACTATACTGGCCAGGGACTCGCGGTCGTATTAAAAGTCACCGTGGTGACTCTGAAGCAGTCTTCTTGAAGTTATCGACGCATCACGATATTTTGCCAGACGTTGGGATCCAGCCAGCAAAATGCGGTTTTCAGTTCCATTGTACCTCGCCTCCTTCACGGCTGCAGTTCTAGCCGATCCGAGCAATGATAGTACACCACTGTACAAGGACTCGTCCGCACCGGTTGAGGATCGAGTGGCCGACTTGCTTTCACGCATGACCATCGAAGACAAGACAGCTCAACTGGTTCAAGGAGACTTGAGAAACTGGATTAACACCACAAGTGGTGATCTCAACCAAACTGGTCTGGAATGGAGCATGCAATCCCGCGCTGGCTCGTTCTATGTCGGTGTCGCCATTCCCTGGAAGATGCTGAGCGACGGCATCAAGGTCGGTCAGGACTTCTTGACGCAAAACACGACCCTGGGCATACCTGCGTGGGTGCAGTCCGAGGGAATTCACGGCTTCTTGATTCCCAACGCGACGATTTTCAATTCGCCCATTGCTCATGCTTGTTCCTTCAACCCGGCTCTGGTCGAGAAGATGGCAGAAGCTATCGCCCAGGAAGCTCGTACTCTAGGTGTCAACCAGATCTTCGGGCCGCTTGCCGACTTAGCTCGAGAGCTACGGTTCGGTCGTGTAGAAGAGACCTTCGGGGAGGATGGCTACCTGTGAGACACCCATGCAAGGTCGTACTAGAGGCACGACTAATAGCCATACCAGGACCGGCGAGCTTGCATATTCTTATGTCAAGGGGCTACAGTCGGGCAATGTCTCAGCCATGGTCAAGCATTTCGTAAGGCGTCCCTGATCCCTTTTATGGTAGCATGCACTTACGGGGGTAAGGCTGCGTTTGCTACCCCGGAACAAGGAATCAACTGTGCGCCTGTTCACGGTGGGGACCGAGAACTTAGGACTACATATCTCCCCCCTTTCAAGCGAGCTATAATCGATGGCGGCGCATTTTCTATCATGTCGGCCTATCACAGTTATGACGGGGTGCCGGCAGTCGCTGATAAGCATACTCTCACTGATATCCTAAGGGGGGAATGGGGTTATAAGTACTTCGTAGGTGGCACTGTCTCTGATCAAGGCGAGATCTAACATGACCAGGTTATGAGTGACGCAGGAGCTACCGACCGTCTATGTAACGATTTTAAGATGTGCGAGACCAGCCCGATCGACTCCGAAGCCGTCGTCAATTATGTAGGTCCGCCAATATTAAGAAATTATTTGGGGCCTCGAAACATTAACAATCCATAGGCACTTCCAGCCGGCAATGACGTTGAAATGGGAGGGGGATCTTACAATTTCGAAACGATCCCTCAAATGGTCGAGTCTGGAAAGCTGTCCATCGACATAGTAGACGAGGCCGTCTCTAGACAGCTGCGCGCGAAATTCGAGCTAGGGCTATTCGAGACCCCGTTCCCAGCCGCAGCGGAGGACGAGTGGCCGGACTATATCAACACGCCTGAAATTATCGATCTCGCAAGACAGCTGGATGCCGAATCCATCGTGCTGCTTGAGAACCATGAAGATGTGCTTCCCCTCAAAAAGAATGCGAATATTGCTGTCATCGGGCCCATGGCTCACGGCTACATGAACGTCAGTTTGAAGTCCGCCCGAGATCCGGTATGTTTTGGATTAACATATGCTATATATAGTATGGAGACTACGTCCCTTACAAATCGCAATACAGAGGAATCACGCCGCTAGACGGTATCCAGGCCGCGAGCACCGGGACAGTCACATACGCCAAGGGCTGCGAGCGCTGGTCGAGCGACCAATCCGGCTTCGAAGAGGCAATCGCCGCAGCTGAGGGTGCCGACGTCGCAGTCGTAGTCGTGGGCACATGGTCT
This sequence comes from Hypoxylon sp. FL1150, assembly GCA_022495205.1. NCBI lineage: Eukaryota > Fungi > Ascomycota > Sordariomycetes > Xylariales > Hypoxylaceae > Hypoxylon > Hypoxylon sp. FL1150. The sequence goes on from MU376182.1 coordinate 212,500, forward strand.
CGCGACCAAGATGAACTCTGGGCTGGCCTGAACGCGACAACTGGTGAGCACGTCGACGTAAGCAACCTTAATCTCGTTGGCGCTATGCCGCACCTTGTCAAAGCCATCATCGACACGGGCAAGCCGACCGTCGTTGTCTTCAGCACCGGGAAGCCGGTCACCGAACCATGGATCTCGCACGCGGCTTCGGCACTCGTCCAGCAGTTTTATCCGTCAGAACAAGGCGGCAATGCCCTCGCAGACGTGCTCTTCGGCGACGTAAATCCGTCTGGCAAGCTATCTGTTTCGTTTCCGTATGACATAGGAACTACCCCTATTTATTATGATTACCTGAACTCGGCACGCGCGTATCCCGATCCCGGTGCTGTCTATGCTAATGGTTCTATGACGTTCGGTCACAACTACGTGCTTCAGAGCCCCCTGCCCCTATACGAGGTATGATTATCTACTTCTACCTCCAACCGTATAGGCCCTTTACAAGTGAATGTGGCATAATTTATACTGACCGCTAAATCCTAGTTCGGCTACGGCAAGTCCTACAGCACATTCAGCTACTCATCCGTAACACTCTCGCAGACCATTGCGTCCGCCAGCGACACCGTGACCGTCTCAATCGACGTGACCAACGAGTCTTCACGCGATGGTGCCGAGGTCGTCCAGGTGTACATCCAAGACGTCGTAGCGAGCGTGGTCGTCCCGAACCGGCAACTCAAAGGCTTTGCCAAGCCGTTCGTGCGCGCCGGTGAGAGTGTAACCGTTAGCATCGACATCGATGTCGCTGGTCTCGGGCTCTGGGATATCGGTATGAAGTACGTCGTCGAGCCCGGCGAGTTCGTCGTGCACGTCGGGAGCTCGAGTCTCGATCTTAGGGGGAATGCTACGCTTACTGTTGTATCTTAGGTAGCGCGCCTAGCAGATGTGCCCGGTAGTTTACATGTGCTGAAAAAACGTAAATGGCTATTAATCACTGGTAAACTCCCGTTTCTAAACACATTCAAATTATCTACAGCCTATAGTTGGCTATAATGATTGCTCTGGAGTCATGCCGCCAATACTAGTAAGAACTCGCAGATAAGGCCGTGCAGGTCACAGCGGAAGCATGTGGGTGCGAAAAGATGATGTAGAAAGCTTGGTTTCGGAATCTAAAGCTACCGCGAAAGGGCGAGTCCAATAGCTCCATGGACACAGACCCCTGAAACAAAGAATATGCCGTAACTATTTTGACGGTTTTACCAGTTACATGTGCCCCAATCCATCCATCCATCCATGAATCATGACAGCGTAAAAGTATTGCTCGTCCCTTCAAACGCCGTGATGGTGCCACCGAGCAGCGCCTTGCTGTCGCCGTAATACTTGGTCCTATACGTCCCGGGCTCGGCGTCCGTCTCCGACTCCCAGCTGATAGTGACCTCGCTGTACCCAAGCACGGTATCGGTGCGAGTCCACGTGTACACGAGAGACCAGTCCGCGTCGTCGCGCACCTGCGTCCAGGTATCGCCGTCCTGCTTCTCGATCGCCCCGAACGTCTGCTCCAGTCTAAGATTGTTTCGCGGATTAGCGCCGACGAACGTCGCGTTGACGACGGCGCCGCGCGCGTAGCTCCCTTGCGGCTGCGTTGTGCAGTCGCCAAAACTCTTGCCCAGCGGCGCGCTATCTTGGACTACGCCCGTGATGAAACTGAGGCTGCTATTCCTGTTGTCGGGGGGTGTCGGGCCCGCGTCGGGGGCGCCGGTCGCGTCGGGTGCCAGGTACTGGATGTTGCTGACCGTGAGGTTGATGTACGCTGGCAGCTCGAACTGTCCAAAGAGCGTGCTCGCGCCCTCGTAACGCTGGATTCCGTACTCCTCCGGCGTCGCCAGGTAGTGCGCGTACGTGTTGGCAGGCCCGCCGAGTACGACTTTGGGCTCGGTGCCGTCCGTGAGGTCGGCGGCAGCCGCTTTCACCGCGGCCCGCCACCTGCGGCCGGCCATGGTCGTAGCTTCACTTGGGCTGACGATGATGACAAATTGGCCAACTCGTAGAAGTTGGACGTCGATGATATTGGGGCTCCAAGGGTATGGTACGGACATCTCGCCCACGTCTAGGAGGACAGGTTTGGGGTTTTGACATGCCTGCTGCTCGGGACTAATTATATCAGTCGTATCAGCATCCTTTTCTCCTAGCACCGTGGAACTCGGTGGAATACGTCTAGAGGCTTGGGGAAAGTGTTCACTTGAGATCCTTGAGTACCTTAGGTAGGTATTCTTGGACGTAATGATAAAGATACCGAAACTTACGAGGGGGCGTGAAGCAGGCTTTTGACTACTTCCCAGACAGGACTTGCGCTTGGCTCCCCAGAGTCTCCTTGGGTGAAATCGAATGCGCCTGGTCCGTCCGACGTACCCGCAGCAAATGAATAGCCAAGTGCTGCAGGACAAGTCTGGACCTCTGTACCGTTCTCGAGCTGGAAGTTCCAGAAGTACATGTCGTGATAGAAATGGAAAGATTTGACCGTTGAACCAACGACCGCTGTACCGGACGCCCCAAATGAGTCCTGACACAAGAGTGAGTAATAGTCGGCCCGTAACTAAGAGTTCCATATGTCTTCGAGCTTACGTATACTGATCTGGCACCGTTATACTGGCGCTTGCCGATTTCATAACAACTCGCGATCCCAAGATCAAGCTGCTCAAAGGCAGGTCCTCGGCCGTGACACGCCTGCGACTTACCATCCGCGCAGGTGCTGTTTTCTAGGCTGCACATCTGGCCTGATCCGTCATCGCACCTGAAGACTCGGTCAACCAGGAAGCACTTCCAACCGATTTAGGAAGTTGGAAGTCAAGCTCACCATGCGCCTAGCGTGTTAGGGGTGGTATCTCCGACGTTGGCCTGGGAAAATCCGGCGACGAACCCGTCAGCGGCAGAATCTTCGCCTTCCATGGCTTTCTCAAACATGACTTCAGCCACTCCCTTGTTGTCACCAGCTACGTGCGTGCTGTTTTGGTAGATTGAAGTCCCGTGGACAGCATACCACGTCAGGATACCGATGTTTTTGCCGTCGGATGCGCGCTGAAACTTGAGAACCGTCATTTCCTTGTCAACGTCGTCCGTAAACTGAGCCCGTTCCTCGGCCGGATTGGCCAAGTAGGCAAATATACTTCGACTGAGGTTTCCATCTGTGATATTCACGGTTCCTATTGATCGAGTTAGAATAGTGCTACCCATCAAGTTTCTTTACTATACCAAAGTCAAGATACCCCTGACAGCATATTGTTAGCTATAGTAGTTTTGCCTCGTCGGGGGTTTTCCATACCTCCGTCAGAGATTCGTGGGCTCTCTTGATCGATAAGACTGCGCCATCGACAATGGCTTGGTAGCTCTGCTTGTCAAAGCCTAGGCTAGTTACCTGTGGGAGCAGATACTGATTATATTAGATATATCGCGTTAGCATTTTCTTTTTTTCTCTTTCTCTTTTAGCTTTCTAGAATCAAGTAGGATGGATATATCCAGAGGCTCCGAGAAAGTGTCCACTTCAAGACACCCAAGCATTCTACAATATAAGGCAAAAGATGCCCCCACAACATGTTTTGCTTACTTACGTTGAACCATGCGCCGGGCCCAGAGTGAGCATGAGTCCCGGTAACTGCGATATTTCCCTGGCCATAGACGGCGTAATCGTCGCCTAAAGCAGCAACACCTTCTAAAATTCCGAACCGGACTCCTGTATCACCTGATTGCGTGTCGAGGACCAGGTACACGAACCGATCGTCCGGGTTGTTTACATCTCCGATTATGAACGCTCGAGAGTAGATACGTTGTCGTAGACCGGTACCGGTTTGAGAGAGGTCGGCGTAGCCTGCGAAGCCGATTTCCACCACTGGGCCAGTTATATCAGCCTTTCCAACTCCAATCAGATATTTGTCGCCGGTCGGCTCGGCTCTGACCTTCGACTCTGCAGGGGTATTCGTGTGCGCAGCATGTTGGAAGTTGAAACCGCGTCTTGGTGGTTCCGCGCCTAGTCTATTTGCCGCGAAAGTAATTAAGACGAACAGAGAAAATACTGAAAAGAAAGCTAATACAGAACTTCTCGACGTCCGAGAGGCAGGGGAATGCGAACTAGCCATGGCTACAAGGTCAGAAGCTAGCTGGTTGTTTAAACTACCAACTAGCCGGGCCGACTGGGTCTATTATAGATTATGGAAGTTGGGGGAAGGTCGTGTCTCTCTTCCTGACACATTGTTCCCATCTTAGAGCTTTTATTCCTCGTACTAGAGGGAAAGAAGGGCACGAGACGGCCCTTTACACATGTTTGGCCCCCGGTACCTTTCCCCGTCAGGGATGCAACGTCGACGGCGACAGCTACGCCTGCATACCAAAACAAGCTTTAACAACGACCAGACATATTGGAGGAGCCCTCATAGTAGTCCTTGCGCCTGCATCCGGGTGCCATGGATGCCGGGTGGGTAGGCAACCAACTCTGCGTGCGAGCATCCATCTAGAGTTAGTCAACGTATAACAAGACGCGGTATGTGACATCATGAACTAAGCTCGAGGGCTGCCAGGCGCGTATAGCATCACATGCGCCCCGAAGGACGACCAGGTGTGGTAAGGCACGCGATTGGACGAGGCGACTGTCTCATTGATATTTCCCATCTTGCCTCGGTAGGTGTAGCCAGAAGCAGACGGGCAGGGCAGACAGGCAGGTCATCAGCCGTGCGGGGGCAAACCAGGTAGAAACTTGGTGATCGTATCTGCCTAAGGTCATTTGCCAGCATCATTAGGCCTATCGAAGTTCGACCTTTTCCCCTCATTCGCTCGGCTGGCCAATGATGGTTGAGTTCAGCTTCGACGATGCAACCAAGCAAAATATAGAGAAAATGATTAATCAAAATCTGCAGGTCCCCGTCTGGACGACCACTCGTTACGCGAAGCTGTCCTCGGTATCAATAAGCTGGTAGGGTTTCATTCTAGTTTGTTTCCAAGGAAGGAGTATAAAAGTGAAGCCCAAGGTGATAGATCCTCAGGCACCCTCAGGCTTGGCTTCGATTCGAACAGGGTTAGTATATTACCGACAATATCTCATCTCCCGATGGAAATTCGCATCCAAGTCTCTTGGTGCTGTCGCGTTACGAACGACAATGGCAGCTACGAAGTGTACTCTAATACGAGTCGTCCTCTCGTTGCTCACACATACCTGAATCACATGATTTAGCAACGACGAATCAGGGACAACAGGGATCGTCAGGAAACGGCCACAAAAGAGGAAGCTGTGTACAAAATACGTGGGTGCTGGCAACACGGGAAGCACATGTGCGAGGAAGGTCTCCACAAAGCTTATCGGCTCTATACGTAGGGGATTTGTTGAAGAAAATCACTGTCTCACTTCCGCAGCCCACCTCGCTGCGGCGGCGAAGACATACCCATACCCCTAGGTTTCCAAGCCATGTCTTACACGCGACCTACGGCTAACTTTCGTACGTATAGACACATTGATATGCTGGACTACTAGGTATCTTAATATAGGTAGTTGGGAAGACAAGGATGTTGGTGATCAAATGGAAAACCAAGAAGTGTTCACGGAAATAATAGATACTGAAATTAACAGATCATGAAGAATAATTGTATTTGGGTATCTAACGTCTACCATATTCTATGTCGATCGTACAAACACACTTGCTTCTATTATATAAGAAACGCCACAGCTCAACGTATAAGAACCTGCACGGCTCAACTCAATCTACTTGATTCGTGACCCAATTAAAGACAGGTAGGTACCTTCTCGGTAGTTTCTTTACCTTGAAAATTTCTTTGGGGTACCTTAGAAGTATATCCTGGTCGGGGTAGCTCTCAATTTAATCGGAATAAACCTATTCATTTACGCCCTTGTTCTGTGTTCTGTTAAGTGACGATTATATCCAACCAACATACCCCTTAACATGTTAGATTTAGGTAGGTACTTATGCTCCAACACTAGCAATCCGTTGTTGCTGATGCTCGGGCTGTGGGGTCAACCGCCTCGAGATGTCCGGGATTCCGACACGATCCGTGACCCGATCTGCCATCCGATCCGGTACTAGATCGGGCGATACCGACCGTAGAGGGTACTCGGTAGCTGGCGTCGCACGTAATAGGCGAGATGTCATAGGTTGCGGGGATAAGATTGTCGGGGATTGGACTTCCTCGATCACGGTCTTCGGTATTAGAGAATGAGGTCCAGTTCGAATGCTTGAGGGAAGGATCTGTTCGAAGCCTTGCTGTCTAGCAACTTGCTCGATACTCTTGAAGTACTACAGTTGTACCCATTTAGCGGGGGAAACTGTGGAAAACGTAGTGGATAGCGGCTTACCTTGACCGTCTTAACTTGCAGCTCCAGCGTCGCGTCCTCATCGCACACTATCATGGGGTGGGGGTGCAGCTGGAGACTCGAAAGCGTCCACATGTGGTTGACACCCTGCTCGATGCACCTCTGGAGAGCAAGGGCCTTGCGGGCACCCAGGATAATAACCACGATTTCCCGAGCCTCGAGGACGGTCTGGACACCAACAGTCAAGGCCATCTTAGGGACCTTCTCGATGTCGTTGTCGAAGAAACGCGAGTTGGCGAGAATTGTGTCGTAAGCTAGCGTCTTGACACGGGTCCTCGAGGCCAAGCTGGAGCCGGGCTCGTTGAAGGCGATATGACCATCTTCTCCGATTCCGCCCAAAAATAGGTCGATCCCTCCGGTACGCTTGATTTGTGCCTCATATTCGACGCACTCGGCTTCGAGATTCTCCGCGTTGCCGTTGAGGATGTGGACGTTGTTTGGGTTCACATTAACGTGAGAGAAGAAATGCTTCCACATGAAAGAGTGGTAGCTCTCTGGGTGGTCCCGAGGGATGCCAACATACTCGTCCTATTTGGGTGTGAGCACTTGAGATGCTCGCTCGTGTGAGAGATCATATGACATACCATGTTGAAGGTGACAACATTTTCGAAAGAAATCTGAGAGCAGCTTGTCAGTCCATGTTCCAAGATTCTTGTCCAAACGGTACCCACGTTTCCAGCCTTGTATTGCTCGACCAATATTCTGTATACGCCAAGCGGACTGGAGCCCGTGGGCAGGCCGAGCACGAAGGGATGTGACGGGGTAGGGTTGAAGTGTCGGATTCTCTCGATGATGTAATTGGCTACGTAGAAGCTAGCAGTCTCGGAGTCGTCGCGGATGATGAGCCTCATTTTGACTTTTGACTTGTATTGGAATGGGAAAGGTGTGGTAGGTAATGTTACTTTTAGCACGGGTGGCTTGTGATTAGGAGCTAGGGAGATGGGTAGCTTGTAGCTGTCTCGCAGATTTGTCTGGGAGACAGAAGGGAAAAGTATGAAAATACTCTTTGAGCAATACAGCCTACTCATTATGAGGAATCGACCATTAGTGGCAAAGACATCTCAGCTGGATAGCATCGGAACCAGCCAGCTATGCTCGATGATGGAACGTTGGCCCGGATTGGGCCGGTACTCCACCGGGACCGATAGCGATCTCACGCTTGTGACTGGGGAGTCTTCTTCAACGTTGTAGTAACCTGTCTACAGATTGCTTTAGGTCATGTGGTTCCCCGAGCTGCCTGGTTGGTTGCTTTGTCCAGCAGCCGCGAGCTCCGACCAACCACGTCCAGATCGATAGCGAGATATTATTTGACGCCCGCCCCTCCCGCGCGGAGATGTCGGGTTCACTTGATCGGTTCACTTGATCGTCAAAGGGATTCGGTGAGGAATTACCATACCGAAGTAGCTGAGGTGTGAGGCATGTAGGCATGTAGGCATGTAGACATGTAGAAAAGCCGTTGACGGGTGTCTGGCATTTGAGCTAATGCAAACCCGACATCATGTCCCCGTAGTGGGGAACTATGTAGGATCCCGGAGCCCAGGGACTCGATAAGAACTTGAAGTCGTTCTGATATTTCCAGCAACACATATTAATATTCATCAGAGCCGCACAGCAAAACTGGGTGAAATCGAGTCATCTCGTACCCTTAGCCAAGCAGAATACAACACTACCGCGATCGCGACTAATACTCTTCGAGGGCATTTTCGGCTAAGATTGAGAGATTGAGAGATTGAGAGATTGAGAGAATGAAGAAAATAGACGAATCTAGGGGACGGGAGAGCGTGATTCGCTCAAGACCTTAAGCCACAACTCGTGGCTTCACCAACTGAAATATTATTGTTACATACCAGGTACCTAACCTAGGTACCTCTAGCCTCTAACCTAGGTACTTGCCAGCCCGCTTGGTTAGTTAGCCCTCTGGGGGCTCGGTACTATGCAAACGCCATGTGGCTCGTGCATGTACCGGGCGATCCTTGCTTTATACCTAGAACGTTTAAAAGATCACGAACATAATTCTAGAGCCTACAACGTTACATCTAGCCACAATGACCTAACCTAGGTATGTAGACAGATAGTATCATTTCTTTCATCCCTTGATCCTGCCATCCCATTGGCCCCCAGTCTTAGTTTCGTGCCGAGTAATCGTTGATCTCGTTGTTACCTGCTACCTACCTCCTTCCTACATGCTACCTACTACCTACTACCTACTACCAAGTACTACCTATTACCTGCTAACTGCTACCTATGTGTAGGCCCGTCGTATACGCGGGCTGGTTGCCTTTTTCGATTATTATAGCTGTTACGTGAGTACGGCCGAGCTAAGCAAAACCACTTAACCTAGCAATCTAATCTAGAAGTCACCTACCCAACCTAGCAGGCACAGCAGTCCTTAGCAGTCCTTAACAGTCCTAGGAAACGCCCAGGTGGCGCTAGATCTTGGTCTATGATCCACTTTCCTAACCATCCCGTCCCGCCCTATCCCATATCGCCGGGCGATCTATTATTATTGTTGTTGTATTTTGTCCTGTGAGGTGGTAATGCAACTTGGGACAAGCATAACCGTAGGCGCGAGCCACGTTCTTGTCTAGGGTCTCAGGGGGGTTGTTCGAGGGTGTTAGAGTTGAAGCCACTCACCTCACTTAATGTCGCTATCGCAACCATTCCATTTTTTTTCTCGTATCAGACATTTAGATGGTTCTAATTTGCCCTTCGCTCTCATTGCGCATTGTTATGCTGTAACATACTACATGTATTCGGTCTGACCCAAGAACAAACCCCCCCGTACATGTACACGCTCAACCCGGGGTCTTGGCTCTTTATTCTCTACCATCTCCTGGGATCGTACATTATTAGATCCAACCAACGGGGTCACCTCGTTAACATCGAATTTGACCGGCAGGTTTCATTTCTGCCGTTCTAGCCTTTTCCCGCCGATACGAGCCCTGACGCGGCCCTAAGGAAACCTTTCACTCATCTGTCGATCCGATTGCCTGCTTCCATTGGAACATGACGAATGCTGTCGTTGCTTGAGGACGAGAGAAGAGATTTCATCGTCGTCTTCGGATCCCCACCTGCTCATCTCAACCTTTCTTCGAGCCTGCCCATGCTACCTTCATGACTTATATCTATCCCCCGTAAGACCCGCAAGCACAGTCCCCTGTCATGCACCCGCTCACTTCTGCAATGACTACGTTAAAGACATCGTTGTTGGCGGCCCTCAAGTCGTTCCTGCGTGGCAGGTCCTTCTTGCAGGCCCTATTGGCCTTCTGGGTCAACCCTAAGACGATGAAGGAACAGCATGTTGACGGGAAGGGCATGTACCCGTCGAGGACCATTGGAGAGTTTTTAAAGGAAGCAGAAAAGCTCTTGCTAGGGCCCATAGGCGGAGACGGGCTAAGGAGATATTCATCGGAGCTCAAGTACCAGTTTAGGGAACGGTTACACACCCACGCGGAATGCATGCTGCCGTCTTTCAACCACCTCCTCCCCACCGGAAAAGAGCGAGGTCAATATCTCGCCCTCGATGTTGGTGGGTCGACGCTGAGAGTAGCACTGGTGGAGTTAAGGGGCCGTGAAGCGACTGGGCGGGAGAGCGAGATTATTCGCATGGACAGCTTCAAGATTACGCCCGAGATCAAGAAACTCGAAGGCATGAGTTTCTTCGACTGGATGGCCACCCGTATTTACGAGGTTATTCACAAAGACACCTCGCCTGGTCAAGAGATAATACCCTTAGGTCTTGCGTGGAGTTTCCCCGTGGAGTAAGTTTTATCTGCGTTGCCCCTTACTTTATACCGCGATATTAACATAGTCTGTGACAAGGCAGGTATCATTAAGCGGAGGACTTCTACTGGGAATGGGCAAAGGCTTCTTGGCTACCAATGGATTGTTGGGTCAGGACCTGGGCGAAATTATCAAATTCGCGTGCAAAAAGCAAGGCTTGAACGTACAGCTTGCTGCTATCGTCAATGACAGCTCGGCCACGTTGTTATCTCAAGCCTACGTGCACGCCTCGACCCGCTTCGGCCTAATATTAGGGACTGGCACTAACATTGCCGTTCACCTATCCGTATCGTCCTTCAGCCGCTCTAAATACGGCACACGGCCAGAGAGCTGGTTCGACTCGGCAAGCCATGTCATTGTGAACACGGAACTGGGCATGTTCGGAAAGGACATCCTTCCATTAACGCGGTGGGATGAACTCCTGAATGCCGATCACCCCCGACCTGATTTCCAACCCCTAGAGCACCTCCTTAGCGGCTATTACCTTGGAGAGATATGCCGGCTCGCTATCGTCGAGGCGGTGGAGACAGCTGGGTTATTAGGCGGCCAACTGCCGCCTTCGTTAGAAAAGCCATACTCGCTCGACACGGAAATCCTGTCGAGAATAGAGGCGTAAGTTCCCCTATCCCAATATAGGTGTCCATCCCTCGGAGGCACTACGGAGCTAATACGCCCATGCAGTGACACATCCCCTACGCTGGAAACTGCGCTAGAGCACTTCACGAAGCACCATCCCTCGCCCGTACCGCCCACCGTCTCCGACATAATTGCGATCCGCACGCTAGCGACGTTCATCTCGCGGCGGTCGGCCGCGCTGCTCGCCGCCTCGGTATTTTCGCTGTGGGACCTGCGCCACGAGACCGAGTCCGAGCACGCGAAGCTCACGCCCACGCCCACGCTCTCCAACGACAGCGCCGTGGTCCTGCCCGAGACCGACGCCGAGATCGAGGAGCTCGAGGCGGCCCAGGCCGCCACCCCGGAGTCGACCAAGGTTGCCTTCAACGGCTCTGTCATCGAGCATTACCCGCGGTTCCGCACCACCTGCCAGCAGTACATCAATGACCTCGTCGGTGGCAGCGAGCACCCGGGCTCCGTGGACCTGGTCCCGGCCCTCGAGAGCTCAATCCTTGGCGCCGCGGTCGCGCTGGCGTGTGCCACCGCCGAGCAAAAAATAGTAAAAGAAAGTGCTCCGGTAAAAGTATAGGGCGGTAGTAGGAGGAGAAGATATATGGAGAGAAGTCATTCACGCTCTATATACAGGTCCACATCCACAGCCATTTCAGGTTTCTTCTGTTATCTAGTCATCGAAGCGCATGTCTATTGCATTGCACCTGATGGCGAGGGGTTGGGAATGGGGGAAGCATAGAGTGCTTTTCAATCTTGCCTCATCTATCATCAGATGGCAGCATGTGGAATTCGAGCCGAGCGATCCAGCGAGCTTTGAAGCGGGAAACATTTAGAAGGCGTTCAGGGGGTACGAACATAGCATAATAAGAGGCACCTTCGCAATGAAACTCTCACGTCTCGTAGATCAACGACACAAATACATAGAACCATGATGAGACTGTAATCAGGGGGGTATATTGTGGAAAGCTAGATGCTCGTGGTTAGACATCCGCTAAACATCAAAGAGGGAAATTCAACCCAAAAAGCAATGTGGCCGGCTCCGGCGATCGATCCTCTCCCACCCCCTCCTTCTCCCGCGCTATACTAAAACTACAAGAGGTATTTTGAAGTTATACTATAAAGCAGCATATGGTCATGATACAGTTACAATCCTTTCAAGCAGGAACGCCTCGGATTTGTTATTTCGGTCTGCCATCATCGTCAATCCTTTCGTCCAGCGCGTTCCGCTCGCCCGCTCGGTTACCTTATTTGGAATATGACACTGCTTGGACGAAAATTGCTTCGCCAGACCTTTTTTTTTGGTAGATGGCGGTTCATAAACGGTCGTCTTAGAATCAGTATATGTTTTAGACATATACCTGCTATTCTGCAGAGAAATATCTTTTGGATTTATTTCTAATCTGCTGCGCCTTGATCTCTTGCGGGACGGCGATGTGGTGCACAATGTGTGGACGGTATACGGTGTCCACGAGAGGCGTCCTGTTCAGCGGTTAGTAGCCATCGTGTAACTTAGGAGGGGTAAGATAAGACACACCAGTCATCCACGCTCAGCGGGAAATACTCGTACAATTCCTCCTCTTCCTCGATCGGACTGCCGCCCAGGCCATGGCTCGTAGACATCCGGTGTAGTTTCGGACTAGTGAGCGTATCTGATACCGAACGGTTATTTGGACTCCGCTCGTCCTCCGATAGGGATAGATTGATGGGCACAGACTGTGCTGATGAGTGGTTATTTTTATGATTATTTGAGGCCTGCGCCTTATTCGCGGCTTCCTTTCCCCAAGATGGCACCGGCGGTCGGCTCAGGTTTGGCGAGAGCGCTATTTTCTTCGCTGGATGTGCTTGGGAATTAGTCTGTCCGCCATATGCCGGCGTTGAGGGCGTAGTCCAGCTTGGGGTAGGGGTAGCGCTACCCAGCGACGCTTGGTAGGGCTGCAAAGTATGGGATGAGTCCGATCGCTCCGTCTTCAGGTTAGATGTCGCACTTGCATCGCTGTGCGTTCGTGCGCGCTCTCCGCTGCCAGGCGCCTTCTTGTCGCCCGATAGGGGAACATCCTTTCTGCTATCAAAGTTCCTCGGGCTTCGGCCGCGCACGATGACCGGTCCGCTCTGGATCTCGGCGATCTTCATGAACTCGCCGCCTGTCTTCATCTTACCCAAGAGGCTGATCTGCACTACATAGTGCTGCTGGAGACCTTTCCTCCGGCCATTATTTGCCGTCGCGCTCTTGAATTGTAAGCGCTTCCACGACACGGGGATGCTAACTCGGTGACCGTCGACCTCCTGGCCGCCACTTAGGTCGAGCGCGATCTTGGGCGGCGCACTGGCTACTTTGGTCTCCTGTCCCTCGCCCAGCGCCGGGTTGCTGCTTTTCCACGGGATAGATATGATCTCGGTGGACTTGCCCTCGATGCTCTCATTGGCGGATATCGAGGCAAAGAACTCTACTATGGGTATGGTGCGGCCCTGTTCGTTCATAACTTGCGTACAGTGTCGCGGCATGGTTACTTGCCCCGAGCACTGCCATAAATTCCGTCGATAGCACGTCAGCTCCAGGGGTCTACCGTTGGACTCGCCGCCAAATACGTCCTCGGCCACAAAGAACATGCCATACAGCTCGGCCGACATATTCACTTCCGAGTACGCACCTAGCGCATCGTCCAAAGGAGTAGCTTTGACGTTAATAGTCGAGAAGCCGAGTAGCTTGTCGTCGGGTTGCTGTGGGGAGGATCCTTCATCGTGAAAATCTTCGGTGTGCGGCGCAGCCTCGTAGGGCTTAGAGTAGTTGAAGGGGTCTTCGAACGTAGTGGAAAAGGTCTCGAAATCGTATGAGGGAGTGAAGGGTAGAGGAGGTAGGCCGCCATTGACGTTTTCGCTGCTCTGGTCTTAGCTCGTTATGTCTTCACTACAGCTCGCATTCATCCGCACACCGCACGCTGTACGCTGTAGACTGCACACGTATTCGCCATTCGTCATAGCCTCGGAAGAAATGAGCGCGTCCGGATGGATTTCACTTACAGCATAGCCTCGTCAAAGTTGAGATCGGGTTCGAAGTTGTCCATCCCCAAGCCAGTACTCATGCCGTTTAGTCCCATGGCATCTCCTGGGCTGGCGCCGGATTGCAGCGCCGGCATGGAGTTGAAGGTGGCCATCGCATTGTCAAGGGCTTATACCCTATACTACGCAAAGTCGGTAATGCTGACGCTGACGTGAATGTTGGTCACAAGTCCGATAGCGAAATAATAAGAAGTTGGAGTGGACTCAGGTGCAGCAGGGTCGGGATTGTCTAGCAGCCTGTTGACGGTTGGAGATAAAACGATAAACTGTACCTTGTGTCCGGGACCATCGTAGGGGCCGTGAGATGGGAATTAGCGCGCGAAACCACTCGATAGCCTAGCGGACTTTAGGATAGGTAGGGGTGTATGTCAAAGGGGTGCAGGGGTGGAGAAAGGCCGACAAGACAACGGTGGCTGGTTGGAACTAGGTAACCTACTATGTAAGAGCTTCGAGAGCTAATAAAGACCATGTGGTTCACATGGTTCACAAGAAGAGCGCCGAGAGACCCTATGGAGAGACTATGTACCTGGTTAGAAGCTACCTAACTAACTCATACCTAAGGCCTAAGGCCTAAGGGAAAAAGAAAGTCTGGGGCCTGGGGTACCTGTTTGCATACCTAAGGTAGGAGAAACCAGGGGACCCCAAATACCCCGTTGCGGTACGTACATGTGGCAGTCTGCGCAGCGCATCAACGGTGCGGCCTAGTACCTGGACTGGGCACCTAGACGGAACTGGGGTAGGTTAGGTTAGTAGGTACCTACCTAGGTACATAAGGTAGCCCGGGCGTTACTCAGATGGCTCGATAGGGGATATCGGGATCTTTGGATTAGGTAGAGAATGGTTTATCGGCCTTCTCCTCTTTCCCCCTCGTCTCCTTCATGCCTTGGAGGGTGGAGTTGACACCGATTGGCACCGACGCCGATGGTGCAGAATTATTTCTACCTTCTGGAATAAGTTAAAAAGAATCTCGTAGGTGGGGATGACAGATAGGCCCCCGGATAGGTCCTGTAGCCCCGTCCAACAAATCCACCCCTGGGGAATCATTCCCATTGCCGAACGGCACAGCGGCATCATCTATCATCTATCATTATCTCTATACCCAGACGCTCGACGTCTTATTTATATCGAGCGTCCGTCTCTAAGTACCTAGCCTAACATATGTCAATTTCGATCGCATTGGGATGTAGCATATGATAGGCCTGATGTCTCTTATCAGCTCGGCTGACGTGGGCTCCCTGGTTACCCTCAGCTACCTACTCTATATAGGTACAGTATACTACGACGTCCCACAGAATGGATCGTCGTTTCGAAGATCAAATCCCCAACGTGAGGAGGTTTCGCAGGGCTATGGCTGTGCTGGGCTTGTACCGTTATTGTATGCCGCGCTCCTATTTTTAAACATGGACAGGGCAGTATTGGGACGAAGAACGACTTCAATCGGCAGTGTTCGTTTTAAGATTCCAAAATGAGCGAAACATACTCCGTGATTGGACAGAAAGTCGATTCAGATGCTCCAAACTCCGCTCGCCTACCCCGAAATATGAAATCACAGGACGGTAGCATGTGTTCGAGCATATCGTTAACCAAAAACCCCCCAAACCCCCACCTACGCCTAACGTCAGGGGCAAAGGGGGCTACATCCAAATAGACGTCTCGGTGAAGGAACATCGCATCATTTCATTCATTTATTCAAGGGCACCTTGCCTGGCTCGCCCGAAGAAGGAATTATCTTAACTTAAATCAGACCACTGCCGTAAGCCCCGGGGATTAGCGATCGTGCATCATGGCTCTATCGGGTGGACTATGCACTTACGTTCTCTGGCGAATTTGTAATCTCGTCAAATGTCTGCTGGGCTTCGAAACCCATAGCCTCAAGGGGTTCATGTGCTTCGTCGAGAACCTGGGCAGGTTAGCTGTCATGATCGTTTCCGATAAGCATTCGGCGTTACTTACCCAACTAAGCACGCTCTTTGCCGACTTGTGCGCCTTGTTCTGTCTCACGCCCATGAATGCCAGTCCCTGCAGTAATAGAGTCGACTGTGCCGTAGCAGGAACTATTGGGGCAATGATGCCCCCAATATCCTCGCCGTGCGCCGAGGTAAGTGGCGGGATATACGTGGACAAACGACTGGCAGCTGTGCAGATGATGACCGTCCCAAGCAGATTGTCCATAGAAT
The DNA here is from genome assembly GCA_022495205.1 of Hypoxylon sp. FL1150. Classification (NCBI taxonomy): domain Eukaryota; kingdom Fungi; phylum Ascomycota; class Sordariomycetes; order Xylariales; family Hypoxylaceae; genus Hypoxylon; species Hypoxylon sp. FL1150. The sequence continues at coordinate 228,487 of MU376182.1, forward strand.
TCTTAGCCCGCACCACTCCGCTTGTGTTCGTTTCCTGCAATGCGAATCGATAGAGTTCTACGACCTCGGGCCCTGCGTGCGTTGCTACGTGGTTCAATACCGACTCGGCGTTGTCGAGACCATGTATCAGATCAAAGCTGATACTCGCTCGCTGGATGCTTTGTAGAAGACCCTCCGGTGCCGTCCAAGACCCGACGTCGTCGATTACCATATTCGTCAGTCGCTTCGGGAACTGTGTATCCCACCCGACGTTGTCGAACCAGCTCTTGTTGCTTCTGCTCTCGTCTACAGGTACTCCCGGGAAGACACCTGGAAACGTCAGACCTAGCTGTACCCTCTTGATTCCCTGATTTTGCAGTAAAGCTCGCATGGCTCGACGATGTAACGATCTGCCAATTGACACGTTTCGCTTGATCGGGTCGACGAAGAGCGCACCGATAGCGCCAATGCCTTTCGTATAATATGTAGCCACGAACCCGTATAATGTTTTGGTGCTGCTATTGCGAACGACGAAGTGTGCTTCTTCGACATGCGGGTTAAACAACTCAAAGGACGGGGCTCCTGTTGTAAGATACGGTAGACTCGGAGTACTAGAGCGAGCTAGCGTTCGCAACAACTCAGTAAGGGCAGATCCGTCTCGCTCGCGGTCGTAGTTCTCGACGAGCCACTGCTGCCTCGTTTTTAAAACCTTCTTGGTTTTTCTCAGTGTCCCCGGCATCGATCCTTGGGGAACTATCTCGCCGTAGAGGGTGCGAACAAGAGAAGCCATGGCAGTTTCGGTAAAATCAAACGTGCAGACATATGTCCCGATAGATTTGTCCATCGCAAAGTCGTATGGGGAGCTGGCGGCTACAACGATAAGGGATTTCTTCTGGCCAGTCCCACGTAGCATATGGCACATCATTGCAACATGTTTTGTGAACCCGGTTTGGTATAGGTTCCGGTTGGCATCGGCGGTCACTATGATGATCGCCGAAGCTCTGTTGATGAGGTTTTCATGTACTGAAAGTTGGTTAGCGTAGCTATAAGGGGCAAAGAAAGGGTTTCCTAACCTGGTCGGAGCCCATTCGCCGTATATGATGTGTGAAGTAGTTTTCCATTGCGTATCCGAGCGATCGATCTGCCCAACTCTCGAAAAACACCTTCCCCACTCATGATTGCTCCGCGTTCTTGGTGAACCCATTTCTCGTGTATCGACCTAGCTTTGGCATTATTCTTTTCTAGCATGCTTTTAGTGGCTGCTGATGCCGGCAGTGGTTTGACGAGTGGGGTCAGTAGTAATAGTTCTTCCTCCTGAAGCAAGCTTTGCGAAAGTGGAAGCAGGTTCTCCTTGTCGCGGACGACTGCGATTGACTGATCGTACGCTGTCCGGGAAAGGGTGAGGTGCGCAGGATGTATCTTGGATAGTAATGACAGCCCAGGAGGATTGAGGGCCTTTTGCCATGATGTGCAAATACTCTTTAACCGTAGCACTCGCTTCAAAGATGTGTAAATTCGTTCCTTAGAAATGATACCGTTTTCAAAGCCCAGTTTCAAGCCGGATATGGCTTCTAGCTGCACGTCATGTGCTCTGCAGAGAAGGATCAGATCGTTGCCTGCTTCGACTGCCATGACAGTCCCTCCTTTGACACCGTACTCCTGGATAAGAGATTGCATCTCGAGGCATTCTGAGATGGCGACACCTTTAAATCCAAGCTCGTTTCTGAGTAGCTCGTCTACGACTTGGTCTGAGAGGCAAGCGTGCATGACGTTCATGCCGGCATTTTGGATCCCACACCCGCCAACAAACATAGCATCCAGGCGCCCAGCACTGATCGCGTTTCGAAACGGTACAAGGGCACTAAGGCTGAGCTCCTCAAGCGTCTGCGTAATAATAGGCATGTCTAGACTAGAGCCGAGGAAATCGAGGTTTCCGTACGATGGAAAATGCTTCCCGCAGGTCGCTACTCCGGCATCTTTGAACCCATTGATAGCTGCGATGCAGAACTGCGAGGCTTCCTGGGGGTCGTCGCCAGTAGCCCGGACCCCAAGAGGCTGGTGCCGAGCATTAGTTAGGACATCTAAGACGGGCCCCAGAATAAGATTGACCCCAACTGCCGAAACTTCGGTGGCTGTAGCCTTTGCTACATTATATGCCAGCTCTGTGCTTCCCGTAGCAGCAATCCCCATGGCGCTGGGAAACTGACATATGTAATCTTCATCGAACAGGCTGTTGACACCTCCATTTTCCTGATCGAGGGCTATCAACAGCGGCTGAGGATGCCCAGCTTGGTGGGCTATGGTTTGAAGTTCTTGGACTAAAGAAGCAGTCTGCTCAGCGGCTACATTTGTTGGTTAGTTAGGCTGCTCGAGTATTGAGATAGATAAGTTTAAATACATTTGAGATTCTTGGCGGTTAAGATGATGGAGCCCAGGTGCTGGTTTTCGATGAGGTTTCTGATCTGAGGTGTTATTTCAGTGCCATCCCATCCCATAATCAACATCTGGCCAATCGCCCTATTGGTGTAGCATTAGCGACAAGATTGAGGCTCTTTGTGATGAGGCGTACCAATCGAGGTCCTTCCATAGTGGGTCGAGTTCGCTATCCAACTTGGTCATCTTGCGGTAGTATTATTACAACTTCGAATGACTACTGCCGAGTATTGTAGATGCGGTAGACTGGTACGGGCCATCAACGGGATGAGCTGCTCAAAGCTAACAGTAACAACCATGGAGTGATGTTGATGATGCGATGACGGAGTTTACAGAGTCGGGTCTACAGGCATCCGCCTTCGGACAAAAGACCCAATCTAGGCAATTCTCACGTGGTTGGGAGGGAGAAGAAAGTTGACGATGGCAGACTGTAAGGTAAGGCCCAGATTCTGATGCAAGTAAGGACTTGGACTCGGCTCTACTCCAAACTCTAGACAGGAGTAAGAGAGGTACCTACCCCTAAGGTAGGTACCTAAGGTAGAGAAAGTTAAGGTGGTATGCATGAGCGGCGGCTATCGATAAGCTTTCGGGGGGTTACTACTTTCTGCTTTCTAGCTCCTAGGTTAGCGAAGAAGGGAAGGGATTCATTATTTTGCACTATCCCTCTTTAGGGCATCGAGGGGCAGTGGTCGATACCCCTCCAAACCTGCCTCTCCGGTACACGGTACACGGTACACGTCAAATTCCAAACGTTCCAAAAGGATTACCCACTCCGCAACGTTACCTTACCACCATCTAGATATTCCACGATCCAATTTCCCTCCCCTTTCCGCAATGGATTGTCACACAACAAAGAAGATCTATTGTAGTGGACGTAGTAGAGCCTCGAACAAGGAATATGGGACCGACCATAGACGCCTACACCCACAAATGATACCGGTGTATCGCTATGTCGCCGCATCCAGCAACTCCTGAAGGTCTCGTCGGCTGGGTCTCAGTAACCAGCCCTTCGGCCTAGAATGCTGCTGACCACTCTCCCCAGTCACATGCTCCTACCATTGGTTTGGGACATTGGCATCAGTCCATTGGCAAAAAAAAAAAAAAACTTGGTTTAACGCGATCGACTGCGACCATCGCAAGATTGACGTTCGACGATCCCCACCAATAACCAGTCTTGGAACCGCAACCTCACTTGTACTTCGGCCCTGTAAGCGACGCTATTCTGTACCTTCCCAGTCGTTGCACATCTCATGCGCCGAAAATTCGGAGCTGCCTTTCGGCGGGCACTCGGTGTCAGCGGAGCATGCCTCGTGATATCATGAATGAATAAATACATGTATGAGCCATTTCCCATCTTCCGCCCTGTCCGTTTTCGTATGGAGACTCAAATACTCGCAAAAGGGGCAGTTGTCCGCCTACTAGACAAGACATAACAAGCAACTATAACGTAAAACACTATATCCCATTTTATATCTACTCCTATCAAAACCCCCGCGTCGCAATGCCTCACTCTCTACCGTCGTCGCCCAAGTCGACACCGAAGGACGGGAGAAACGGCATCACCAAGTTCACCAACTGCCGTATCGTAAAAGGCGACAAGTTAGTCAACGAGGACCTCTGGGTCAACTCCGTCACCGGCAAGATCATCAGAAGTCAAGCTGCTTTCTACGATGATTTCATACTCCCGGATGAGGTCATCAACCTCGGCGGTCGTATCCTTTCTCCGGGTCTCATCGAGTGCCAGTTAAACGGTGCCTTCGGTTTCAATTTCTCGACGCTCCTCGAGCCGGCAGTGTACGCTAAGAAGGTGAAGGAGCTGAACAGGCAAATGGTCAAAACCGGTGTCACGTCGTACGTGCCTACGATCACGAGTCAACGGAGCGAACTGTACAAGCGAGCGCTACCCCATTTGGGGCCGTCTGGATATGCGCAGGCCGCGGAAGACGGAGCGGAATCCCTGGGCGCACATTGTGAAGGGCCGTTCTTAAGCCCAACCAAGAACGGTGTTCACAACGTGGATGTACTGCGGGTAGCTGAGACCTTCGAGGACCTGGTAGACTGCTACGGCAAGTCAAATCTCGACTCCGACAGCCCTTTCCATCCTCTGCCGATCAAGATGATAACCGCCGCGCCGGAGCGTGGAAACCTGACCAGGCTCATCCCCGAACTCACGAGCCGCGGCATCATCTACTCGATCGGACACTCGGAAGCCACATACGAAGAAGCTTCGGCGGCTGTCGGAGCGGGCGCCACGATGATTACCCACCTCTTCAACGCCATGCGACCGTTACACCACCGGAACCCCGGCATCTTCGGTGTCCTGGGCCTGGCGGAGAACCTGCCGCGCCCGTACTTTGGTATCATCGCCGACGGTGAGCACTTGCACCCCACAACCATTAAGATTGCCTTCAACGCGCATCCGGACGGCTTCATCCTCGTCACGGACTCGATGCATCTAGTGGGCTTGCCGGATGGCGCTTACCAATGGACCAACGGTGAGAGCGCGAGCCACATCGTGAAAAAGGGAAATAAATTAATATTGGAGGGTACCGACCGAATTGCTGGAAGGTAACAACCACTTCCATACCTCTGAATAGAGAGGTGGCTGACTGTTCTAATAGCTCGATAACGCTTATTGAGTGCGTGTCAAACTTCCTTAATTGGTCTGGCGCCGGCATCCCACAAGCCCTCAAGGCCGTCACGTCGACGCCGGCTGCGATGCTGGGTCTGCAGGGCATTAAGGGTTGTCTCGATGACGGCGCCGATGCTGACCTCGTCGTGCTTTCCGAGAAGCGCGACGCAAATGGCCTCGAACTAGTGGTTGACGAAGTATGGAAATTCGGAACCAAGGTTTTCGTCCGTTAGTGATGGGACATATCTAGGTAGGTACTTGTTATTAGACTCTAGAAGCTTTAGTTGAGACCCGTTCCTTCACAGGAGCTTTACAAGTAATCGTTCTAAATACGTCCACTATTACCATGTCCGTACCTGCACATAATTATCCTTCAAAGTTTTGCATCACGTCGGTCGTTTCACCGTTAGTGGACGGAACGGCTTCTTGAGGCGGTCCATGGGAGTGATTCCGTCTCGGCCCAGAGGCGCGGGCCTCTGAATACCGCCACCGCCTCCGCCACTCCAACCCACTTTCAGGCCACGGTTTAGCGTTGTCGCGTGGAAGCTCTGAGCTGGACGCATTTGTTCCTCCAACGGCGGCGCTTCGTTTTCCTTCTCGGCTACTGGTTCCGGTTTCGTAGGCGAGCTAGAGAAACAGGCGTACTGTTTCGGTTTGGATGGGGGCTGTCTCTTTTCTTCCGCCGTGGCGCTCGGGGTCGTTGGTCTGCTCGACAGCTTCCCGGTGCCGAGCTTGTGATTCGTCAGGGACGGTTCGATGACGGCGTTTTGGCGTATTTGAACAGCCCCAAGAGATCCTGGCTGCTGCCCATAGCCTCGAGGCAACTGATAGGGGCGAGGGGCGTTTTGCTGCAATTTCGAGGGAATAGCCAACTTAGTGTTACTAGGCTCCTTGGATTTGTCGTGATTTGCCACGCCATATCCGTAGCCCAGGAGGTTTTTCTGGCCAGGGGGTCGGTTAGCTGGAGGCCGTTTTGCGGCCGCCCGCGGTGGGGGCTTTGCAGCAGGTTTAGCTGCCTCAATGGCAGCAACATTCGCATAATGTGCTCCGGCTGTAGTAAAACCCGATTGCGTTGGGGGTGGCTGCGGCACCGTGAATGAACTGGATCTCTGCATCGTGGTGGCGTATGGAGTAGCCCAGCCATCGACCGACTCTTCAGCAACTGGCGCATGCTGTATCTTTTGCCGTTTATACTGCCCGGGACGCTGACTGTAGTTGTGGCTATTCGAGAGCTGCTCGTTCTGGTTTGGATCGACCGGGAAAAGATTATCCTCAATGGCTTCCATCATCGGCATGTTTTTATATATGACGCTGTCTGGAAGCAGATCTCTTCGCAGTAGTTTTGCGACTTGTGACATCACGGGCCGGTCGAGAGACGGTCCTTTCTTGAGGAAAGTCGAGGACGGGAGATCGTCGATAAATGATGAGACCCGAACCTCCTCTTTCTTGCCAGTAGCAGTGTACAGGGGACAGCTTAGATAGAGGAGTGCCTGAGCCCGGGTCATTGCTACATATAGGAGGCGCCGCTCCTCATTTTTGTCCTCGGATCGTATATGAGGTATGGATCCCTCGTAGACTGCCGGGATGAAAACGACGGGCCATTCCAGGCCCTTTGCTGCGTGTATAGTAGAGACTGTGACTTGGGGTTTTTCCTTGTCTTTTTCAGCTTGTTTTTCAGTCGCCAGAGTAACATTTGCCAGGAACCGCGCTAGTACGTTGTCGTCAGGACCCTGTTCGGCACCTTCAATAATTGGAAGCATGTCTTCCTCGAGCTTATCCTGGTTCACGAACTCATGGACAAGACTCATAAATTCTTGGACGTTTGCCCATCGCAACTCGTATTCCGGGCCGTATGTCTCTTCCAGGTGTTTTTCGAATTGTAAGGCCCTGAGCAACTCCTCGATGATGTCAATTAAGTTAATAGGTGTCTCCTCGCTTGTTTTTAGTCGACTCTGAAAATGTATTATTAGCCCAATCAAACTCCTGTTAATCTTCGGTTCCACGGCTTTCCTAATGTTCGTCTTTGCTGTGCGTTCACCCCGACAGTGTTTGCTAAGTAGCTCCCACAGGCTCATACGATTGCTGTCAGCTTCTTCCAGCAATGATTTAGCTGTCACGTCACCAATGCCTCGCTTCGGGGTATTCAGAATACGGGCGAGCGCATCGTTGTTATCAGGTTGGTAGATGACGCGTAAATAGTCTAACAGAGTCTTGATCTCGGCTCGCTCGAAAAATTTAAAGCCACCTAATGAGACGATCAGTCTGATAGATGATAAACCAGGCCTGGAACGATTACATACCAACCATTTTATAAGGTATATCTTCCCTTGCTAAGGCGCTTTCGATGTGTCTAGATAATGCCGCTGACCGAAGTAAAATAGCAACGTCGTCGGACTTGACCATATTCCCGGACGTTAGTTTGATTCGTTTAATCTCGGAAACAATCCAATCTGCCTCAACCGTGGAGTTCTGTAGCCTTCGGAAGACTGGTCGAGTGCATTTTTCGTGAATTGGGAGCAAAACTTTCTTGTATCTGTCTTCATCTTGCTGGATGACCTTCAGGGATGCATCAAGAATGGAGCTTGACGACCGATAGTTTTCCTCGAGCGAGACCTCATCGGTATTGGGAAAGTCGCGAAGTAGCCGACGGAGATTTCTTATTTCTGCCGATCGCCATCCGTATATACTCTGATCCGGGTCTCCGACTATCGTAATCCGTTGATTCGCCTGGGCAAATAATTTCATGAGATCGTACTGGATTCCATTTGTGTCTTGGTACTCATCGATCAACACTGTCTGGATGTTCTGGACGCAGTCAGGGTAGTTGCGAAGGAGCTCAACGCAGCGAACGAGTAAGTCGTCGTAGTCTAGTAGATTTGATCGCTCGAGGTATTCCTGGTATTCCCGAAAACATTGCTCCAACTCCTGGGACGCCAAGCTCTTGTCATTTTTCGCCGTCGGTTGCTCGTCAGAAGTCCCCTTCGCCTTTCGCTTGCTGATCCAACCACGAATAATCGCAGGCTGAAGATGAGTGTATTCCAGCCTTTTGCAGATGCGCTTGATAAGAGCGGTAGAGTCGGAGTCATCAGCGATGCCAAACTTAGGGTCTAGCCCGATATGTTGACCATATCTAGCCAGATAGCGACGGGCGATACTATGAAAAGTCCCAATTACAATCTTCTTCTCGCGTCCGTCGCCAAGAGCCTGGCCGATGCGCGTCTTCATCTCATTAGACGCCTTGACGGTAAAGGTGGCGACGATGACATCGCATGGCCGGATGCCGACATGGTCAATGAGCCAGACGACTCGGGATGTGAGAGTATGGGTCTTGCCACTTCCTGGGCCAGCCAAGATAGCAACGGTGGAAGCAACTGAGCTCACAGCGCGAGACTGTGCCCCATTTAGCGATTTGAACAGGCCATTGCAATTGGTGTCTTTCATGGCTGAAGACTGTCGCGAATCGAAGAAGAAATCTTGATAATGAGCAGTAACAAACTTCAGCTCCTCATTATACTCGTTAGACCAATGTGGTTGTGTATCATACCCTGCAGTGACTTGGAGACCACTTTAGACGCGTCAAAAAGAAAGAGGACGCGATAGCGGTAGGTATTTTGGTTAGTGAGGGCGCCAGGTCAGGTGACTGCACCACACCTAGCTGCACCAAGCTGCAATACTCAGGCGTATGTATACCTTACGGAATAGGTAGGTAGTATATAACATGTACCTAGTTCGACTAAATCGGTCTTCTCGTAGGCCAATTGAATAAGACCTGTTTTTTTCTCTCGTGTTTGATAGATTTGTTACTTGGATGAGCGTCACGGTCAAGTACCTACATATCTGATGAAGACGAATTCAAAAGATACATACCCCTCTGTGGCTTCTCACACCTTGTGGCACAACCTTGTGGCTAGGCTAGGGCAAAACTCTTAACCTAAGTCTAGAGGGGCATTGTGCACAGGACCTAGCCGCACATCCACTCATCTATCACCATGTTAGTATAAATGATTCCCGTCACACTTTCACACGCGTTTGGCGAAGTCGCATTACCAGATATGTTCGAAATGTGACAAGACTATGAAGAGGAGTGGTTCCTACCTTTTGTTAACATCTTTTAAGATTAGGCTAACCTAGGTAGAGGCTTACGGCTATAATTTCATTCACAAACAGTAGCTGCATGATGCTACGCCCGGCTACTAGCGCAGTCGGGGCTTCACCTTTTCTGCCTTTTCTGCCTTTTCCGCCACGAGAACCCACGCCTCCATCAGTAAGAATGACGCTCGCCAATCGGCGGGAACAGAGGTAGAGTGACCTGCAAGGGAACAGGGGAGCGAGTTACGGCGGGGTTGGTGATGCTGTGAAAGTCCGGAGCCAATCAGCTCCAAGGCTCATCTGTCGGCGCTTAAGCCCCCTGTCGTCGTGATATCCTTATCCAACCAGAGGTGATCAACCACTGTTGTCCGCAAATACCAATACGGCAACCTACCACTCTCACTGGGCGCTTTTCCTGGGGGCTATTATGCATGGAGCCAAGTGCCTGGCTAGGGAACCGACGAGTGAGAAGCCAGTTCACACCCAAAGCGCCCGACTTTTCATGTACAAGTCGTAGATTCCGGCCCACTTCGACACACTGCCGAACATCACCAGCCGCTATATACCCTTTGTCCTCCCGACTTTGCGTCTGACCTTGTCGAATTTCCATCAGGATGTGTTTCGATTGATGTTTGACCAAGGAGTACGGGATACAGTATATCTCATGAAGATCTGGGTCACACACACAATGCAACTGGGGCTTTATAGCAAGCCTCGCTCCTCGCTTCAGTTTGTGTTGCTTTTGGTTTCTTTGGCATTCACTCCTTTCTGCTCTGCCTCTGTCATACAAGATCTCCACAGCAACTACTTTGATCCCGCGCCGGCGCCTGAAGACGGTCCTGCCTTGTCGGCTGGAGCCCTCCGGAATACAACTTACCTCCCGGCGCAGATTGGCGGCCTCGTTGGATCATATGCTCTATCGCTCGTTATAGTCGCTACTGCCCTTCTCATCCTAGCAAAGAAACGCCGGGAGCATCTCAACGCGAGAGAAGACGACCTTGGAGGCCAAATCCCATATCAATTCACCTTTTCGCCCATACAAGCTGGCGCACAGTATCCCCAGTACGGCCTTGACCCGCCCAAATCACCTGTCAAGAACTTCTCGTACCCGACACCTCAAACTCCATTGACTGCGAGGAGCCCGACAAGCCCTTACATTGTCCCATCACCTCATTCCACAAGCACTCTCGGTGTAAATCCTTTAGTTGATCCTCGAGTTGTTGCCGCAGATCGCGAGATGGCGCAACAACAGTTAGAAGAGATGTATAGGCTCGTTATGGAGCAGGAGGCCGCAAAGGAGGCAGGCGTTGCTTTAGAGCAACCCCCTGCGTTGTCCCAACCGCCCCCGAAGCAGGGAATCCTGAAGCGGGGCAAGAACAAGCCTGCGAGTCTCGACCTTGCCGGACAGGAAAAGACTCAATCGCGGGCGTCTTCCCTCTTGTCCGCCTTCAAGTCACCGCGGAAAAAGAACGCTAAAGGCATCAGCATCTCGTCGCCGATCATGACGCCAATGTCGGGCACCTTCCCGCGTCACGAGGAGGAAGAAATGAGCTCAATCCCCCCTCGGCGATACGCACCGGCATCTCCGCCTCCAATCCCTACTGACCAGGTTCCTTACCCACGGGCAAGCAGGCACCACGGACCAGTGGCTCCCATCACCCCGCCAGACATTTCGCCGGAGAGCACACAGAGCATCGATGAGCGCCTAGGTCATATGCGTGGGAACTCCCAGTATACGGAACCAGATCCCGTCTCGGCCGTCTCGGCCGTCTCGGACCGATCCACCGCGCCTCTTGTCGGATTACCTACGTCGCCAAAGCCGGGTGTCAACCGTTTCCCTTCTCTGCCAGCGTCTCCAAAGCCTGGGGCGACATTCCCAATCTCGCCGCGGCCGGACCAGCAGTCTTTCTCCCGACCAAACGCACCATCAGCAGTCCGAACTGGTGGGACTCTACCTCTACGTGCTTATGAGCCTGCCCTCGGTTCGCCTTCGGTGCAGACGACCAAGCAGACAACATTCGAGAGGGCAATGCCTCTGTCGCCTTCGGGACTTCGGACACCTTGGACAGGCGCACCAGTTCCTTACACACCGTACCAGCCATTCTCGCCAGTGGTCCCTATCACTCCATCTTTGGTCACCAAAGCAGACCGAAAGCGGATGAAGCAATTGCAACCCAAGACCCCAACCGTGGAGATGGTGAAGGACGACGATGAGATGTGGTAGATGACTTCTGTCAGAGGCCAAACCCCGACAAGTTTTGGAGTTTATGACGAATGGTTTCAGAGGGCTCACCTGTGCGAGTTTGTTCTCTTGACAGCTCGAATGAACGGGCTTCATACTTCCAAGTCTAATGACGTACAGGGCTACTATGGCCTGGTGGCCTAAATTTCACTTGTCTATACTTCTATATATACCAATTTAGGGCCTTTGGATAGGTTATTGGGTAGATAGGTAATTTACGTTAGATACCTAACGTTAGAATCGTTTTCGATTTCCAATCCAATGGTCATCTGCCTTGAAGTCATGGTTAGCTTCTTCGTGCAATGATTTCTTCTACATATAAATGCATTATTCTCCTTCAGTAATATCACTTATCACCTAACCTTAGGTACACTAGGTACATATGTATGTATCTACATCCAATGTACCTAATGTAGGTACATTATGTAGTAGTAGCGTTTAGTAATATGTGGTTAGTAGGAAAGCCTAACTCGTACTTATGCATCTATAAGGAATGACAGGAATAAGACGCTATCAGGGGTCTTTTTAATCCGTCGTTCATTTGCATCGCTGTGGATCAGATTGGATGCACTTGTTTACGATAGGCTGTAGAGTACCTCGGGTAGATAACCTGATAGGATAGACGGATCCAAGACCGGCTACTATGACGACTGATTTTGTTAGCCTGAGTCGGGCGTCCCATGTCCGTTAAATTAGGAGAATACCCAGGGAGGTAGTAGACCAACAGACCAGATTGCATGCGATGAGATGAAAACATGTTTTACAATGGTATGTTTTGGTCGATTATTAATGGCGCCATAAGCAGCCACCCGTCGATATTGACGCGATACGGTATGGAAGATAGCACAGCAGACATCATTATCAGGTAGCATTAATAAACTTGCAAACGTTTGAAAAAGGCGTGGCGCGTACGGCGTAGCTACAGTCCTTGAAAACCCAGATTGGTAGCTAGTAGCACGTGTTTAGTCACTACCTAGGTAGTGCACGGATGGCCCCCCACCAATCACACCTGAGATTGAGGGACCCAAGGTACGTACGAAAAGATCTTGTCTGGGAAGACCCGGTCCACTGTATGGCCCGAGCGTCGCGATTAAGCCCGATCGATTCCAATCATCGTATGATTCTCTCAAACCTCCATCGAGAATCCCCAATCTTTTACTTTCGTAATTGGACTTTTCGCGCAGTTTGGCTACTCCCGCCTATCGGACCCCAAGATCTCGGAGAGTCTCTATCTCCCATCTTTCACTGTGTGCGACGAGGTTAGCCTCTTCTCTTTCTCATTGACAGGAACAGGGGGAGTTGAGTGTTGCAAAAGGTGCATGTTACAAGGTGCCAGGTGGTTTTGGGTACTGGCGAAATTGACGTCTGGTCTGCGAAGACTTATCGAGAACTACCTATTCGTACCAGACTAGGTTAGGTTACCAGATTTCCCCTCCTCTCCTCCTCCAGTTCCAGATCCAGTCCCAGTTCCAGAAGTCCCTCTCCATCTTTTTTTTTTTTTTTCCTCCCCTACCTGTAGCTGGAACCAGTCATCGCACAGCGTTTAAGTAGTTTTTTTTCAACGGGGGATTCTTGGCATCGCGTAGCAAGCTATCACTTAGCTTCACCCCATCCAGCTCGCCTCGTTCGCCCTGTTTCAAAAACTCGGTCATCATTTCGTGACCTGGATCTCTTTAACGCAAACTACCTTCCAAACTTATCGCCTGCGCGTCCCATCCAGTTCTTTATATCTTCGAGTCTGATTGCGTGAGCTGACCCGGCCCAACCAACCACGCCGTTCCGTTCCCTATTCATCCATACATTCCATACGTCCCATACATACTATTCTCGCACTATACCACTCCAGGCCGTGCGATCAGGTCATCAGCGACGATACCCCTGGTCGCTCCCCCTCCCTCCCTATGCTAGCCCCCTCCTTTCGCTTCTACTGAATCGCACTTGGACGAGGCGGCTGAAAGACGCGGTGTGGTGCCTGCCAATGTCGAACCACACTTGCATCTGATGATCATACCAACAACATGGCCGACCAGCAGGACCCTTCCGACCTCTTCGGTCTCGACGACGCAAACGGCCCGTATTTCCAAGACAACAATCCGGGCAGCGGCGACGCGACCTTGACCGAGTCGAACACCGGCAACCAACCGTTCTATGGCGAATCTAACTGGACTTTCCAAGACACCCCTCCCTACGATACATATGACGCTCACAGCGCATTCTACCAAGATGATTGGAATCTAGGTCAGCAATCGGATCTCGATCATGGCCTCCCTTCCCAGTCCCAACCCCACCCGGCGCCGCCGCAATCCGCCGTCGTGGCCCCTTCCTCCATGGCTACCGGTCCCGTGAATCCGCTTACAACCGCGGGGCCAATGGGTGTCGCCGGCACCTTGCCCGCCGGATTGAACAGATCGGGCCTCAGAGGTCTTACCGAGGAACAGAGACAGAAGTTACAGAAGATCGCTATGCCGGCCCAGCTTCACTATCGTTCTCCCAAGAGCGAAGCGAGTCCCGATTCAGCCGGTCCGGTGTATAAATCTTCTTCTATATCGTCGCCCGAAGACCAGAGTTTATCATCCAAGTCAAATAATCGCAAACGAAAGTCGTCGATTGACGTTGACGACGACGACGACGACGACGATCTCGACAGCCACCAACCGGTGAAAAAGACGGCACATAACATGATCGAGAAAAGATATCGCACCAATCTTAACGATAAGATAGCAGCTTTACGAGATAGCGTGCCAAGTCTACGCATTATGTCGAAGAGCGCGAGGGGCGAAGATACGACGGAAGATAGAGAAGAGTTGCATGGCTTAACGCCTGCGCATAAGCTGAATAAAGCGACGGTAGGTTTATTGGCGATGCCAGGAAGACTGGTCGTAGCTAAACTCTACGCAGGTCCTAAGCAAAGCCACCGAGTATATCCGACATCTAGAAAAGAGAAATTTGCGACTTATAGATGAAAATGCGGCCATGCAGCAGCGCATAGCAGCTTTTGAGAAGCTTTTTATGGCCGGCGCAATGAGTGGTGCAGTAAGCCCCCTACAGCAAGCCCCTCCAGCCACGCCCGTCCAATATTCACAAGAGCCCAATAACTATGTAAATTCGACTATAGGTACGCAGGGTCGGACCGATGCCCAGGGAATGATTCAGGTACCTGATGATATGAAACGTATCATTGCTGCTCAGATGGGACAGCCTTATCCAGTACCACAGCAGCCTTTCAGAGGCAACCCCGCCCTGATGCGTCAACAGCAGATCCAGCAACAACAACATCACATGCAAGCTAGAGGCTGGCAGAATGCCGGTCCTTACTTCGGAAAGCTGATGGTTGGCTCTCTAGCCGGGCTGATGCTTCTAGAGGCAGTCCAGGAGAGCGAGCAGAGCGGTGAGACGTCCGACGGCCGCGGTCTTTTCGCTCTACCCCTACATATCCTCGGATTCCTTACGTCGTCTCTGAATGTCAACTTTATGGGATACTACGTCCACGGCGCGCAGGTATTATACTACGTCAAAATCGTCCTGCTGCTTTGCAGTATCTGGTGGGCTGCTATTCCCTCGTTTATAGAACGCAGCCCACCAGCTACGGAAGGGCTCAAACAACAGAGACCAGCGTCTTTGAAAGTAGTGCCATCTCTAGCATCGCCCATACATGTACGACGTCAAGCCTGGCTCACGGCTATCCAGACCGTCTGGGTTCCCCGTCATAATTTCTTTCTCGAGGCGGCTGCTCTTGGTCTTAAGACAATGAAATTAAGCCTGCGGAATGCGATCGGCATTAAGTACTACCAGGAATTGACCGGTCTCACTGAAGAGCAGGAGATCGCTCGTGTGAAGGCGTGGACAATTGCTCTCGACGCTCAGCTTGCCGGCGGGGATGTCGAGATCAGCAAGAACCGACTCACCCTGACTCTCCTTGCATCGGGAACTCTGCCTACTACGCCGTTGAGGTTAATGCTCAAGGCTCTTCACATTCGTGTTTTACTGTGGGAAGTTGGTCTTTCCGGTATCCAACTTGGCGTGTTCAACACCTTTGCGTCAAAACTAGCCAGGTCAAAATGGAACGAAGCGAAGCAGTTGCACAAAATACTGACGCAGCTTCGTCGCGGCGGCCAAGAGCAGTCGGATGACGATCTGCCTGATCACCTGGCCGCCTTGCTTGAACAAAACTGCGATGCGGTTCTGAACCCTAGCATCGTTCAGAGGGCGCACAATCTAGCCTGGAATCGCCCGACCGATCATAACGCTATTGGCGTCACTGATGGTATGGACACAGTCGTAGATGATCAGGCAGTCCGTTCGCCAATGGATGCTGTTGCAGCATGGTGGTCAAATATGACACTGCAAGGTGCACTTACAAATAGCCTTCTGATGCAAGGTGACTCGGATGCGATTCGGTCAGTTGAAGACGACGTATCCCTAGCGATTAGGACTGCTCCTATCGGATCCATCGCTCAGAACCGTGCCTTGGTCGCACGCGCACTTCTGTTTGACGAGAAGCGGAGTATAAACATTATGGCCGCGTTGCAAGCCATTGGACCTGTGACGTCAGTCCTGTCGACGAATAATGGCTCAGGCTGCTCATCCCCCTCAGCTTCACCCACCCCTATCAAGGTTCTCCCACCTTCACTCGTCATGAATACTGAGATGAGAACCTCTCTTCTATGTGCGATGGCCATCGCCCATCTTCAAAAATTTTCCCCGCCCGAAGAACCCGTTGACATCTACGGCGTGATTGATCAAATTCACCCCATGAGCGATATGGGGCTACTTGGTTATACGGCCACTTTCAAATTGATGGATCGTCTCGCTAGCCACGAATTTGCTGCTGAAGCATGTGCCGACACGCTTGAGCGTTTATCGGGTACATTGCGCATATGGACTGGCAAAGACTGCGGGCTTGAGCCAGAAGTTCGACAACAAATGGTTGAGCGATGTCTGGCCGTAACTCGCGGTATTGTGGGCATGGGTGTTGACACCGACACTGGCTATGGCAGTAGTGAGTACTCTTCCCTCACGTCACCAATTATATGAACTTTTGAAAGGTCTTGTTTGTTTGGTTTTTCCTCTACGAATTCTGAGTTCATGTTTCACACCGTTTGGAGTTTTGAGTGGTTACTAATTTACCCTAATACAGTGAGCGAATCTGAGACCGAACACTACGTCCCAACTAGCTCGGAAGTCATACCCGAGCAGAAGCCCGTCGCAATCAACCCAGATGGTTCCTAAATTATGACAGAACATCTCTCTACTCATTTTCTATCTGAGCTGGTCAACGAGCCGGCCTAGCAGGGCAAACGTTTCTTTCGTGTCCGCTTCAAATACGCATTATCACAAACCTGGAGTTTTTGCGAGGGGCTGCATCTTATAGTCACTGGAATTTGAAGCCAGGGTCATGTGTTCACGATTTTGATTCATCCCTAATCTACTTTCTCATACGTACCTTACAGCAAATCCCCCAACTTTGGTCGCATCATATATTTTCGCTACACATATTAACCTATCCATTCATCAAGTAAGGGTTTCGGTAAAACCTGTACATGGGACAACGATCCGGTCTTTAAAAAATATTATAGGGGGCGTTCCAGGGGTGTGCGCCTCCGGGCCTCCGATGGTAGAATGGACAGATTCCGGGAACTACTGCCGGCGCTTTTCGGGGATGATAGAAAAGGACTCGAAGTACTATGATTTTATGCCTGCGCAACCTTGCGCGCATTCTTGGGAGGCCGCACGTGGCAAGTACAGTACATAATTAAGGAGCAATCTGCTTTTGGCCGTATGATATTCCTCCTTTGGAAGCCAATGTGCTTAGGCATTGTGTGGCACAATACAAAGTATATTCAACTTTTATTCAAGGTTTGCCGATATGAGTAGTCGAGAACTAGTCTATTGAGACAAATTTACGATGGCCTCAGTTTCGATGCTGTATCGGCCTGTTTTGCTAGGGTCCTAATTCTTGTTAAGGGGTTAGATGGAGCACGTTAGTTTCTCGCCGCACTGACTGAAGTCTAGGGAAAGTTGAAATACTCTACTATGGATTTAGACGGCCTTAAGTACCCTTTCCATTTTATCGTATGAGTTTCGTTGGTGCTCTTGGAATCAAAAGGTGTGTTGCAGCCCTTTAGGAAGACCACCAAGCCACAATCTTTAATAACGTGCGGGAGCAACCCCTAATGTTGAGAATTCTTCTTTCCTTTCTTCCGAAATAAATTTTTTTAGCTCCATCATCTTGTATTCTACTCTAATGTTGCCGTTCCGTTGTGATGCGGAGCCCCTCTTAAAAGCAACCAATGTCCTCGCAACTCCTAGGCAAAACATCGTTATACTACCTGGGTATTAAGAATCTGACAGAATCGGGGTTCCGCGTCGCAAATTTACATCCTCTCTTCGTCTTTGATAATAGTAAAAGGGAAAATAGATTAAGCTAAGGGCGGGAAATTTTCCTACAACCCATAGACTCAGCCATAAAATCATTAAATAGAATCCTCCCTAACTTAGCGCCGTATACGTGTTTCATGTACGGGTGGTCTACACAGAACCGGTAACGTGGTATCATTGTACGTAACTATATCTGCTTCGAGTGACTTCGGGCTCTGGCGCTGACGTCTCCTGTCCTCTTAACTAGGATACTCCCGAGTCTCCCGATAGCAAGCATATGCGAAGTCAAGTTAATCGTCCCTGGCTAGCTAATAATCATATTCGAGATGGACTTTCATGCCGATATAGCTATCGCGAGCAAGAGAGATTTCCAGTGGCGCAGATACACGTGAGGCATAAGCTGTTAGTATGTTGTAATGTTATCGCCTGACGCCTATTAAAGTATTGACGCTACGATAGATATGCCGAATATCTGTCTGATCCGTGAAGGAAACTTCACATGCTAGAATTCTGCCGGTAGGGAGCTTCATACCATACCACTAGTAAGTTTCTCCTGCCCTCGACACCACCCCTCTATACATCACAGCAGGTCATGACCAGTTCTTAAGGCGGCGTTATGTCTAACGTTCATAGTCTAGACGGCTGCCTTGCTTGATGATATTGGCGAAGAGTAGCACCAATGGGTTATTATGCGGTTTAATGATCCTCATGAGTGCTATTCGATGTTAAAACCTAGTGCAGTCAGTGATATATCTATACTTTCTCGGTTCCTTCTTATTAGGTATACTTCCATATTGATGGAACTAATATATTCAAACAGAGGCACATTATGCCACTATTAATAGACAAATACTACTAGGAGTCTAGCACGAAGGGTGTAGCCCCAGTTAGACATGAAAGTTGATACTTAATCTTCAGGTACTATTGAAATGATGACAAACTGAGAGCTGTTTGTTTGGTACCTAGGTATATACCTATTTTTCAGTTGTGATCGTTAGTATCAAACCAGTCTCACTATCTAATTCATGACTAGGTAGGTACCTAGGTAGGTACTTATGTGATAATTAGATACTTTTTGAAACCTCATATCTCAACTTGAGCCGTGGATAAGACTAGCTAAATGGAAATTAGCCTCCTTTGACATTTTAAACAGGCCCCTTTGTACTGTACATAACGTCCAACCCTGTCAAGATACCTCCAAAGTCTCGGCTGGCATGTAAACCTACCTACCTATTCAACGCCCATATACAAGACGTCTGTCAGTAACGACTGGTCACAGATTGGGAAGAGCGGGCTTTCCACTACCCAAATAGGATGGTCCTATTGCCTTACCTTGACTTATAGGCAATACTCTACTGGGGATGATGTACAGTGACGTAGGCGTAACTAAGTCCATTGATATCTATAACGGAGATAAATCTGTACAGTGCCATCCGGCCACTAGAGCCATGCCTCTCTCTAGGGTAAGGTGGGCTTGACCGTCCGAGACTAACGTACCCCGGGGCACGGCTATTGACACGAGCAAGAGACTTATAATATATGGCATATTGTGGTCTATAGGTTAGTTTTTTCTTAGAAGTGCCTGCAATATAAGAGAACCTAGCCAGGGGATTCCACGTGGCTAAAGAGCCAAATTATCAACTCTCTCCTCCCCCCTTACCCACTCATTTCCCCGATGTCCATGGGGTGACGTGTTAGAAAATATAGTCCAAAGGACTGACTCTCCTGCAGCTGAAATGACGCTTTCCGCTTCCCCAAGTTGCAGGCCCCATCTCCCATACCCCTTGTCTTGACAGCTACATACGTATATAATATGCTTCATGGGTACGGTTCCGGAGGGTCCTCCCCCACGTATCCCGTCCTTTACGCCGTTTCTGGCGATCATTTCTCCGGGAGTCTGGGAACACCCGCATCCGGGGCCCGCGGGACATTGCCTCCAGACGGAAAGAGGTCCGGGGAACGTATTCCGCGATAATGTTAATTTATTTATTGCCTCGCTTCATATCCCCTGGTATTGTCGCGGACAGCATTGGGGCGTTTTTACAAACCTCGCAGCTCGGAGTCGTTATCGCACGTATTACCTTTGAAACAATAAATACCCCCCATAGGAGTAGGTACCTACCTAACCTAGCAAAGAAAAGATCTCACGCGAGCCCCCCCCCCTTCCCACACGAACACGGGAAAGATGCGAGTTTGACTATTTGTGCAGTGCGGCCTTGTGTCTCCGCCTGGGGAATTGGTCCCTGGTCTTACTCAGCTCAGCACCCTGTGCGCGTGCGTACCTAGGTAGGTTAGGTATGTATGCAAGAGGAAATAAATCTATCTGTCACATCGTGTGGTTTCTGCATACTTACCTATGAATCCGACTCTCCCGCACACCGAACTGACCGAATAGACATTTTCGCTTTTGTGAATCATCAGAAATTCGACCCGCGGTGATGGAACCCCCCGGCTCTCTTACGGCATCGATAGCTTAAAGGCCTTCCCCAGCAATCCCTTGAACAAAACGACAGAAAGGTTGAACCAGGAGTACCTAGTGCCTTCGCTAAATAATGTATGTGTATGTGCAGCTGCCTTATGACTCGGGGGCCCGTCGCAAAAGTTCCATGCTGGATAGGCTCGAGATAATGACGAACAGGCTAAGCCCTCGTTTCCCCCGATGTTACACTTTGTATATAGCAGAGGCAGCAGAAACGCCGTCCGCATTCGTTATGCGAGATTTCGGTAACAGTTGCGAGGTCTAGGGCTGGTACAACCCAAATCGGCCGGCAGCATTTCAAAGGATCAACCGCGCGCCCGTTCTTCGACGTGGCTCCCAGCCCTGCTAGGGTAGATGGCAAAGTGATAGCTCACTTTCTAATATCCCACCTGTCCCATGGGATTCAACAACTGCGAAAGAGTTTCGCTACGTACGTATCATGCACGTATGTGATCGCGGATGTAGGAATGTTGCAGCCCTTGTGGAACAGCTCATAATGGACGTTGATGGCCCGCGTTCGACTCGAAAGAACCCGGCTGCCCATGGCAGGGGGGCTGGCGGACTACAACGGCAAATCCTAGGTAGAGAGGTGCATACCTGGTATAAAGGTGATGTTTTGGTAGCCTCTCAGGGTACGAGGCTGCAGCCAGCGAAGGGATCGGAGTAGAGAAAAAAAATTGTTATTTCGACCTACCCACCTACAGGGACGCGGTACCCGCGCCCAGGAATCGGAGAATCGCCATTGTCTTTGGATGGGAAGCTGCCCCTAGGTCATATGACGATGCTTCAGATGCATGTTATGCATTATCCAGGGCACATCCAAGCCGCCAACGGCCATCTATGCGGTTGCGGTGCTACGACAGTTCGCTGTCGGAATAGCTCCCTCTGCCTATCTTCGCTGTCGGACCATTTATGCCTTTTCGACTCCTGCATCTTCTGGATACTCGCGACGGCACCGCGTTATTTGCCACATGATTGCAGGATCTCGGCCGGGAACAAGGGCTGATCTAGACACAGCGAGCGGCGAACGGCGAACCAGCCCACTTCTGAAGGAAGGGTCTGTGAAACTCGTCGTCACGTAGATGCACTCAATTCAAAACAGGGCACCACGACAGCCAACCCAGTCCATTTGGGGGTCAGGGTCTGCATAGACGGAATGGCGAGATCTAGTGATTCGTAAGGCTGCTGACCAAGATCGATATGACAGGTCGGATATATAAAAAGGGTCGCACCCTAGTCGTCCCGTTTCGGTTAGCGAAACAACCGCGAACCTTGCCATCGTATTTCCTCAACGACGGTCCTCATACGAAGACGGCCCGCATATAGCTTGGTCGGTTACGTCCGTCAGGTAATTGGATCCACGGTACTGTCCAGTTTTATGGGGGGCTCTGAATGTAAGACTCATTAACTTATCACCTCCGGGACTTGGGTAAATCACTCAATCTCATATCTTCCCAAAAGGGAGAAAGCATCGTGTCACTATGTCTTAGGAGCCTCAGATATGCTCCGGATTTGTGTTGACTCCGGAGCTCAAGGGATTCTTATCCGGGCATGAGACTCCACACTGGCAGGAAAGGAAGGAAGGAAGGAATTTTGTCTTTTTCTTTTTTAGAAGGTATCTTTCATTACCAGCCTTCAAGAGTTTTCTGTCGCTGGGTAATGACGAAGTTTCTTCTCTCTCGAATCTAATTTCCAACGTATCAAGATAATCTCGTGATTTATTTGGGCCTTGCTAGTTATAGCCACTGTGAAGTTTCTGCGAACTTATTCCTAGTTTCCCATTACGCTAACCTAGGTGAAATAATATGGACGCTGGTCTCATGGCGAGTAGAGAGCGCCTATGACTCTTCGGTCTGCGGATCGAAATCGATAGCCGCGATATATCGGAGATCAAGCCTAAAAGGCCCTTGTTGTTCGCCAAAATGACTACTGGAGTTTAGTAGAGTAAAGAGAATACGCGATTTCATAGCTCGGGTAATACGAACCTTCGCATCATGATACTTATTCTCTTGATGTTTTCTAGATGTAGAGGTTTGGCGTCTGGGTTTGGCTTGCCACGATATGTAGGCTTCAGGTCACTCCACGAGACGTCGACGACGGTTTCGCCATGGCCGGGCACAAAGTCGTATTCCCAGCTAACCGAACTCTCATCTCTGCCGTCGGCGCGCTTAGGAGGAGTTTCATCCTTGAGTACGAGCGTATACTTTTTGCTGTCACTCTCGGCAATGCCTAGTCGAAGGCCGTGGTAGTCAAAGAGATCCCATGATTGAGGATCGACGGTATGCTGAGATGCAAAGCCAGCACCTCCAAGTGTTGTGATATCTAGTTCTCCATGAAATGAGGCGACACTTGAGTCTACGGAGTGAACTAGATCGCTTTGGCTTTTGCCCCCACGGACTCGGTCGTCCGAAGCAACCCAGGCGTGCTCGTTCCACGGCCTTATCGTCAGAAGAAAATGTTAGCACAGAGAAGGTTTTAAAGATGATTCTTGGAAGCAGTCACTCACTTAATTCCCCCGAAGAGAAAAAATCTGGGTTCTGGCATCGCAAATGACAGGCTGCTTAGGTAGATCTGGAACCCCGCAAATGGGATCTCAATCTCAATCTCGCTGCAAGGTAGATCCCGGACAATTTTGTTGATTTCGGCAGACGTCTGACCCAGCTCAGGTACCCGTCCGACGACGTTAGGTTGTGTATATACCTCGACTACCTCGATATCAAAAACTAACCCTATGGCGGCAGATGAGAAGAAAACCCGGGAGGCGACGGCACGTCGTCAGTATGCCTCACGGCCGTTAGGGGCTCCAGCGCGTTCACCTAGTCCCCATATGGGGCAGCGCGAGTCTCAAAGGGAGATTCCATTTTCACTATAATCTTTGGTATGATACTACTGCATAGCGTGGGCTCTAGTCGTCATTAGGTGCGATATAAATCTGCGAAACCATACAAATATAGTAAGGTTGGTAGTGCTGGTAAGGGTTATAGTACGAACTCCCAAGGTTGGAGTGGGGGACCCAACTACTGTTAGGGGTTAGTAAAACTGGCTGGTATTTGTCTATTAGGCAATCGCAAGGGCATCGCAAGGGTAGAAAAATGAATTTTGTGAGCAATTCGAAGAAATGAAGTCATTAATCTCCATTCTGGCTCCTTGCTTCGCTTTCGACTACTATGTGTTGTTGGCTGTACGTGAAGACAATTCCTTCCGTCCACTGCTGCTACCGTCGGTGCAGAAACAGTAGATTGATTTGTAAAATACCTCCACAGTACTAGGTTAAGTAGTAATCGCACCTTCCTAGCTCGTACCTTCCATCAGGTCGCCCATTGACCAGCAATTTCCAAGGTCCACCTTGCTCTGACTTCCGGGCGGGGCAAACTTCGGCTGAAAGCACGTGTACCTGGGCCGGGATTGTGATCTTTGCGCCATAACGGTTTCTCTGCGAAATGCTGCAGCCTGGAAATGCAATTTGCGGACTTGCTGTATTCGGCAGGGCATTGCAGCGTAAGGATCCTAGTTAAGGATTGTCGGATCCACCGAAGCTGCCCGGTGAAATCGTAGATCTTGTCCTAACGACAAGCTAATGTTTTGATCTTGTTCAATATTCGCCTGCTGCGGTATGGGGTCACACGTTATTCGAGCACCTTCTTGCAACGTCTGAGGCTTTGAATAGAGTTGCAGCTGTATTACGTAGGATAATATGCTGATATCACAGCAATTCCGCAAATGTGGAACTTAATAGCTGTAAAGCACATGTATGGAGCACTACCTAGGTAATCAGATTATACAGCTTTCGTACTCCTAACGCCGTCTACGTTTAGTGATGTCCTACGCGGAGTTTGGCGGTTACTAAGCGGACTTATGCTTGGTCTAGTTTGCGCGTCCGTCGGTCCTCTTGGCCATGTTGGCAGTCGGCACGCATGAGATTAGAGACGGAGACTAAAGACCCGCGATAGCACATATTGCCATTCTCGAAAGGTGTTAATTCGCAACCCCTATATTTGTAACTACCAATGTATGCTCGGGAGAGCAATATAAGTATGGATCTTCTAAAAGGTCATCGGAGGAAAAGTGAGACCGATTTACGAAGATAAAAAACAAAACAAAACAAAAAAGCAAACCCATACGCCTTACCACGCTTTAACGCCCCATTATAACGCTACATGCACAACTAGGCGAGCCCTTCGTCCTGATGCAAAGTATATACCTCCACTGCTGCCTCAAAAGTAGCATTTCCGTTCGTGGTCTCGTGCCCGATGTTTCCATGATCCTCTATTAAGCTTCGAAATATTACCCCCTTATGCGCGTTGTTGGCCTATGCCCGGCGATCCAGGCATCGACAGTGGCGTTGTCGGGTACTCATAGCCAGCCTCAGAGCAATTCGCCGAGTGGTCATATGAATGTGAAAGCGGCGGAGTCTATCAACACCGATCAGCTACGTGGTTCTCGGCGGGAGTAAGCGCGCACATGACTCACATGAGGGTTCGAGTGGTCGTAGGAATTATGGCCGTGGACGTCCATCCCGTGTACAAAGCCGTAGTTCATATATGGTGATATGGAGTCCTCCGGCGGAAACGTCTCCCTCTTGATCGCATCGCTGAAGTGTGTCATGGGCGGAAGGGTGCAAGGCACGGTCGTAGCCATATAGCCAGGGTAGCCTTCGGCGCTGGTTATAGGGTGGTGGTACGGTTGGGTAGTTCCGAAAGGAGCCAAAATCATGTCCTCGGGCGGGGGGTACGTCGAGTATCCAATATATGACGGCGGGCTGTGAGACCTCTCGCGGTCGTCATACCCTTGGCTAAACATAACTTCGTCGTCGTGGTTCATTGGCGGTGTGAATTGCGGCGGCTGTGCGGCCTTCCGAGGAGCTGATGCGGACTTGTGCGATTTGGAAGAGCTTGTTCTCTTTGCGATGCGACTGTTGGACTGAGACTGTTTCTCGCTCCCCGTGGGAGAGGAAGCATCGTCTGAAGTGCCAGCACGTCTCTCGAGGTCTTCCAAACGCCTCTTGAGCTTCTTGCCTTTATGAATGTTAGCACGCCCGATCAATATGGGAGAGAGAGAGAGAGAGAGAGAAGCTTGGGTGCAGCTTACGGTAATTGCGCTGAGCAATTCGATTCTGGATCCTCCTCCTCTCGGCAAGGTCTGATATCTTGGTCCAGTCCTCGTCAGGGTTGGCGGAGCTGGAGAAAGCACTGCTGGTTCCGTGCGCCGAGTACTGCCTCGGGGCCGGGGCGGCAGGGTACGGATACTGATGCTGCGACATGGCGAACATAGCTTGACTTGAGAGACGAGTGTTTCGCGAAGAGATGAGATGGTGAGATGAGTAGTGACTACTCCGTAGTGATTACTTCGGATCTAGGTAGGACTACTGGACCGTCACGGTGGGAGGTGTCGGATACGGAGGCGGGAGGAAGGAAACAATATATACAAGAGCTCGCTCTAAGCCATGGTGTCGAAGGTTTGTTCGATATGGAGGAAGGGCTGATGGACCCAGGTATGTAGCTGCGGGATACGTAGGGTACGCACATCATAGAGTAAAAAAGTACGTACAGGCGACAGGGGTACATAGACATAGTTCAAGGGTGCACAGCTTCGACAGGCATTTGAATGCGAGACGGGCCTGCATGCTCGTTGATTGCATGTCCGCTCTTTCGCTGCAACCTTAACCTCGTTCGGGGGAGGAAGGGGGTGTGCGATGTGTAACTGTGTGGTGTGTGGTGTGTGGTGTGTAGTGTGAGGTGTGAGGTGTGAGGTGTGAGGGCCAGCGCCAGCGCCTCAATTCCGAAAGGCAGCAGGAGGTAGCGGACGATCCTAGACTTGGTGCGGAAGACCGGTGCAAAAGTACTGTACCTAGCCCTCAGCTGGGTTCTACCACTACCACGTTATACCTTCCGCCGGGAATAAGTACATAAGATACTTAAGACAGGGGGGTTCAGAAACCCAAAAACCGCAGATTTTGCCTGCCTACGAAATTTGCCCATATCTCGAGTCTAATGTACAGAACGATGTACACAAGTACTTCATGTTACCTGTCCTTGGATTAAAAGCAGCGTGGCGGGTTCTCCTTCTTACCCCTGTCACTCGCCGACTCGTAGGGCTGGCTGTTTGTTATTAGCCTATTTCTCAAAGCCCCCAAGAGACCCCAAGACCCCAAGACCCCAAGCCCAAGCCCAAGTTGCCAAGGACCCAAAGGACCCAAAGAACCCAAAGGACCCAAGTAACAAAAAAGAAAGAAGCAACTAATAAGAAGCGATGGATTTTACGGGCGGGACTAGCCATGCTCCATCAGACATCTCGGACTTGGGAAAAGGCAATACGGCGGGCAACGGCTTTAGTGGAACGTAGCGAAGACAGTAGCTAGCCTATCCACAATAGGCAACTAGGTAACTCCAGGCATCCAAGCACCTGGCCAATTTGCTTTTCTAAACATAACAGCAAACCACCTAACCTATCGACATCAGCTCCTGTGGCTCCTGGGAGTCTACGTCTGGTATTACATATTATCAAAAGGGTGGTCTTGGTTCGAATCATGTCGCACTCTAAGCATTAGGTATGAGTATTTGTGGTAGGAAAACCATAGCCCGTTCCTAAACCTCCCTCTGCCCCTTCACTCCACCTACATCGAATTGCGTACTCTAACCACTCGCGGGTCGCACACAAACCCGGGTTATATCCCACAGTATGGAATTAGTATGGGATAACTACACCCTAACTTTTCACGCGTCCTTTACCCTGCCCAGCCCTATAGGCATAGTTTACACGTACCTAGACAGGTACCTAATGCTTAAATTAGAATTTATACTGCGTTTTGATTTAGCATTAGCATTGGTATCGGCATCGGAATGGAAGCTTCTGCATCGACTCCGAATTTTAGTTGCAAGTATTTCTAAACCGTCGCTCTCTTCGATAGCAATAGTGCGCACCGAATTGCTACTTTGAGAAATGATGGGCATCAAGTCGCTAGGCACCTCAAAAGTCCACTACAGATTTTCTTTCTTCTATTTCAGATATCACGAAAGCGAAAGATTTTGCAGTCGTACGATAGGTTTCGGACGAATTACGGGCGGAAAGCCGCGACTGACTACCGCCATCGTCGCCTTTGTCGTCATCCACATCACCACCACCCGCTATTCTAGACACAGCATTTAGTAGCAGGCTTGTGGCGGGCTGTGTTAGCATCGGCCGTTTGCCAAAGCGTCAGTCCGGCTACGGTGGAATCCCAGCCAAGATCAATCGAGCATTACCTAGTAGGCGGTAGGCATCGACTGAGGCTCATTTTGGCCGTGATGTGGAGAACTGTTAATACGTCCTGGACTACCTAGGTAGCAATATTCTCGAAAATGGTCACGGAGCGGTAAGGATGGATAGGCTTGGAAGGAATTCTCGGAATTCTCGAAGTTCCAGCCAGCAATAACCTCCCAATGCCGTGGCCGGTGGCTTCCAACGGTGTGCGTCTACTGACTCCAGTCCTTCGAGAAAAATGTATAGAAGGGGGGCTTAGACTTCCGGATGGTTCCTTGGACGGCGCCAAGATGATCGGATCAGTAAAGAGGTTTGATTTTTCTGCCTCTGTTTCTCCTTCAGCCCCCAAGGCGTGGAAAAACGGCAAGACACTGTTCATTTTTCATTCGCACGTGCTTTATAATGTATGTACCTATTTTTGGACGCGGCCCATTACCAAGCCCGTCTTTTCCCTTCTCCTTCTCATTGGCTACCGACTTCACGTATGACTTCTCGAACTTCCAGCTCGCCTAGGGACCCCGGATCGAAAGTCTCGGCTCTAGCTGAGTCACTTCGCTCGAGTATAATACTGCCTTATTTATCACCTGCCTCGGGTCTCTGGATGGTCTTAGGTATCCCCACAACCCTACTCGGGTAATATTGACAAATTACTTACCTACCCTAATTCGTTGTATCGTGACTTTAAGTTTCATATGGCAACGTCTATTTCGCCCCCCTAAAAAAAAAAAAACATACATCTTAAGTGTTTACTGCCTATAATACTTGATAGTGCGTAACTATCTCGATTGCTATGGCATATTAGACAACTCCAATTTAATCGGATGCGGGAATCTTCGAAAAGGCATGAGCCATCTTATGATTCATTCTACGTACTTGATAACAGCGCAGAAAAGTTTGGATGATTTTGCTCCGACACCCCAGCCTGAATGCCTGTCCCAACCAATGGAAGCGATCCCCAATTCTCAGTCATTCTTTCAGCCTCGCTCGATTGTGCCGGTGGGTGCATGCATAAGTGTGCTGCCACATCGTTTTAATTGGCCTGGTATCATGTAATGAATGTATTGGTCTTTGAAACACCCACCCGTGCATAATTGCGTCGATAATTATCATCCTTTTTAAGACATGCTTTTTAAAGATTCGACTCGCATACGATTTTATTAATGATTGACCGTGGGCTATTCCTAGAAGAGGATCAGGGATTGGCAAAAATAGGACCGATATCATCCGCATTCCGCACCCAACCGCTGGCGCCAGCCATGTTCTAAGCCATTGCCCGCGAACCCCGTGGATACTTCGAAGTAAACACATGCCGTATCAAGGAGCCCTACGAATGACTCGCATTTGACACCCCGCTACTTGAGCCTTGGATACCCAAAAATATATACGGTCTGGCCAAATCACGATCAGGGTGCTATGGATATTTTGTACGTAACTGATCGCTATTCGCTCTATCATTTCTTGTTTCGATGGTCAGGTTCTCGTGAGGAGGTTCTCATTTCCATGTGAGTTCACTTGGACAGCAAAGCTGCCGAATCTATAACCAAAGCCGCGAACTAAATTTCATGCCACCTATGGCTTATCCATGCTCGACTGCTGACGCGAGAAGCTTGGGGTTCCCCGTCAAAACTGCAAGTCGCGTGGTATTGCTGACATTACGCTTCCACAGGCACCGGCATAACATAAGCTACCCATTACCTCGGGCCCCCCCTTGAGCCAACGTGGAAAGATATTAAAGTTCTTACCTGCCAAGAGCCATTCCTCTGCGGAGGACTTTACAGCAGCGGCACGTACATGTACAAGGTGCGTTCCCACGTAGCAGGAACTGCTCGCCGAAGGACGAATTAGAAGCTGGGCTCAGGTCACAGCCGTTACCAAGGATCTCACCGAAGACAGGATCATGTAAGGTCCTATCTAAATCACTCACACCCGTTTCGCTGAATCGACTCGGCCTGCAGATGGGACTAGATAGGCCTGCTTTACCTGGGAGTAGACGGCTTGTATTGGACGAATGAGGTTAGTGTTCTATCGATGTCATTGGAAATCAAATACTCGGTTCTTGCACGGATGTAGTTGAAGCTCAACGTTCGAGACGCACCGTAGCAGATATCTTTCCTGGTCTCATTTCGCCTGAGCTGTCTGGGAGCCGCGGGAGCATATAAAAGGGTGTTCCATGCGACTGGCTGGCCACCATGGGGTGCATGAGCTCGAGTATGAAAAAGAAGCGCCACCCTAGCCGGATAGGGAAATATGCTAGATAGCCCTACGTATTGCAATCGCGACCCTGTTGCGTGCTTCGCATGTATATGGCCTGCCGGATTGACCACCACGACTCGGCGCGAAAGGACGTCTAGACTTGAGAAATCTCCGGCAATAAAATCCCCCCCCCCCCGCGTGTCCAGAGCTGGCGACATATTGGTGTGTGAATGATCGGGTAGGTAGATGTGGGATAAAGCCTAATAAGGATGGACAGCTAGTCCCAAGGGCGAGGCGAGGTGTGATGTCCCCACGATTTAAGATAGCAGTATTGCGCGAATGGCTTCGTAGGTGTGGGTTCTGGACAGACTTACGCAACCTCCTCTCACCTTGTCTTCTCATTCTACCGAAGGTTCCATATCGCCAAGGCAGTCCGTTTTGCAGATCACGAACAAAGTCCTGTTTGAAATCATCCTATAGCCAGAAGCTTTATAGGACCACGACAGAATGGCCCCCACCTTCCCACAAGATCTGCAGGTAGCAGATCGGATTGATGCACCCTCGCAAGTCGTTAGGGGGCGACACAAGAGGCACCGAAGGCAGCAGACATACAAAATTCATGCCACGCGACAAGATACCGTTATATTATGCCGAGAGTAGTAAAAGACTCATATAATGCATAACCCCTGCATCACCTTGTCTACCGTCCCTTACAAATTGGGCGGTGATGTTATGGAGATTCTATAAAGTACTAATAAACTAGGTAGGCTGGCAGGAAGATACGTCGCTATTTGATGATTGGTAGACGACTTACGATGCGGTTGAGCAAATGAGCAGACCCTGGTTACTTCAGACGATCTAAGCACATACGTAATTGTGGTACCGTACGGGTTTAAATTGAGAAAAAGCCTACGTATAGCCGCTCGGGATTACTAATTGATTTTATATCAACCCCCTGCCGTATATTATACATATTTAAATATAAATTTTATATTTATTTAAAATATTATTAATAAATTATATATATATATATATAATTATATTAAAAATATATAAAATATAAAAATCTTTTATAAATATTATAATTAATTTATATTTTAAATTTATATCGTATTAAGAATATATCTCATTTATTTTATTCGCGATGTATTTTGTATTTAATTATTAGTTACATAGGTCTACGGATTACCGTAATGGATAAGGTACTTACGTACACACTGTCCTTCTTGACGGCTCTACCCCATCTTTTTGGTTCCATACAAACCATGTACAGTACATACCTAACCTAGCATCCATAATATGGCTAGTATTACCAGGCCATGCTGGCATGTAAGTACATAAGGGACCGTATACAAGCGCATTATTGTGCCTTTCCCTTCGAGATTATTCGTAGGGCTGAGATGACATCCGCACTTTATTACCGATATCTTCAGGCACGTAACCTTACCCTGCTTCGTGCATCTATGGTGCTGATGTCCGATGTACTTACTATCTAAGAGTTGCAAGGGGATAGGGAATAGCGGTTCAGGAAAACCAAAGCCCGACTGATGAGCTATGGACTGACTATCGATCGAGCAGACCGGATAGATAGCTGGCCATTGCTACCTGGCAAGGCTACCTAGGTAACCTAGGTGGATAGGCGTCAGTTGTAGGGTGTCAGTGGGGGAGGGGAGGCATTAACTATCGCAAGAACTTACCTGCGATGGCGTCAAATTGCTGTTCGTCCTCGTACCAGACCCCGCCGAAATAGCAACTAGCGGCGATAACAACAACTGCGGTTGCAGCATTGCAGCGGTCTGCTGATAGATTAACTGACGCATTGATGCAACATGGAAGACGATGCGGTACCTACATACGCGCATGTATGATGTAGTTTTATTATTACTCATCATACTTGCGTTTAGATGTATGCGTGTCTAGGTATGTACTTTAGGTACATAATGTATTCTACCATGTACGATGTGGGATGTGGGTATTCCAAGGGCGAAGCGGGCGAAGCTATCGTAATAACTGTCGCGGGCCACCCAGAGGACATCTTTGCGGTGTCGGGACGGCTCAGCCTTTCCGCCTTTTTGCTGCTAGTAGCGACTTCTTCGGTGTCGCCGCTCGCGTGGTTGTTTAGGTATAGGGCTGAGGCTGGCTTCATCCACGCCCCTAGGTATGTTCTTCTCCACGCGGTAAATCAACTCCACACTCGGTCTCATTTTTATATACAGGTATACCTATACATACTTATCGAGATGGCCCAATTCTTTCGGAGCTGTTCGTTGATTTGCCGAACCCTCAGGCTTCCTCTCTTTAGCTTCGCTCTTGGTCATCGCGCGGCGAGTTTCTATTTACAGACACGCAAACGAGCAAATGATATTTCGAGATTAGTCTTCTGATAACTTCAACAGTTTCCGTTGCTGTGTGTGTTACATGCTGCATTACACTAACCTAAGTAGGCTTGATATCGCGAAAAGGGTCATGTTTCCCTTCTCCGAACTTTGCCCATGTCTTCACCCCATGCCTTTGGACAAGATGGTCGAGCCCTTCTTGTCTAATCTTGTCGGACTTAGCCAGCTTGCCATTCAAATACTCTAACTGCTACGCAAGACTGACAACTAACGAGTCGCCCAATCAGAGGCTCCGATAACCCAGCCTTGGGTTGCAATCGTATCAAAGGCTCGCTATTTGAACTTTTGTCCTATGTGCGCTGACAAATCCCGAAGATCAACAACCAGAGACCGCCTTGTCGGTCGGCCGACTTTCGTATGATTATTGATGACATTTAGCACTATTGTTTGCTCTAAAGAGCCGAAGCCTAGAACCATTTTTCGCAAACTCTTTCCCGTCTCCGTTGACGTCTCAAGCCTCTGTAACCATGTCGTATTGTGTCTTAAGTACAACAGCTTGTTGGTTATCGAGCTAAATGTGCACCGACGTCGGAGACGGCAACGAGCGGGTTTTTATCCTCCATTGCCGGATCCCGCTACGGCAAAGCGGACAGATCCATTGTATATACTAATGTAGTTCTCTACTGTGATCTCTGAACGCCTTACACTGTATTTACATCCGTCCGCCTCGAAGTACAGTACTTGGAGAGCTTGGAGTCACCAACTTGTTCTATCGTTGGGTAGCCCATTCGGCATTAGTCCTAACGCCCATGTATTCATCTTCGATCTAGGTTAGGGGATTGTATTCTTGTCGTTTTGTTGCGAAGGATCCAGGCAATTACGTAGGTTGTCGTATAAGTAACCTCTAGAAGCTCTATACTTATTTAGCTTGTAGATGTATGAGACGTGATTGATCGAGCACAGCCTACGTTGGTAGGGCTATGTACCTTACCTCGAAGCTGGATATCGTTGCCGGTACCCAACGACCAGGGGGTGCAAGGGGGGTAGAGTGAGGTAAAGGGTAAAGGGGCTAATTAGTCCGGTAACAAAAAGTGTCTCGATGGGCCCTGTCCGAGTGTTGCATCGTCACGTTCTCGTTACATAGTACAGAGACACCTACCTAGGGTGTGGAGTATGCCGCTCCGCTGGTAGAATGTTTTTAGAATGCGATGTACGAGGAATGCTAAGGTACGGAGCCGGATTGGTTACATATCAGGAAAGATGGGATGTGATGCTGTGTCCCACTGAGAGAGAGTACATAGTACGTGAGTCCCCAGGTAACCGCGTTCGAAGTAGAAAGTGTGGGTTGCAGGTGGGCGCCAGGTGGGTTGGTGGGTTGGTGGGTTGGTGGGTTTGGGTGGGTCTTAGTCGGCGGCGAAGCACAGATCGCACTGCATGAGACCCCGAGCCCACCGCTTTTTACAACGGTATTTCTCACTCTCTGCAAGCTCTTGTATGAGAGACTGGCGGTCGGCCGATACAGCTTGCATGGTGCTCTGCTGCTGCCAGACTGCCAAATCTGCAGCCCAGCCAGACGCGCAGGACGCACAGAGTAAAAGGCAAATCCCGATCTGCAACGCTACCACGTTGTCTTGCCGTCTACTCGACCCTTTCAATTTGCACACGATCGATACGCATCTTTTCTCCACACGTTGACGCGCTTTAGCCTCCTGCTCTTGGCCTCAGGCGTAACGCGAGGCGCAATTTGTCACCTTGATTTTCTCCTCTATGCTTTTTATTTTCTTTCCTGCATGGGTTCTGCAAATTCCCTTTTGAGCCTCCTTTCGGGCCAGCTTCGCCAACTCCATCGCATCCTACATACATCATTTACTATCTATCGCGCGGCGCCAAAACACCCCAAAACATCCCAAGGCCACTCCAAGACCCCCGAGCACAATGCCAATACCTACCTACACGTTCCAGGCTTGCGCACCTGCGTGTATCACCGTACATGAACAGCGCAGCGCGACGCGATACTTACCGCCATCTCTCAGCTACCCAACCATCCACCATCCATTATCCGCCCTTCCCGTGACTCTTCATTCTTGCCTCCTTGAGGCACCGAATACCATTCTCCTATTCTAGTTGCTCGCACCGCCCACCGCTAGATCCACCGTGCCGGAGTTTGCATTCTTCTACGCATCCGCTCTTTCGCGCTCCATGCATCACGGGCGACGTCAAGTGACTGTTCGCCGCAGAAATCGATAGATGAGCAGCCACGCCAATACGGACTCACCCTAGCTAGGCCGCGGTCCTTGGCTGTCAAGGTATGGTAGAGTACGCCAGGTGCTAGTATTAAGTGCAGGTCAAGTCAACACGTCGTATATACAACGCCTCAGATCTTGTCAACATATACATACTTGAGCAAGTCACGTGAAACATGGCAGCTTAATGAACTTGGTGGACTTAGCAATTCACCGCCGCATCATCTGCTAATCCCGCGTCTGGTTATAGTCGTCGCCAACTCTGCACTACTAAGGTCTGCTCGACACTCTATGGGAATGAGACTAAGAGGCAACGAATGTGGACACATGCGAGTGATAGACGGCCGGAGGCGTCAAGCGATGACTCCCCAGTTCCAACTGGAAAGTCTAGACTACATGATTTGTCTCGGGTGACACATCCGCCATAACATGATAAGTGATAACTGGATGTCGTGCCTTATCCGACCGCTCGCCCGGCCCTAGTCGCCCTATCAACGCCGCAATAGGTGGTGAGAGCCGAATGGATCTATCCACCGGCAGTCCACGCTGCCGAGGCTACGCGGAACCGTGCGATTGTCGCTATTATGTCTGGTCTTATCACCACGCCATTACGTAGCCTGCTTGGAGTTGCATCTCAACTCTAGAGCTTCATACCAAAGGGATATTTTGGAGGCAAGGATCACGCGGAGTCTTCGGGTTAGTAACGGAAATTAGTATGGACGATATAATCCCAAGACGGAGGCTATTGCCAGGGCGTCTCCGTTTATGCGTGGCGTATCGCAGAATAAACACTCTGGAGTCCACTAGTGCCTGAGCGTTGCGACGGCTTCGACTTGCCCGAACCGCAAACTCCGGCAAGCTCGAATCTTCATATGGACAAAGGTGAAGATCTGAAAAATAGCAAGCGCCGGCGACCGTGAGCCCTTGGCTATCAGCCGATACCCGTTACTCATCGCCGCGCCTTGAAAGACCTTGATCCTTAATCCCTTTTATCAAGCTACTCCGGCATCTTGACAAGTTTATTTTGTAATCGCTTGTCGACAATGTGGGTTTCCGTGCCATATAGAACTACTTTTGGTTAATACGTCCGGCGGCTTCGGCCTTAGCTAGTCTCCGGCAACCTTCGGGGCTTGAGAACTAATTAAAGGGACGCTTACAAAGCCTTACGGCCTTACAAGACCCCCTAAGCACAATGGGGTTACTCTACCGACGATCGCTATCCAGAAACGCGAAACGTTAGAGGCACACTGTAACCTATGCATTGTAGGACTCAAAGCCATGCTGCCATGACGGACTGTGGTCTCAGGAATGGCCATCGTACACAGGAACCAATAAAGTGTTAAACCTTTTACGGTGGACTTTTCAGCTTTGCAGACTTCGGATTGCAGGTAATTTAAGAACTTATCTCGCTGCACTCCTGGCAATCCGCCGGGGGGGGGAGGGGGCGCTGTCAGCACTCTCTTTATTCTCCATCGGGATACGTACATGGATATGGATGATAGAGTTCACCCCCTGACCCCTCAAGCGGACCTAAGCAGCTAAGTTAGGTACTATGTAGCTTTCATCGTGCATCCGGCATCTGCTTAGATACGGAGAAGCTTACCAAACGCTTTAGGTCTTTCTCGTTTACGTCGTGTTGTCGTGATTCCAGTTTGGAATGGTATCGTTACATTTTCTCGTCTGTTTAATAATGAATTCGAATGAGCACAACACGGGCCGCTTTGGGTTCCATTGAGAGATGATGCCAAAATAGGGTAAAGTAGGGTATTGCGCCAATCCCAACCCCTTCCACAAGATCGGATAGTTTGGTATAGAAGTATACGAAACAAACCTGAACATGTTTGTTTTGTGGCGCCTTGGAATTCTAGGACTTTGATCCCATGCTTGGAGGCTCGCATCCTGCCGCTATTGCGAAGGCCGCAAATTGCGCGTGCGGCACAGCCTTAAAACCGAGCGCGCCGAGTTTAGTGATCCTCTTCACCAGGGTTCAAGTGACAAATTAACGTAACCTACCTAGGTACATAGTAGTCGCTACGCTGTGTAACATTGACTTCTTTTCCAAACAGAAAGGAACGCTAGCTGCCTGCAAGCCACGAGGGAATATTGTGACAGCGGGTTTCCACACAAGATGTGCTCGTCACATTTTTTAACCCCAGACTACGATGCTAAGCCTTGCACACCTATGACGGTGATTACGCGTGGGGAATACGACGTATATTCAAGTGCCGGCACGACACCTAAGAAATTTCTCTACATTGAACGCATGTGGACCCATCGAAAGGAAGGTGTGTATCTTGCGTGGCGATACAAAGATTGCCTTGTGGTTGCGGCTGTTGGGATTTATGTACAAATACAATACCGAGCCATGAATCACGGAGGAGGGCAAGCTGAGGTCTCGGATCCAGCCACGGGGCCAACCCACTAGGTTAGCTTTCAGTCCCTTCAAAGTTCGGTGAGATAGCCGGACGAAGAAGGGGCGTGCGGAAAAGCTTCTTCGGTCCTATCGCGGTGCGCCTCCTCTGGACCTCCAACCAAGAGGTTCACCGGCCAAATGAAACATACAAAATAGATTGCAAGCCATGATAGACAAGCTCGTTCTAGCAACCTTCTACTCCTTCTAGCAACCTTCTAGCGTCCAGCATGAGAGACAGTCGGCTAGGTTAGGCGCAAGTCAAGGTAATGCATGCCTACACCAGTCCGGCAGCTTAGGGGGGGGATGAAGTGGAAGAAGAAAGTATCTTTCCCTGCAACGCCATCGAAGGCATCGAAGCTAAGAAATTCCCCTTCCCCTTCTTCCCTCAGGCACACAACCTTCCAGGGATAGCTGCCTTCAAGGGGACGTGATGGATTCGGCCCAAGTGCTCGGCATGGAAAGGGAAGGAGATCAAGAACGGGTGGCGTTAATGGGACTGAACACTTTACTTGAAGGGACAGCCACATACGTACCATGAGCTCATAGGTGCCATCAGATCATGATGTCTCATTAGGTAACCCCTTAGCGAGGTGTTGATTTTTCACTCGCGTTGTTGTAAGTTGGATCGTATCAGTTGAGTACCTAATGAATAGCAACGAGTGAGTTGCAATGAAAGGAGGGAAGCGAAGAGAGAAAAAAAAGAAAAAAAAAAAAAGACCAAGTTATCGAACGACGACTGCATGAGCCTGGTCGGTTCTAGACCTTGAGAGATTTGTGATAGAGGCTTGTGGGTGGTGTTGAGGTGGTACTGGACGAGCCTCTCATGGGTTACGGTATCTCATTCTTGACTCAGTCGTCGTCTTGTCCATGTGCTACTATCTTGCGTGGTTACTTAATTAGAAGGACTATCAAGAGCCACGTGCGTCTTGCGCGACTTTTTCCGTCCTGTGTATCCCCTCCCCTTTTCGCGTTGGGGTAAGTTGCCTTTGCCTTGGTTCGGTAGCCTGGCGTTCCCAATTGATTGGCACACCTACACACCTACATGGTCTAATACGCACGTGCATGACACCTGAGATTCCTTAGCTCATCTCCTACTTTTAGCAACGCGTCCCGTCACGTTACGGGTTCCGTCGGTTGGTTGGGCTGGACGATTCTGAGTGCAACTTCACCAACTTTCGGGACCGTGGGCTGGTAGGCTGGTAGCACACAGCGTTGTACAGGCCCAAAAAGAGCGGTCTGAAACGGAGAATGACGAACATGTTGCGTTGCGGGATAGCTGCAGGATGGCCAATGCGAATGGTATGTGACGAATTTGGGGCCGGCCGTGGGAATGAGGTTGGTTACACGGGCTGGCTCGACTATCTGGAAAAGTTCATGATGGCCCCCCCTTGTCTTCGCTTCGGGTTTCCGTCCATTCTCGTAGGATTTTCAGGTTCGCGCACTCGCAACGACACTTGACGTGATTTCAACTGTTCTGCCTGTTGTAATCTGGCTGTCTAAGGGATATGAATGCAACGGTAACTTTGGGAACATTGGTTGCCGAAGAGGCGCCAACGTAATTTGACATATTCCTAAAATAAATAAGAGAAATACAGGCTATATGTTATATATAGGTAGGTCGCATTTTAGAAATGCACGTCCTGGCCACACGACGCGCACGATATTCGCGTGTATCGGTACAAGGCAAGGAAATATGAGAAAACCACGCAGGATGAAGGCGGCGTGCCTCGGGTTTATTGGTTTCATCGCGCTTCTGAGTCTCTGGCCCGTAGGCCACATTGTATACCATATAGCTTCTACATCACTTGAGGACAGGTGTCACGAGTTAGGCGCGGTCATGATGACGTCGTGGAGGGAACCGGCAGTCAAAACGCCACGTCTCGATCTCGTAGGTCGTTACGGCTCGCCTGCGTTAGCTGGGTAAGAACTCTATCGTCGAGCCTGGCGCACGTACCGAATTGGCGGGATGGTGAAAACTGGTAAGATCGGGGTAGGGCTGATGATTGCTGACATGCCTGACGATGATCGCTCGGGCCCTGGCTTCTAGAAGCAATCGTCAGATGGAATTGCTTCTCAGACGAACATAGTAAGCAGAACATTTGGAACTAACTTATGAGAATATTTAGCTGACCCGGACGCCTGTCGCTGCCTTACCACTCGCGATGCGATCAGGTACGGGGTTTGCTGAATGAAAGCAACACCATGGTTGAATTGACGACTATTTCCATTTCCACTATATCGTATCCTCATTAAACACCGTTTCCTATTCCAATAATTCACGATTGCAGAACCAAATCAACGCGAGCGAGAGTCCGCCAGACGCCTATAAACAACTAGTCACCGATCAAAGTCTCGCGCCTCCAGCCTGAATAACTAGCACGCTGGCCTTAATGTCACCCATAGCCATAGCTTGACCGAAGACGCCAACTGTCTTTTGCATATCGTACTCTGTGCTGCTCTGGTCCGCAGTACGCAACGCGGCCGGGAGTCTGGGATGTCTGCGTCCAACGACGACAATATCTCCCGCATTGCGCGGCTTCTTCCCGAGCGTCTCTTTCACCAAAGCAGCTGCCTGGCTGACCGCGGAGCTGGCTGTAACCGAAACCTCGGTGAACGATACACGACTGGCTAGCTCGGGCGAGATGGTAGACTGCAAGGTAGCCAACAGAGACGTGTCATGAGCAGTTATCTCCGTGTTGATGACGTTCTTAGTCACGGACGGTGAGACAGTATCTGGGGTAGCCTCTGAGATGGCCACAATGTCGTCGTCGCCCTCGGCACAGTTTAGGTGCGCAACCGAGACGGTAATGAGTGGGTTTTTGGCAAGCTGGAGAACGAAGCGAAGGGCTACTTGGTCATCAACGCCTCCTAGATAGGGAAAGAAGACCTTGTGAGACTTGTCCGCGAGCGGCGCAATGGCTGCTTCTCTATGGCTACGCATCGAAACGTTGCTGATGGTCCGAGGTAGACCTGGACGATCGGATGGTGCAGCACCGCCAAACCCATTCCCAATGAAGATACCGGTGTTACAAACAGCCATTGCGAGTGTTGTTTGGATGAACTCGAGATGGGCTTTCCCAGAAAACCGATCTTCTACCGAGACTTTGAACGGGATCGAGTGGTCTTCTTTATTGCTTCCAACCTCACTCCACGGAATCAGCACAAAATCAGACTCCTGGTTCGAAGCCTGTGTCACGACGGTCTGGGCGTACGAGTCCTCAGGGGTAATTACAACGCTGCTTGACACTGCCACGTCGTGGAGCTGAGAGAATGTCCTAAATGCATTCACTACCGGATCACGTCGCGAGAGGTCATCAACTTCGGCAACCTTCATCACAGACGATGTACGCTCGGTGAGCTCAACGAGACGCAAGCCGTGGACCTCAAGAGGCCGTTTTCGAATGACGGGCGCTCTACTAGAATCGTCGCCAACGTCGAGACATTGACTTTCCTCTGTCTTCGGCATGATATTCTCGTCGCCGAGGAGAGATATGAACGTGAAAAGACTTGGCAGGCTATCTAGACGAAGGTAGACCAGGAGGCGGCGTATCCTGATGTCTTGTATCTGGCCGAGTGGACCAGATTTGCTCATGCTATCCGGCCGGAGCGGATTTCCGTCCCAATCAATCTCGCCCCGCTTCCACTGCTCGAGCTTCTTTCGATACCATGGAGGGTAAAGCCACTTCGTGAGAGGCGTTGTGGAGACGGTGGTGACTAGAGCCATCACGACAAATATGGTAAACGTCTTTTGCGACAGGATTCTCGCCTGGAGACCAATGTTCTAGCTAGTCGTCAGGGTTTATACGGATAGTTCCTATGCGCAACTGCAACTTACCAGCACAATAAGTTCTACCAAACCCTTACAACTCATCAGGACGCCTATCGAAAAGCTTTCCCGCCAGACAAGTTTCATTGCTTTAGCCGCCAGTGTACCGCCGATAATCTTTCCTGCGAAGGCACACGCGATGACGCCAATGACATAACCCCAAGTAATTCCATCGTTGAGGAGACCGAGGTCAGTGCTCAGACCGGAAAGAGCGAAATAGAGAGGCAGAAGGAGAACGGACACAAGGTCTTCGATCTTCTCGGTCACATGGATAGCAAAACCGCCATCGTGAGGACAGACCAAGCCCACTAGGAATGCACCGAAAATAGCATGAACGCCGATAATGCCTATAGAAGGTTAGAATAGCTTCTTGTGCACTTGGGTCTAGACGCTACTTGCTCGTAAACCAGGCTGAAGTGAGGACCAATAAGATTGTGACAGCAATCATGCCCTGGGATGGGCCATTCTGGATGCTGCCGGTTCTCCTCAGGGCCCAGTGAAAGACGGGCCTGACAGCGAAAACCAGGAACAGGACCCAGCCAACGGCGACGAGGAGCACCCAAAGTGCCGTTATGCCTGAGCCGTTATTGACTAGAGCGACGCAGAGAGCTAGCAGAATCCAACCCACAACATCGTTTCCTACGCCGGCAGCCAAGACCGTGACACCCACAGGAGAACCCAGCATGTCGAGCTCGGATAGGATACGGCAGAGGACGGGAAAGGCGGTGATAGCCAATGCGGTACCGATGAAGAGCGCGTAGACGCCAAAATTGATATCTACAGTGTTGCCATCGTTGTGGAACTGGTTGTATAGACCCCAGGCAATGGCGCAGCCTAAGCCGAAGGGCAGAATCATGCCGGCCAGTCCCACGCTCAGAGCGACACGCCAGTTGGAGGTGAACATACGGATGTCCACCTCGAGGCCGATTAGGAAGAGGAACAAGACGAGACCAAGATTAGCAGCATTGTTCAAAACAGGCATAGACGCGGTCGGAAATATGGCATTCGAGAAGCCTGAAATGCGGGCGAGGACTGATGGACCCAACAGGATGCCACCGATCACCTCAGCAATTACGCGAGGCTGGCCGAGGAGCGACAGCGGGTAGTGAAGAAGACGGCAGAGGATAATGATGATGCCGGCCTACGAGAAGAAGTGAGCAAGCGGTTTACGAGGTTTCGCT
This sequence comes from Hypoxylon sp. FL1150, assembly GCA_022495205.1. NCBI lineage: Eukaryota > Fungi > Ascomycota > Sordariomycetes > Xylariales > Hypoxylaceae > Hypoxylon > Hypoxylon sp. FL1150. The sequence goes on from MU376182.1 coordinate 270,150, forward strand.
ACAGTCGGAAGGCATTGCGCCTATCGGTAGACCAGAGCTTGAGCCCTAGCTCGTCCAGCAAAGAAGAGGACATTTCAATGGTGCCAGTACCTGAATGATGAAGAGCTGTATGGGATTCGAGGTGATGAAAGTATTTGGCAAAACGCCCTCCAGGATCCCTCCTTGAGGCGCGGGGCCGGTGGTAGTGGAACTTGCCGCGCTTGTGGTTATCGTGACTGTCGACAGCAGAGTTGTTGTCGCGGTGGTTAAGGAAGCCATGGCGTGATGCGATAGGGGCTGTCAGCCCACGATCACTGGCACCTGTCGCACTCAACACGGGCTGCTCTCCCAGCAGTGGCAACGGCGCAAACGATAAACTTGTCTCAAACTCCAAGTGCCAAACAAAGCAGGTAGGCGGAGAGAGCACAAAGAGAGCAGCACCGAGTTGGCAAAGGTCCAAAAGGAAAGAAGGTTGGAGTTGGAGTTGGAGTTGAAGTTGGAGTTGGGAAAGAGTCGGGAGGATCGTAGGATGCTGGCACGGAATACCTTGATGAGGTGATCACGGGCCAACACTTAGCGAGGTTGTATCCTTGTATCCTTGTTATGTAGCCTACTACTAGGTACTAAACCATATATCTTATGTACATGAGATAGGTACCTACCTAGGTATGTACAAGAGATAGATAGGCGATCCAACCCTACCTACATGTACCTTATGTACCTAGGTAGGTAACCTAGGTACATATGTAGGTACTGGAGGTATGCCGCTAGGTACGGTGAGGCTCGGCGCTCTGCAAAGGTCTCGACCCCAGCTAAAATAGAATGTTATGACGAAACAAACGCGCGGAAATTAGAGGGACCCCGGATCCTAAAAGCTACCATTGCCACTAACCAGCAAAGATGAGGGGAGATCAGGAACCCTTGTTTCATGTATCCTCCATCACATGCAAACAGCTGATACTATCGCGACATCTACGATTGGAAATATCTTACGAAGTAGTTCGATCACATACGTATCTGTATCCCTGAAATATGTAAATTTCTCTAGACCAGTGTTAGTATATGGGACAAAAGCTCATCCATACCTAACGTAGTATATTATTGATAGCTTACTGTCAGCCGCAAAAGGTACCTAAGGCATGCACGCAAGACACTACATATGTAGGTAAGAGTCAGCTTGGAGATCATGCGATAACAACTCCAAGGGCGCCTCTTGAGCGCATGTTGAGCGCGTACCTAGGTAGTATGCCAATTGCGAAACATAACAAAGACAGAATGCTCCAGACATTGGGTGCCCTTCTGGATCCAGACTATATGGGCATACGAGGCAAAGTATATGTATGCCCAAAAGGCAAGGATGAGGGCATCGACGTCATTGCCGCTCAGGATTAAATCCATGTAAAACCCCAATTTACGGATACATGTTAGGTACCTAGGTAGTCATAGGTGTAGAATTTGGACAATGAGGACAAGGGGTTTACCTCAGAATCAACATGCCTTGCTAACGAGACACGATACCTGAAGTGCTTCTGTAAGCGAAGCCCAGAGTAGAGCCAGTTACGGCAGCCAAAGAACCTATCATATCATTATATGCATACAGAAAGTGGGATAGATTACAAGGAAGGGGGTGGCCAGTTAAAGTGCTCCTTCGGGTGGTTGAGACATGCGTTAAAGACTTCAAGGTCGAGGCCGTTCAGGATAAGCACCTGCTTAGACGATATCGCGCCTACCCCCTATCCGGGAGGATAGCGAAACTTTCCCAGCATCGATGGCGCGTCAGGTTCAAGGCGGGGAAAACAGATAGGGGGTTCCTACTACGAACCTAGAAGAGTAGGATAGGGAAGCCATGTTCCCATTTCCTAGGTGGTCACAAAGTGCCACTCCTCCCACTCTCTCGGTAGCAAGTAAAACTCTTCCCAAAACAACATCAGTTCTCTCGCTCATCATTCTTTTTGACGGTGTACCAAGTCCACGCGGATTCGATTGCTTCATTCGTATATGTACTTAGGAGTATCTTCACTACCACTCGCTAATCTTTCTGCTTGTCTGCTACGTCAACCGTCATATCTCTCTCATCACCATGGCGCCTCTTCTTCACACCTTTCTGGGCCTAATCCTGGCCACCCCGGCACTGGGAGTCCCGGTGCAACCCAACCTGGAGGGAATCCTCAAAGTGTGCCAAGAGAGCCATATGAGATGCGATGCGGAAATCATCTACAGCTGCCACAAGAACGCGTGGGTTGAGTATGGCCACTGCAGCGAGCCATCGTGGTGCGAGAGTGACCTCGCCGGCAAAAATGCCTGGTGCGCTTCGAACACCGAATTGAAGAAGCGTGCCGCGCGTACCGCGCGGACCGCCACGGTCACAGCTCCTCAAACTGCGCCTACCAAGCCCACAGAGACCCAATCCACCCAAGCCAAGTTGACCGGCACGGACAAATCACCGAAAGCCCAATCTACCGGCCCTCCCTCGTTCAGCCCAGCCTGGGACAACCCCTGCTTCGCGGGCGAGGTGCGCTGCGTAGGCTCAGACCGCATCGAGGCGTGCAGCGCGGAGCGCAACTGGGAGGACTTCGGCCCGTGCCCCAACTGCAAGCAGCTCTACAACACGGCCGTCAACTGCACTTTCGACGACCTAGGCTTGGCCCACTTCTGGACCGTGGATCCCATCTCTGGTCCAGCCCTGGAGAGACGAGAGGAGCCGCGTCTATAGGGCTTTCAGAGAAGCGCTCGTAACGGCACTGCCATCAAAACCCGTGGAGGGGCCACTGAATGGCAACGAGGTGCGCGCTCGAGCAGGTGTGTGTGAGAATCCACAGTAGAAATGCGTGGTGCTCACTAGGATAAGGGGCCAACTTTCGAGTAGTAGGTTGCGGTGTGGATTGATGGTACAAGGGTAGACTCGTTGAGTAAAGAGTCAGATTGTGCGTTATACCTGTGTATTGCTAATGCGTATTCGTTAATTGATACTTCCCCAACCTACGTTCCAATTGAATGTGCGTGACCTGTTCGCTCACTGGCATGGCTAACCTCAATACGGATACAAGCCATGAAAGTTAACGTATCTCATTATCTCAAGTCGCAGCTCCCCCGTAGCATGGATACATGACGCTACATACCCATAATCAAGCTCAGAGTGCATGACGCCGCCCTCTTCCACTCCACGACGGAAGTATCACGACCCTTTCTTTCAGGGACGAGGTCTCGAAATCACTTAGGCGCCAGTTGCAGAGATGACTCCGGGTTCGCTTAGCCCGAACTATCAAATGCTTACCACTAATCCCATTCAAAATGGCTTTCCCTTGTAGTCCTTGGGAGCCAGGATAACGTTGTAATCCAACTCGAGTTTGGCCTTGTCGTCCCCCTCGAGGGGCGTGAAGTCTACCACAAGGTCGTCCTTGACGGCGAATACAGTGTCGGACGACAGCCACGGGTCATCCTTGGGGTATAGCTGTGTAGTGCAACCCTTGTAATCTGGGTGGGTGACCTAGGACATGGAAATATTAGAAAAGTATGCGGCTTATACTGCTATCTGCTGAAGCTTCGCTTACCATGATATGAATGTGCGCTGGGCGCATTGGATGTCTGTCCATCATCTGGAGCAGTTGGTACGAGGGGCCGTCGGTCGGCAGTGAGTAGGCCGTGGGATAGTAGCAGTAGAAGTAGTATTTTCCGTTTTCGTCGGCGCGGAACTTGCCGCGCAGGTTGTTGGAGGTCTGGTTCTGGGGGTCCTGAAAGTCGTATTTGCCGTTGACCGAGGCCTGCCAGATGTCGAAGACGGCACCGGGGATCGGCTTGCCGGTCACCAAGTCGCTGATGATGCCGTGCATAAGCACCACGCGGCCGCTCGGCGCGGCGTCCTGGATGATCGTCCCCCCGTTCTCCCGGAAAGGTGCGTTGGGCGACCAGAACGGGCCTAGGATGGCTGATGACGTCGGGTCGACGTCCGACTCGGAGATGACCTTGTGTGCAATCTCGTCGACCAATCTAAATAGTTACGTGTTAGTCCACAGTATCTGCAACCTGATGGCGGTGTAAGTAGGGCAACATACGTTTCGAGTCCTAGTATGTCGGATAAGCGATGGGCTTCATTCCTCGTCTGTCCCGACTCGGAGTAGACACGACCAACAGCGTTAATAAAGCGAACCCCAGCCATCCATTCGTCAATAGTGAGCTCGACTTCCCGAGCAAAATCGTGAATGTGGCGGATGAGCGATCCTAGGACCACTCTGTTTCTCTCGGTCACGTTGGAGCCCATAGTGTCGAGGACATGTTGGGTGAAAGTAGGATCAAATCTGGAAGGGGTCGGAGCTTGTGCGGCGTTAGACACACCAGTAGCAGCGGGAGCCATCCTGAGCTGCTAGTTTACTTGGCTTGGGGAGTCAGATAATAGAGGGAGGGAGAGAGAAAGGGAGGGAGAGAGAGAGAGAGAGAGAGAGAGAAAATGAGATTAACAAGAACTGTAAATTGAAGGTTTGACGGCAGTTCCGCTATGAAGTTGTGTGAATTATGAGTATGGAAAAAGGTAAACGCTTGCGTCTGTATATGCAAGACAGAAGTTTGGAAGCCAATATATATTCAATTGGAAGAGAAGAAAGAACTCGGCTTTAAGGAATGGATGGGCATCAACAGCACCAACTACGCTCATTAAGTATTGCCATGAGTTGACTCGCGGTATGAGGTTCGTTCTCGGAGACGTCGAAACCCCGCCGTCTCGAAGGGCCATATGTGGACCGGATTGATGTCACGGCAGCGATAGTCCTTGCCTATCGGGGGATATATCGCCCTTAGAGAGACGGGAACGGCTCGGGGGGGCTTCTAGAACATCTCTTGGTCAGGTGGGATAATATCTTCCGACTGCTCTGCTGGTTCAACCTTTACACACAAGGTGTTTTCATCGACGGCACTTGCTCGTTGCTATACCAAACCGAAGTCAGATGGCAATGGATTTGGCCGACTGCTCTATAGCAAATGTTTCCTGTACTAGGACTAAGCGACTCATACCAACGCAAGACCTCCTAAATATGCTGAGAATGAAAATCCAGGGTCCAAAAGCTTTTCTGAGTTTAGAGTGACAGGCGATGAAGCGTTTATCCGGCATTGCAGCATGGCAAAGGGAGATGCAGCAGGTAGCCGGCCACTCGGTAGCTAACACCGCGTGCCGACACCATCTACCGTATCTACCGCTAATGGTGCCGATCGAACAGAAGACAACGCGGCTGCAAAAGCGCCAATGGTTTCCCCACATCGTGCTTTCGATAGGCCGCATAGTAATGGTGTAAGTTTGTTCGACGGGACAGGACAAGGGGGGAACGGTTAGCAAGAAAGAGGGGCGAGATATCGTCAATTGCATGCGGGGGATTGGCCCAAGAGCCCTAGCTTACTACCGAAGGAGAATGCGTGTGCCAAGTGCCACAGCTTAGTCTGCGTAGCTTTGATAAGTCAGGAGAGTATGGATTTTACCCGTTTCGCAATCGAAGCCGTATACATTACCATCCATCGGGTGATGCTATTGCTAGTGCGCAACCGAGTGACAAGACGCCGGATACGAAGCCGACCCCTTCGGACCGCGAGTTCGCCTATCCATCGTACAAACAAGGCTTTCGTCCAGGCTCGCTTGACATTGCTGCTTTCGAAGCGAATCAAGGATGCCGGTCCATCACTTGATGGTAGGAACATGGACTCCACCGGGAGCCATCTTCACCGTGGCATTCGACGACGAAAAGTTGACATTAGAGCTGGTGAAGAGAACCGAGATCCCTCACGATGAGCCTATCTCGTGGATGGCTTTCGATGTAAGTTGGACGACCTCGATTCAACTACCGTATGCTCATATGGAAGTCTGTTAGCATGCTAAGAAAAACATATACGGAGCAGCCATGAAAAAGTGGTCTAGCTTTTCTGTCAGAAGCCCGACCAAAATTGTCCATGAGGCCTCGCATTCCATGAATCACGATCGTAAGTGCCGTGTGTGGTCTGCCGCCAAACGTGCCCGGTAGCTGATCCTATTTGGTGTGTAGCGCAAGCAAGCTTAGCCACGACCAACACCCGCGCCATCTTCCTACTCGCCGCGAAACAACCACCGTATGCGGTCTACTGCAACCCGTTCTACTCCCATGCAGGACACGGGTCGGTGTTTTCGGTGTCGTCAACTGGCTCTCTCTCGAAGGACATACAGCATTATCCTTACCAACCTAACACGGGCATCCACGGCATGGTATTCGACCCCACGGAGACATACCTATATTCGGCGGATCTGAAAGCCAACAAGTTGTGGGTACATAAGAAAGACCCGTCGGGCTCGGTCGAACTGGTGGGAAGCGTAGACGCGCCGGATTCGAAGGACCATCCAAGGTGGGTGGCGATGCATCCCACGGGCAATTATTTATACGCCCTCATGGAAGCGGGCAACCGACTCTGCGAGTACGTGATCGACCCGGCAACGCACATGCCCGTATACACGCATCATTCATACCCCTTGATCCCGCCGGGCATCCCCAAGCACGATACCATGTACCGCAGCGACGTGTGCTCTCTTACGAAATCGGGGAGATATCTGTTCGCGACGAGCCGGGCCAATAGCTTCGACCTGCAAGGCTACATGGCGGCGTTCAGGGTACGAGACTGCGGATCCATCGAGACACAGATCTGTTTGAACCCAACGCCGACGAGCGGGGGACATAGCAACGCAGTGGCGCCATGCGACTGGAGTGACGAGTGGCTAGCGATCACGGACGACCAGGAAGGGTGGGTTGAGATATATCGATGGAAAGAGGAGTTCTTAGGCCGCATCGCAAGGTGTAGGATTCCGGAGCCAGGTTTTGGTATGAACGCCATCTGGTACGACTAGAGGTATTTATCAGGGTGACAGGGTAACAGGGTGGACAGGGGCATTCCCCTTCTTGTTCTTCTCTAGGGTCGAAAATCGTAGCTTAGGTAGGTACCTACCTCATACATGTTAGGTAGTAAGGAAAGAAATCTGGCAGGTTAACCCAACCACGTAGGTACATAACCTAGCTCCAGCCACAATCCATAACCTCCGTCATAACAGTGTACTACATAGTACACAACAGCTACCCTGCAGGGGCAGCTCGAAAACCCCGCGCCTAGAAGACCACCGACAGGGGTTTCTCGCAGCACCTGGGCAGCAGAGGTACCTAGAGGAGCTACTTTTCACCTGGGGCAATAAGGAAGAGCCAGCCACAGGTAGTGGATCAGGCCGATGCAGGGCCTATCGAGGTCCCATCAATTGGTAAACCTTCGTCATCGGCGCCTCTTCTTAATTATCATTTGCCCGACCCAAAAAAGCGCCGACAACCCCAAGGAATCATTGCAAGTGCAATTCCTTTCCCTTCCTGACCTCTCTCCTCTTGTTGCGAATAATAGATGGATGAATTGGTCCTTTGACCATACTTGCCATCACCTGACGGTAGATCTTGGTAGGTAGCCGACTCTTATTTGGCGTGTTTTTTTTTTTCCTCCTACACCTCTTCATTACTCGACTGGGGAGAACGGTACAAACACCGGAAAATGATCACCTCACACAAGACATAAGAACTTCACTTGGAACTCAAAGAATACCGTCTGATACTTTGATACTCTAGACAACTCGGGAAGACTTATAGGACCAGAGCAACTTTCCGTTACTTCAGTTTCCCTCGCCGGGACTTGAGGAGAAGCATGGGAACCGACGGTATCCTCCGTGTTCGCACAGATATCCTCGGTCTATTCAGAGTCCTCTTCCTCTCGATCGGGTTCGCCGTCGCTAGTCCCATTCGCTCCGTTCATTCCTACGACGCCCATCACGAGAACCCTGACGATGCTCCCGAAGCCGAAGGTGGCGCCCTCTGGGTGCTTTATGTTGTGTCTATGGTCCTCGTCCTCTTAGGTGGAGCTTTCGCTGGCTTGACTATAGCCCTCATGGGTCAGGATGAGATTTATCTCCAAGTAATATCCCTCGACAGTGAAGAACCCCAACGAAAGAACGCCAAACGTGTCTTCGATCTCCTCAAGAAAGGCAAACACTGGGTCTTGGTTACGCTATTGCTGTCCAATGTTATTGTCAATGAAACCCTCCCTGTCGTTCTGGACAGATGCTTTGGCGGAGGTGTAGCAGCCGTTGTCGGCAGCACTGTTCTGATCGGTATGAGTTCCCAGCCCGCAAGCATTATAACGTTACTGACATGTTCCGCGTGCCAGTCATTTTCGGCGAGATCTTACCCCAATCCGTGTGTGTTCGCTATGGTCTCCAGATCGGTGGATATATGTCTAAGCCGGTTCTCCTTCTGATGTACCTCATGAGCCCGGTCGCGTGGCCGACCGCCAAACTCCTTGACTGGTTACTCGGGGAAGACCACGGAACCGTGTATAAGAAGAGCGGGCTGAAGACACTAGTCACGCTCCACAAGTCTTTAGGCGAGGTAGACGAACGGCTAAATCAGGACGAAGTTACCATTATCAGCGCCGTCCTCGACTTAAAACGCAAGGCTGTCGAGGCGGTTATGACGCCCATGGAGGATGTCTTTACCATGTCGGAAGACGCCGTCTTGGATGAGGATACGATCGATCGTATACTCGACGCTGGATACTCTCGTATCCCTATCCACCAGGCTGGCAAACCAACGAATTTCGTCGGGATGCTCCTAGTCAAGATTCTTATCACGTATGATCCGGAGGATGCTAAACGAGTCAAAGATTTTTCCCTCGCCGCCCTCCCCGAGACACGACCCGAGACCAGCTGCCTTGACATCATCAACTTTTTTCAGGAAGGCAAATCCCACATGGTGCTCATCTCGGAGTCGCCTGGTGATGACCATGGCGCCTTGGGTGTCGTTACCCTTGAAGATGTGATTGAAGAGCTCATCGGAGAGTGAGTGTTTGCCTATATCTACCTCTCCTACGTCCCACTAACTACTATAACTACAGGGAAATCATTGACGAGTCAGACGTGTACGTCGACGTACACAAGGCCATCCGTAGATCACACCCTGCGCCCAAGGCCCGGGCTCTTCGAAAAGATATTATGATGAATAATGCAGAAATTAGGGAGGGTAGGCTTGTTGATATAGAAGAGGAATTTGGCGAAACTCAGTCGAAACGAGCTCCGTCACTCAACAGCAGGGCCGATGCAACTACTCTTGGTACCAGCCCGAGAATGACAACGTTGTTGCTGCGAAGACGTTCCGCAGGCCAGGATGGTCAGCTGGTTCATACTACGGTACCGGTGAAGGCCAACTTCGAAGACATTAGGGATCATTTCAAGCATCTTGGCCCGTCGAATCCAGCATCAAACCCAAAGAGCACGCGAGTATCCGCAGTCAAAATTAAACCTGCCAAAACATCAGCTTCCACCAACCTCCAACCTGAATTGGTTACAGAGGACTTGGAACCGGTTGCGGATGAACGCACAAGCCTTCTGGGGTCCCAACTCAATGCCAAAGATGGCATCCAGGCCCTCCAGCAGACTTACACCGATCCTTCTGCTGCCAACTCTGACTTCTCGCCCAAGATCACCACCAACGATGAAGGCGATGCTTCGGACCTGATTGATCGAGGCACACAGACTAAACTCAGTGCAGTTAACAACGGCGGGACATCTCCGACGCAAAATTCGTCTACGGGAAGCGTCGAGAGCGTTCACGATGCAACTGGGCGACGAAGAGGCCACGTGCGTAGCGGCAGTATAACAGAAAATATTATCGAGTCTGGCGGTATCCGTAAAGTGGTTCTCGAGGCTACCAGTAGCTTATCCGAGGATGAAGGATCATATGAGGACCAAGGTTCTACAACTCCAGCTCCATCTGATGTGGACGGTGCGTCATCAACACCCAAGGGCAACAAGAAAAAGAAGAAGAACCGGCGCAAGAATAGAAACCAGGGGAAGTAGAAAATATCGGTTTGATGGCTTTGGCCACTTAGGAATGCGATTGAGAGTGGACCTGACCTCATACAAGGACGGATTGTAAGACTGACTGTATGACTAGGTACCTAGGTAATTAGCAGCTAGCGAGAGCGTACGAATATGCGGTCTCGAAGACTAAGGCGGCAAACAACGGGACGCTTCCGCTAGGGGTGTATTTTCGGCCTCTGATATTTGCCGAGAACACGCGGGGCCGGCGTTTGAAAGAGGAAATATGTAACAATACATTCTTGATAGGTGCTGTTTCTGCGTTACCCGAAATGACAGAAGAATTATTCTTCGTTATGTACCCTTCATCAACTGACCCTTTCTCGTCCAAGTCCCGACGTCTCGAGGGCATATCCACCTGCCCGTCTAAGCAGTTGGTTTCTTTACTTGTCCGTAGGTAGTACCGTACCTTTCGAGCATATACTCTTCAGATGTCACGCCGTCGGCACTACTGTCGAACGGGGCGAGCCGAACATCGGTATTTCCGTCGAAGAAAAACGGCACAGAGTACCGATCTCGACCGCTCTTGTTGATGACGCGGTGCACGGTGCTCTTGTAGATGCCCTTGGTCCATAGCGACAGCATCTAAGCGCATTCAAGACGTCAGCTTAGCGCTTCCCCCTAAGTTCAGTGAATATGTTGGCAGAGGTCACAGTGATCACCCCAAGATATTCGATGATTCTGGCGTAGGAGAAAGATGCCGACACGACATGTTTTACACTTACGTCGCCGATGTTAACTATATATGCGTCTGGGATTGGCGCGACGGGCACCCAACGGTTGCTCGTGTGGTCGAACACTTCGAGGCCCCCGGACTCGTCTTGCATAAGCAACGTAATTGCACCTATAATAGGTTAGATATTTCGGGGTAGGAGGGCTATGGAGGATAAAGAAAAGTGGAACGTACCGAAGTCCGTGTGCGCGCCGGCTCCGAGCTGCCTCTCATCCGTTGAGTCCTGCGGCGGGTAGTGCAGGAGTCGGACTACGCAAACGGGATCATTTGAAACAAAGGGGACGAAGATATCGTCGCCGTAGGGTACTGCAATAAGGGGGGTAAGCGAACATATTAGGTAAGGTATTTGAGCCTTGAAGCAGCATGCCTCATTCCGATATAAGCCCTGATGTAGAATTTTTACTCCCGAGCCTGAGAAGAGAAGGACTCCAGGTGTCACTTACAACCGCGTGCGAGGATCTCCAAGACCTTGCATGACAGTTTCAAGACCTCGTCGTAATAGGTCTCAGTGGGTGTTTTAAGTGTCTCTTCTGGGATGTTTGATGGAAATATGTTTGGCCCGATTAGATCTAATGGGATCGAATGTGTCGTGTTAGCATATTTCTCTCAGCAATACAGAGTTTAATACAATACGTCTAGAGGCTTCGGTGAAGTATTCGTACCGTGGGACACTCGAGAATTCTATGGTATAAAGAAGAAAATTCCGACTGGACATGTATACTTACACGGGTGCTTCTTGGACCGCTCGTCCTCTTCCGGTATATGCTGGCCGATGTAGAACCCCTTGGAAGTCGGGTTAATACTTGATAGGCCATTGGACGGGTGACATTTACGCTATCCTAAAACGTAAAAGGGGATGATTAGGAGCATACCTCTTTGAGGTCAGGCAGCTTGCCATCTTGCAGTACCTACAATCCCAGCCGAATCGGGAGGTCAGCCTTACACTAGATAGCTTCCTAGGTACTCAACTTATTCAACTAGACATCGGGCTAACCTGGGAACCTATCAATTCATATCCCCGGTTCTTTAGGATCTGGGGCCGCAGTTTTTTCTTCTCCTCTAACGGAAGCGCAAAAAAGGTCTCGGCCGCCTTGAAGACAGCCTGTTGTAGTTCCTTTGGGAGGCCATGGTTGACAATCTGGAAGAAACCGCTGGTGACGCAGGCCTGGCGGACATCCTCGACAACCTGCGCTGACGCGGTCGACGACGGATCCTCGAGGTAGGGAGATATATCGATCGTCGGGATTGCAAATTGAGTGGTAGTCTCGCCGGCGGCCATTGCTTCGGTATTCTTTTTGTAATAAAGGTAGCTAGTGCTCCTGAAGTTACTAACTCTACGCACGAGAAAGCTGTTACGATGAAAACTTGTGGATGTACTAACTTTCCACTTGTGAACACGTTTCCGAAAAAAAAAATAAAAATAAAAATAAAAAAACGATACAATAAATCTGGATACCTTGATAGTTCCGTGCGGAGACCATGACGGCGGGGGGCGTTCTCACGGAGCACGCCGGCTACCGGCGCTATCAAGTTTATCGAAACCTATATCCGTCACACGCCTTGGCTATAAGAAAGACGGTGCCACTTCAGATTTATTTATTGAGATCAGATAACACTTGCATTTCAGCTACACAATCCGCGGGCGATATAATTTTTTCTTCAACTGCGTGGCGTTGATTAGAAAAACCGAATATTCACAGCTTTCATCGATGCCAACTGGTAGCAGGGTATGTACGTGCCATTGATAAACCAGCTAGAAGATAGAGAATCTCTTAGGATAGTTTTTTTCTTTTAAAGCGCCTACGAATTGAATTACAAAAAGTTTCCAAACCCATACCCTTCATTACCCAAACCAAACGCACCTCTGAGGTCCGTACCCGCTCGGTGTGCCGCCTCGTCGTTCCTTGCAAACCCTTTACCCTCGTAAGATAGATACGTACGGCCACCTTGCCATACAACTCAGGTACGCAGCAGCATGCCCAAACTGCAAAAACCTAGTCCATATCAGGACCCGCACATAAAAGAAGGGTACCTATAGGTGACTTTAAGATCGCATGCCATATTGCTATTTCCTGTTACTGAGAATGACCCGCCTTGACCTTTTACGAATTGACGCTGACGGAAGTATAGCCTTCCACGTTAGAGTGACCCATTCGAATACGACTTTAGAAGTAATCAAATATTATCGAGCTAGACAAGCCGATGCTCCATGCAACATGTAGAATACTCACTGTATAGTATAAAGAGTATAGTCAACGGCCACTACCTGTGTTGCGAATTGATTAGTAAGCTATAGCTCATCGTAAGTGGGAGCAGTGGAGACAAAACCTGATAATGCCCATCATCGAATCCAAGGTCCTTGCTCTTGTTAAATAACGTCAGCTAGTTAGTTCTAGCTCTTGTTGGCCGGGCTTGTGGTTGAGTAGCGCTGCGTCCGAGATATCTCTCTGGTATACGCCATTCCGTCCCCGGTAAACATTTAGGTTGAAGGCTTCGTGAGAGCAGGTGATAGATGGGTTAGGGTTTATTGCATCTCGGAATAACATTTAGAAAGGCGACAAGGTCTATGATACGTCAGTGGTAAGTAAGGAAGTGGCTCAAGTCGCCGGAAAGAGCAGATGCTTACGAAGTACAAAGCCCCATGAATAAAGCTACTAAATTGTAGTCGATCTTCTTTTCAACCCGCTTCTCGAGGGCGGCATAGATGTGAAGTCCATCGCTGTTGTCAGGTGATTGGCTCTCCTCATCGGAGATACCTCCTGCGCCTTCGTACCTGTCTTGTATAGTTTTTGGTCGCTCTTGGAAATGACCATCCTGTAAGGGTCGTCCTACAAAGGCCCAAGCGATTATCAGTATTGGGTCGAAGGGGCGGTAGAGAGACGCAAATGCTATCGGCGGGGGATATACGTGCGTATGACTTGAAATTTTTTAAAACGGCGTCCTTCTCTCGAAACAGAAACTATTGCTCAATGTGTCAACCGTATCAACAGGCAGTCAGAGGCGAAGCTGACAAGACGAGTGACGGGATGTGAGTGCTCCATCCCCGCGGAGAGAGGAGGGGGAACTGGCAAATCATTGGATCGCTAATTAACTACCTACCTAAGGTATGAGATATGTCAGCTATCTAGGTTACTAGAGTAAGCTCGCAGCTGCAACTTCGCGCAATGCGCAATACAATACCCGGAACCAGAGTGGAGTTGTTGTCGTTTGACGTGACGCAAAATCAGAGGTCATTCTGACTTGGCCAATGAGACCCCCGCGACCCTCGTCATCGTAGACTCCGTGTCATTTTTATGGTGGTGATGCTGACGAGAACATATTCAGTTTGCGGGGTTAAACAGGGAATAAAAAGCTTGGTTTCTGTACCTTAGGTAGGCACATATCTACATAATCTAATACATAACACGCAAGTTGAGCTTGCAATAGAGCGAGAGTGTCTTCGTCGCAATGGGCTGTAGGAGATGCCTTTACCTACCTAGGTAGGCATGTAGGTCAAAGTAGTCAGACTTCAGATCGATCTTGACAAAGCCCGGATCGAGGATCGACCGTAATGGCCTGTTTTAGGTTATGCACTGTTGGTAGAGTGAGTCTTGGTGTCATAAACCATTGTTGTACAACCTAAAATAGGGAGTTTCAATTCATAGTCTTTACCTCAGATGTCTTGCGTTTTTATCTAGATATAATGCGACTCCCCAGATACTGATAGTTCAATTAGAATCTTCCCCAGTGGGAGTCAAAGGACCTTTTGTCCTCTAAATGTTTCCTCTCTGTCACTTGGCACCTTGCAACCAGCCAAATAGCTCAGTCTTTATACTGCCACCTGTCTGTTGTTAGGTTACTATGTTCCACTGACTGAAAGAGACAAAGAGCAACCGCGTGGGCTAGCATCTATATGTAGAGAAAGAAAGCAATCATGTATATATGCGCGGATTTGACACGTCGGAGATTGCGAGGAGCGGTGGTGTAAGAGGAAGGCCGACCAAGACTCAATAGACCGTAAAGTGAATAGTAGTTACCATGGGAAACTCATCACAACTAGAGAACAGGCCGTTCGCCGGAAAAGTCGACCAGATTAGAGAGCAATACACCAACTTTTGGAGCTTCGAGACGGCTGCCGCAGATGTCAAGGCATACCAAGACAAAAGTAGAACTCATGTCTACCCAGGCCATCCGAAATGGGTTAAAACGGCCACACCTTTTACAGCGTGGAAAGGCAATGTTCTCGCCGAGAGTGAGAATGCCCTGCTGGTCGGAAACCACGCTTCCTTCGATGCTGGCCAGTACCCAGGTGCACCACAAAAGGCCGGAATGTCCATGGTCCATATCTTGGGCATACCCAAGGCTGGTATTTATAATGGCGTGTCGTTAGACGGCAGTAACGTATCTATCATCGATGAGATGATAGATCTTTTCACGCGAAACTGGCCAAAGCCAGAATTCCAAGAGGCCGTTCTGCAGCACCAGGAGGCTCGGATCGAGGCCCAAAACGAGGCCGAGCCGAATCCGGAAGCGTATCAAGACGCTATGAACCACCAATTGGAATTGGAGTTTGCCATAGATGACTTAGGAGCCGACGATTTCACGTTTGGATTCCACCTGTATCCCGATCATAGTGTTGGCCATTTGCACCTGCACATCATCGCTACGCCGGCCGAATATCGAAATTATAGCACCGATGCCCACGACGCGAAGACAAAGGATGCAATCGAAGTCCGAGACTTTATCAAGAATCTATCCTAAGCCTAGGACAAAGCGTCCGTGAATACTAAGTTATATATACTTACCTATTTCTAATTGATGTAATTTGTTTCGTACCGTGTCTTCATCCTGTGTCATGAAATGAGAAGTACCTAAACTGCGCTTAAGGGGTGAGTAGTGGTCTTCGTCGCTCGGAAGGGTTCCCGGTGACATGTTCCTTGGTATCAAAGGCAAGGTCTGGTCTGGGAAGATAGAGATTGCAGAACTGAGAGCTAGCGATATATGAACAGGTTGTTGGTTATCTCCTACAACTTCTCTCTTGACTTCTTATCCTCCCTTACCTTCTGCATGCTCCTCAGCAGTGCGTAGAGACTTTGCAGCTTTGGCATCTCCACGCCGGCCGCCCGGGCAATCCTTACGGGGTTCCCTAGGATGACCTCAAGCTCCATCGGCCGGCCTGCCTCCCAGTCTAGAAGCATGCTCGGCCGGGCGCCCATGTTCCTCTCGGTGCTCTTGATGATTCTGCCAGGCGTTGCCAGCTCATCCGGGAAAGGCTTCCCCAGGACCTTGGGGGCAGCGTTCCAGATCTCCGTCATGATTCCGGTGATGTGATCCCTCAACTCCGGATCTGTCAGCTGGTCGGCGTTGCCGCGTCCTCCAGACAGTACGGCGGTAGGGTTAAAAGCTGCATTGATGCAAAGTTTGTGCCAGCGGATTGTCTGCAGCTCGAGTTCCGTGTGCGTTTCGACATCCCGAATACCGCCGAACTTGTTCCACCAGTGCGCCAACTGTTCCATGCATTCATGACCGCGCTGTACGACTTCGGCGTACTTGGCAGTTGTGCTGGGCGATGTAGCAAGCCCGGTGCCGAAGGGTCCTAGGCTGATCCTTGTCCAGCGATTCTGCCGAATTGTGCCATTTTTTATTTGCTCGGCGCTGATAACGGTGACGGCGCTCACGATAGGATTTCGAGGAAAGCGCTTGCGGTAGGGCTCTTCTACACCCACGCCGTTCTGTATCAATACTATACAGGACTTGGCAGATACAAGCGGAGCAATCAGGGCCGCGTCATCGGAACGATCGGGGAGTGCCTTGGTAGTAACTATGATGTAGTCCCAACGCTGCCGCGGCGGGATTGAGGATGAGGAGGCGTGATTTGTCGATGTCGAGGAGGCGTCCGGAACGGCAGCCGAGATGGATGGAAACACGGCATAGGGCGAGAAGTTGTAATTACCGAAAGAGTGAGTCTGCAGCTCTACGCCGGAGGTTGCGATAGCCGAGTAATTGGATCGCGCAGTTAGAGAGGTGTAGATGTTTTGCAAAGGCTATTGGTCATGTGCGTTGCGACGATCAGCGTTCGCTACTGGCACGGGTACGTTTCACGATGGGCGTACATGATGTAGTCGTGAGGCATAGAAACAGCCTACTGCGCCGGCGCCAACGAAGAGAATGTGTGCCGGCCTGCAAGCAGTCGAGTTAGCTCGATTTCTAATCAATGGATCGGAAGAAGCAGAGAATCAGAGAGGTAGAGGAGTAGGGTATGGCGCACTCTGTTGGTGTCGGTGTCGGTTTATCAGCAGCCATTGTCGTTGTCATTGTCATTGAGACTTGCAGGCAGGGCAAAAGGGAGTCACTTAGTCAATTGGCACAAATGACTCCAAGTATCAGGCCATTGGTTTCCTTGGCTTTAGGGACGAGTGGGCTTAATGGGAAAGGAAATAGAGAATGAAGCGACACACGATATACGATACACGATACACGATACACGATACACAACAAAGTCGCAAAGTTAGAGAGGATCGGAACCAATTTCTTGGCTTATGTAATACGATATTTACGAGTGAAGCTTGACCTGTACAGCCTGTAGTACAGAGAAGCTTGGGCCTTTGGAGATGCCGAGGTTGACCTACCTTACTAGGTACCTTAAGGTACCTACTAGGTAGCAATTTAGTTCAGTATCCACCCCTAGGTACATGTAGGTATCTTGGGTACATTAGCAGTGTCTTATAATTCCTTATACCATTTACGAACATGAACTTAGAAGACTTTTAGAACAATGTAATACTGCGCGTACGATGTGTCAAGACATCTTCTAAAACATGCGTCATAGAAGGCGAGGGGGTATATGAGAAAGAACCCCGGAGGCATGGGACAACACAACCATGCGCTGAACGGCAATGACTGCCAAGCGCACAGGCTAGTAGGTACGGATGACGAGGTTCACGCAGTTCCACGCAGTTTACTCTACTGCTAGGTACTCGGTACCCAAATTTCAGAAGCCACTGACGGGCTGGGCCGCAGGCGCAGTTGCTCGACCGAAAGAGAAAAAGCAAAACTGCTGGTCCCTGGACGAAACGTCGGTCGGTCAATGCGGCATCGATCTACGCAACACGAGATTACGTGCTACTCTGTATTACCCGGCCGAGTAAGTCCAGACCCTCACGTACAGCACACAAGCCCAGACCTCCGGGCGCTTTCCGATCTGGCAACGTGGCGGTGGTGGCCCATTCCGTTTCGTCTGGACTTGTCTCATCCAGACAAAGACCAGCCTCGGCCTGTTTCTCTCTTCAGCAGATATCATCCCAGAGCGAAGTCGTGCTGACCTAACCAGAGACACACCACACCTTTATGCAACTAGAGTAGATGTATACCCGCAGAGATGCGACAAGAATGGGCCCTCTACGAAGCTACGAAGTGGCGCGCCCCGCGTGTTCGGAGGTAGAGGACGGAGGACGGAGGACGGAATATAGAAATCCGGCTTAGGAATAAGTACAAGCAGAAACGCGTGGTCATCATTGGGGTGAGTGAGAGGCATGCGTGTGGTAGACGCCAGGCGCGTCTCTCAACAAAAGGACTAATCACAATTCCCCCGCAGATCGATCCTCGTGCGGTCAATTGTAGAGGATAGCAGTAGATTAGAGAGGAGGGCCACACTAGCCCATCACCGAACTCGTGTAGGATTGCCACGCTCGCCTCCTTCTCCTAGGACATGTCCCCCATCTGATCATGATGCACGAAGCACGCCGTAAGCTGTGTTGGCGAGGATGTGCGGATGACAGTTTCATTTCGGTCTTAACGCTCCCAACGAACTCACGTCAGCATTTGAGGGGGACAATAACGATGGGGGGGAGATAGTGATAGCGAAGAGGAAAGAGAGAGAGAGAGAGAGAGAGAGAGAGAGAGAGAGAGAGAGAGAGAGAGAGAAAGGTCGTGCGGTGAGGGGCTTGCAGGACGTCCGTTACTTCCGGTAGTATCGTTACACTATTCCCTTCCGAGGACTCTCAGGAGTTCTCAAGGAGACCCAGGCTCGTTGCCGGAGGCAGAACTCGCCCCCCATAACAAAAGCATGGTCTGGGCTCCGCCGGCGACGCGGGGGTTTGCTGGAAGACGCGCCGTCCCGTATTCTGGTCGAGATGAAAAGCTAATGGCTACTCATTCCTAATCAGGCTACGGCTGGCTGCTTGAAACCAAATTCCTCCGTGACGGGTGGGATAGCTTGGCTCGAACAAGCTTCTCACTCCAAGGATGATTATCTGGTAGTAGACACGGACAGGGTTTCGCGTCAGGCATGCCGTCCGGGGGTGGACACATGCTTGGGCGCGGGAGCCAATGTCGCTGTAGTTCTTGGATAGATCACATCTTTGACAGCCGCATTAGTCTCCCCTGCCTAGGCGACCCCAGGTTGTGATATTGTCGAATTGGGAAATCCTATCTCGAGACCCAATATCGCTACAGATCAGATTTTGTTGCTCAGATCAGCTTTGGAGGTCCAGTCATTGTCCCCACACCGTGACAGCCAAAACCCTCCTGTTGCTGTTGAACTGCAGGATAGTGTCGTTGATCACCCTCCGCTAGCCGGCCCTAACAGCTTTATTGCCAACACCGCTGGTGCAAGGTTTCGAGCGACTAGGCTGGCGAGACGCCCACACGTTGACAACCCCGCACCCCTTTCTTCGAGCCTACCCCAGCCCGCGACTAAAGACTAAGTGCTGATGGAGGGCCCGCCGCGGCAGGGGGGGGGTTTGATGATAGCCATCAGCGATATCCAAGCTCGTAAGGAGAAAAAGAAACCAAAGTCGCAAATGTAATTCGATATGTATCTCTAGAAAGGTTACATGTATTTCTAGCCATGAGAGCCAAGCGAGTTTTAACGAGTCCGCCATCGCGTCTATCTCGCTTCTTGATACTACGTCATGAGGTCATTCAACATGACTGTAGAGGCTACGGGATTAAGGTATTATGCCCTTGAGGTTGCCTTGGACGTATTTCGCGCTTCATTTTTCATCGAGATTCTTATCAAAAGGTCCACTGGCGCCTGTGAGTTCTGTCATAAACTGCTAGAATGTCAGCTTCAAGTGGACTGGCGATAGCACCGGTTCATCGAGACCGTGCCGAATCCTGCCACTCCGGAGCCACATTGCTTCAGCATCTATATTTTCAGTCAATTATTCATGTGTCCGATACACCATAATCATGTCACATGTCAGTAGCCCCTGGAACTGGATGATTGCTAACGTCCTAGATATTAATTCGCCCTCCGGCTTTTACCTGATTGAATTTCCGCTGGCTCGACTTCCTAATGAATCTATTATCAGGACTAAGTGATAGGAACAAATCGAAGTGCATTCCGTGATGCCAAGGAGAGATCTCCGCTCAAAGATCTAGTGCCGCCGTCGGGAGACTTCACAACCACAGCGGAACTGTCGAGAACTGGCTAATATCCATGTCACAACGAGGGTATGGTGTGGACCAAGTCTGTACCATTGCATGATTATCGCTCCGTAGCCTCGGGAGGAGCTTGTCCTCCCAGCTTCTCGGGTTTATTCCCGTTTGCGGCTTGCAGTAAAATGTGATAAGGGACTCTAAGAAGATCTATTTTGGGAAAATAGACGCTGTAGCGCACCACACCAAAGTAGTATAGTCTAGACCTTTTGCCTGTTCAATAATGCAAGCCGCCCGATAGCTGATGTATAGTAGGGGCTTTTATGCCCTACCAGTTGTCATGAGAGGCAAACAATTATTGGCGCTGGCTGAACGGCCTGCGACGAGTCGATTGGAGCCCAATCTGACACGAAATTTACCGTCAGGTTCAGGCTTTAGTGAACACACCATAAAGAGGAGGAAAAAAGAAAACGGAACGAATACGGTGAGATGTGACCTCTACTGATTCCCGGATTTTCAATGAGATGCAAAACGACCTCTCAAATCCGGG
This sequence comes from Hypoxylon sp. FL1150, assembly GCA_022495205.1. Lineage (NCBI taxonomy): Eukaryota > Fungi > Ascomycota > Sordariomycetes > Xylariales > Hypoxylaceae > Hypoxylon > Hypoxylon sp. FL1150. The sequence goes on from MU376182.1 coordinate 290,679, forward strand.
CGCCCAGCAACGGGTTCATAATCTGCTCTGTGCCAGGAGCGAAAACACTCGCACCAATGAAGTGGGACTGCGAATGCCGATATACGTATGAAACGTATGCCTGGCATGGATTTCTTTTCTTTTTCCTTATATCCTTAGTAAGGGCCCGTCGGCTATAATCCTCCTACTCGCCGTCTATAGTAACCAGCTCACCTGTGTAATTTAATCTTCGACTTTTGCTATGTATAGATAGCTGAGCACACCGCGGAAAATTGCATTACCAACATCGTGATGTCTCAAAGCCGAGAGGTGTAGATTCGTTTGCTCTTACGTGCCTAGGTAAGTTTGAACCAAATATGTTGGTCTTAGAGGAAGCAACCAACGAAGAGATAGAAATAAGCGTGGAGAGTATCCACGTGAATGATCTGAAGCCGGCTGAACCCCGAGGTTCCGCTGCCAGTATATGGATAATGGTGGGAATGGACGGAGTGAGCATGCCGCTAATTTCCGCGACTGAGAGAGTTGGGAGCTCATCCAGCCGACGAATGAACTGGAGAACCGGTCTCCTGGGCAATGGTTATGGAGACAGACATCGGCAAGAATCAAGCTTTAGAAGCCATCCATCGAAAGCGGGGAAGTCGTGGTGGTGTAACTTAAAGGGTATCCTATAAGTCGCATTGGCACTTGGTGATGTTAACCTCTGCCCAATAGGACCGAGCGACGGTTGCAAGCTGGGACAGACGCTTGGGGCTGATAGGCACACATCCATGTGTTTTGTTTTTTGGCTGATGAGATTTCATCATGCCAAACAGCTGCAGTTCATGTATGTGGGGGAGAAGCAGACGTTGCCGGGTCGTGCTAAGAAGACAAAGACGATTGCGCGTGGGATGTGCCGCATAATTCTGGCCTGATACTCGGCTCCTCCAATCATCAGCCGGTGAAACCATGTAAGCTACCTTGCGTATTGTCTGCATGGAAGCTATTGTGAACTTGCAAGGCTTCCCATATCAGATTTGTCCTTGGCTGCAAGGCGAAAGAAAAAGCAATTGCTGCTCCTGGCATGTGCAGGCGAATTGCGACGCGGCCAGCCGAAGTAGACCCAGCTTAACACTCAGTCTGCTAGTCTGGATATCCGGTGATAGTCCAGTGATTAGAATAGAGTTGTGACTAGAACATTTGTCTAGTCCTGAAAATAGCAACATCTTCCGAAATTGTTGAAATCCCAATGACTCCGCGATTTAATACCGACAAGGGGTCAAACGGAGAACGATTTCGCTTCCACTCGAAACCCGCATTGGGACTGCGTACAATGAGCAGAGGTAAACGTCCTTGCAGTATACGCACTGTGTGGTGTCTCAATCAGGATATTTTCCAGAAGCTCTCATGGAAGCACGAGAAAACGGGTAGATAGAAATCCAAAGCTTCGGGTGCTTCAACCGTAAGGTCTTTGGGCCACCACAGGCTATTGGACAATCAATGGAATCCCGAGAGGACAATGAGCCCGCTTGCTATTTTAGCCGCAAGTGTGCTCACCCCAATTGTTGCGACGCGCGCGACACATCTAGTCGTCTCCTGCAAACCCTAGGAATAAGCTAGGATAACATGAGACGCAACAACGTGGGGTTCAGCGACAGTAGAAGAGGGAATGGCGTTGTCGTATTGGCGGCTCAACTTACTAAATTGAGTCATCCGGTTGACCAGCCTTGATAACGCACCAAATACTACATATGGGTTTAATGAGCGACATGGTGTCATTCGCAACCAGGTAGTCTGATAATGAACCATGAGCAGAAGCGCCTTGTTTTCTTTTTGTGCCGTTCGTGTTCCGGGGCCCTTGTACCTGCAACCGTTAACAGGCCGCGCGTGTGGTCGTAGGCCATCATTGCTGATATGTTTCAACAGAGCATTAACGGCCGCGGTACGGATGCTGGCTGACTCGTGGCAGGTCCCAGGGATGAAATGCGTCGCTCACTGCTAAGTCCGGGTGTGGTAGCAGCCACTAGGTCAAAACGGACGGTCTTGTGATGCCCGCGATTATGGTGGGAAGAGCTGTTGGGTTTCTGTGGAAAACCCGCTACGCCGCACCATAAGCCGAATGGTATGGGATTGTGCTCGTGTAATCATGAATTCCAACATGGCCTGGCGAACAAGGGGATAATGGGTTTGGTAAGTTATCGTCGGGTGATTTGCGAACCGAAGAGCCCTTGCTCGTCTATTCACATTTGCCACGGCTAGATGCGTCGTCAGCGCTGTACTTAGCAGCACCGAATGCTTTTTTTTTTTAAGTTCCAATCTCACTGTTGCCGTACCTAGGTAGAGCCCAGAGGTCGCGGGCTGAATAGGCTACCCCGTGGATAACAGTTAGATGAGTAATATATCTGGCTGGCATCAAGATAAACTACTGCGGTGTGACAGAAAAAAGGGCTACATATAGAGTAGACAAGGCTGAAGGCACGGTAGGAAAATTGGCCCATGGGACAAACGGATAAAACCAGTGATCAATGAAACTGCCAGGACGGATAGGCGCGCAGGATGGGCTAGATAGGTAGGTCGGCGTTGCATTTCTCTTGTGGTGCAGGCCATACGAGTGACGGCTGCAGGATGGAGGGAAGGCTTCGCGCAAGCAATACGACTGACAAACAAACCCGGCAAACTGGTAAAGGCTTACGATTGTAGCGTTGCGCAGCAGTCTGTTTTTTTCCTCGCTGCTACTAAAAAGAATATTCGATGGAAGAACCGGAGCATATCGGGCTGGTTGGCGACGTTTCTAATGCTGAGGCACCTACGTAAGGGAGAAAACGGCCGAATAGTAGGATTGGGTATATGGAAAGTCTGAAGTAGGTGTGGGAGGCAGGAGATTCTTCGGTGGGCTGGGGAAAGGAAAATTTTCATGACATCGTGACGTGAAATCTTGAATGAGGGTGGATTCGGTACAGAGTAAAATGCATGCCGGAGTGAAATGGGAAAATTGTAGGTTAGAGGAGAAAATCAGTAAAATCGAAATAAAATCACGAATAAAAATCAAGGAAACTGGGCCCGCTTGTGCTAGACGGGGCAAGCCAACCTGGGCTATTTCTCCCTACCTCCTAAAGTAGCATTAAAACGATTATCGGGCCGGACAGGTCGAGATATTCCATTTCTTTTATTTGTTTGAATTAGAATCAGGCTGGGCGCAACAACGTCCGTACTCTCCATTTGTTGACAATATTCCCTTGCGGACACTCGTCCTATTTTTGTCTTGCTGTCTCTTGATATCGCATAGTGTCTTGTGGCTGTGTTGTGTTGTGAACGGCGCTCGATATCATCAAGCCCTCCTCTTAGGTACCTAGCTAGCCCAGGTGCATCTTGTGTAGTACGCTGGCTTTTTTTTTTTCTCATAATTCATACCGACATTTTGTTCAGCCTCCGAGCCCGAATATTGCATGGCATCCTTGACAAAGAAAAAGGAAAAGCGGGAAGCGAGGAGCCCCCATCCAGCCATCCCACCTCCCACCTTATTCGTTATTACATAAGGTATTCAAGTAATTCTTATACCCACATTATAGGTAATGTAATTTTGTAATCCCGTTACATGAATGGCTCATGCGTCGTACCGGCCAGCCGGCGAATGCGAAGCGCGCCTACAGCGGCCGATGTTGAAATTTGATCCCGTTGATGTCAGTATTACGAATGCGTGTACGACTTGAGCACTCCGTATTCAGCACCTGTATGATCAGGTTAGGCATGCTCGATGCCTACAATAACAGTAATTCATTCACCAGCGCCTCTCCTTGAAACGGTAGCATTCGCGCAATCGTTGAATTCCTCTCAAGCCTCCCTTTCCCTCATAGGCATCTGCCCCATGTTCGCTCGCCTCGATTCGTCTGTCTTGGTAGTTTCATCGATTCAGTCTGACCGTGGTATTCTAACGTCAGATCAGCTTCAACCATTTGTATGGCTGTTTTGCTCCGGACTTTTCAATTGTGATCGATGGTTGAGACTAAGAACGGGACGGCCCTTTCTGGGACTCATGCCATCCACCTCGTCCTGGTCCTAGGGGTGGGCAATGTCATTTTGTGCATATATACAAGACCGTGGCAATCTGCACCTGCAATGCTCGGAGTTACCAAAAAGACCTATTGATATTGCAATATGCTCCGTTAGAAATCGTCCTGGATAAGTTCCATCAGTTCCTGGCTTGGCCTTCGACATTGTCGTGCGCCTCGAGACGTCTGGTCAGCTCGTACTGCTGCGCTTGCCGGTCTACAAGTTCTCGATGAACATGGAATATTGACTGACACAAACCACTTGGCAGGCAAGCTCTCAGATATGTATTCCTATTGCAATATGGCTATCCTTATACGTCCGAGGGACGAATATACGGAAGCTGAAATTACGCTCTCGTATCTGCGTTCAACAGAGGGTGTGCTCTTTGTTCCTCATGTGCGTATCCCTCATATTAATGTCACGGTATATTTACCTATATCTTGCTGAAACTATCGCCGCGGCGGGCTCCAAACTTCCACCAAATTTCCATCGTGTCGCGCTTACGATCTACGACAATTATTGCCTTAGGTACCTACCTGATGTATAGCTATTTTGCCAAGCAAACTTGTACACATACATATATTCATAAGCAGGACAAGTTATTAGAAACGACTTCAGTGCTATTTGCCAAGGGCCAAGGCGGGTGCTGAGCATCTGCTGCAAGCAAATCAGCGACGGCTGTAGTTGAAACCCCTCCAGTAACGCTGGCGAGGTGCAATTTTGTACGTTGGTGGCTGACGTTAAAGTACAAGATGAAAAATGAAACTTCGGAACGTACCGTGATTCCCGAATAGAATGACCGACTTTACACCACAGTCGAACCCGCATGTGCGCAGGCTCATGTGCCAAGACGAGGGATGTACAGCTGTGAATCAGATCCTAAAATAATATGCACAAGTGAGATGCGTAGTAAGGAATACCCTTCCAAAGCTCCTGGCGAGCGCGTCAGAAACTTCAAACCAAGCTCGGTAGACGACATACTATAGTACCTCTCCGGGCAGAGGCCAGAAGAGAAAAGTCATGTTTGTTAGCTCCGAATAAACCGTCTTAGAACCGTAAACGCTTTACTTTTTTTTCCCGGCTTCTTCTCTTCTTTATCAATTCCCAACTCGAGTAAGGGTAGCCGGCTCGGCTCAGCCTAGCTTATTAGTTGAAAGTACTTCGTGCATAGTAGGTAATGATAATAATGCGCATTGCATAATATGGCCACAGCACGTTCTTCGATGGGACTAAGGTTAGCTCATCTCACTCTGCAACGGAACGCTTTCTATTCCATTGCGGCATGGAATCCCTGTCCGAGAGTATGTGAGTGATCCCGCCCTTGGCGGGCTTTCGTCTGTTAACCATACCCCCGTCTATTCCCTACCTAGGTACCTATCCATCACAAATCGAAGCTAAGAAAGTAGGGGTAGACAAGGTTGGCCAGGTAGGCTGAGAAGCGCAGCTCGCGACTGCTAAGGGTTTGGCTGGTTCGGCGTGGGTTGAAAGTCCTCCCAACACCGATGTAATGCCCAGAGAAGTCTTGGTGTATCTTGGGGGCACAACCTTGTATCTACGCTACATATGTACTGTACCTACAATTCGCGAGCCCGCAACCACGGATATGTTGTACATACCTGGGCCCAAGTTGCGCTGGTTGCTAGCTCTGTCTGTCTCCGTACTATAGCGTGATGGAGCAGTAATCAAGACTTCGCTTGCCCACCTTTTCCGTCGCCCTTTGCCTACTTGAGTATTACCGTGCTTCATCGTCTGGATTCTAAAGACGTCTCCAGGCCAAACTAGGCGGGTAGGGCCCCAGCCAATCCACAGCTCCGTCATTGTTAGCCATATGCCTGGGGGGCCATTAGCCCCGTGATGACATCCATCAACAAGTATATTCCCGGCTAGGTTTGCTGTAGAAGGACTAAGTACCCTTTTTTTTTTCTGTCTGCTCGCTTTGGGCTTCTACTCTCATCTGGGTGACTTGCTCTCATCCCACCTGGCAATGATAAGCACGCCCACCAACTCGTCCTCGATTCGACTCTTTAAACCTCCCGCGTTCCCCCATACCATGCTTGACTGCTTCCCTCAGTCCCGACTATTCTTCACCTCAAACGTTGTCGCCCCCCTCCTTTGTGGTACCTTTGACACGACATTATACACAAGTCTTTATATCAAGATACCTACCTAAGGTTACGGAATAGAGTCGAGTCTAACTACTGACCAATCTGGTTCAACTGGAACTGCTCAACAGCTAAGTAGGTACTACCACTTACGGCTCACTGTCAAAACCACTTACACCCAACTCAGTCATCCGTCTCCGATAATCCCCATCAAAAGGCAGGCCCTTTCCCGGTCAGACTGTATTAGCCGCATAGCACCGCCGAGAGCTGTTCGCAACTGCACTGTGCAGGGCAAGCCAGCTCTTCCGACAGGGTGATCACTGCGCAGAAGACCAAAAAATTACAGTTGAAACTCAATTCAATTTTTGCGGCTCCTTGACGGGGTAAGACACAAAAATTACAGGAGAAGAAAAAAAGCAAACTACGGTTCTCAAACCACAGTCGCCTCAAACTAAAAAAAGATTTTTCTTAGCGAAATCTCCACTCAATCATCGTGTCTCGTCTTTGAACAAGGCGCCTCGTCTCTTCTCTTTTTCGTTTCTTTTTCCTCTCCCAATTGCGAAGCCCGTCTTTACTCCGGTCCAGCCTCGGCCACGTTTGGATAATAATACACTTACTCCTACGACATCATCACCTAAGCCATTTCGACTCGGCCGCCCGTCCGCGCACTGCAACGCGCACTGCAACCTTTGCAACGTCTACAACGTCTGCGACTTAGACCACCAACTGACTTACTCACCCCACGACCTTGGAAATGCGTGCATAGGACATTCGCGCTGCAGGCCAACCGCTACCCAGATCCCCCGTCGCAGCCGTATCCCCTGGTTCGCTGCAACGCAACCTACTAAGCTTATTAGTTACCAAATACGTTACTCGGGCCTTTGTCCGCACTAAAACGCCCACTGAGCACTCCTTTGAAGTTGGCTCGCACTTCTACATCTCGTTTATCGACCGGCCACCGAGTCCTTGCCCGATCTTTATTTATTTTTATTTTTATTTTTTCGAGGTTGATTCTACGTTATCCCAGACCAGCACACAATGTTAATTGACGGCGAGAAATGGGCTTGCGAAGCTTGTGTGAGGGGACATCGAGTTAGCAATTGCCAACATGCGGGTGAGTGCAATTGTGGCCGCATTGCCGGCATTTTTCCTGTTACTTCTATTTATTATATCCTGGGGTTCTTAAGGCCGGATGGGCACTATGGCGTTATAGCATGGCACCGCGGGGCACAGGAAGAGACGACTGTTAGTTCTCGACGGAGGGGAAGACGGGGGAGGGAACGTGGAGAACCAATTGCCCAAATTGGTTTTTCTTTTTATACTTTTCCTTATTCCCAAAGCTACAGGGGCCGTATCGTTCAGATTTGCGCACTTACACTTTCTCGTTCGCATAGACCGACCACTGCAGCACATCAACAAGAAAGGCCGTCCCGTGTCACAATGCCAGCATTGCCGGGCGATGCGCAAGTCGCGGTCGTCTCACGTTAAGTGCGACTGCGGCGAGAAGACGCACAAATGCGCACATTTGAAGCAAACCGTCGAAGGACACAAGGGTGAGCGGCCATTCCTACCTCCCGACTTATGGGGCATACAAGATGCCTGTGTGAACCCCAGAGATAGACAAGACCTGGAGTCTGACTTGAAGTCCTACCGGTTTAGACAGCTGCTGTTGTAATCACGGGGGTCGATGCACATGTTCGCACAAGAAAGAGCCTTCGCTCGACACCGTCCCCGAGTCAGATTCCGATGCGGAATGCCCCCAGACGAAACCCAAGGCCGTTGCACGTCGACGACGCACCAACACGACCCATTCCGAACCGATCCTAAGCTTCGACGAGAACGGCCACCATAAGCCCCAGCCGAGGCACACCAAGGCTTCGCAGAAGAGCGGTCCTTACACCGTAAACCGCGGGTCGGCTATGCACAGGACGAACAGCGCGAGTAGCTTAGGCACCAAGTCCGTAGACCGCTCTTCCCGAACCACCGGTTCGACGTCTCCTGATCGGGAGTCGCGGATGGCGAAATCCGAGCAAGCGTCGCCCTCGATCGAAGGCAACTCGTCCTTCCAGCACCTCAACGGCCAGTTGCCGCCGTTGGATCTCTCTAGCATCCACTACTCTGATTACTCGTCATCCTTCGACTTATTCAGCATCTCCGACTACGAACCGCCCATGTTCAGCGCGGGCTTGAGTGCGACTCCGGTAGACTGGACGCAGTACGATGGCTTGGAGCTCAAGGGGGAAAACCTGACGTCGTCGAGTTTCCAAACCCAATCGTACTTGGGGCTCGACTTTGGTGGCTCCACGGAGCCGACGTTGACGTCCAATTCGGGCGACGTATCTGAGACGGAGGACTTCGTGCCCAAATTCGGTGGTGACTCGTCATTTGATAGCTTCCGTGGCAACACTGCGAGCAGCTTCCTAAGTGTGCAACATAGCGTGCTGACTGCCAACGACCTGAGCGCCCTTGACTTCGATCAGTTCAAGGGCACCGCAGCCGCAAGCAAGCTGCTTTCCACCCAATCATCATTCGACGACAGCAATTCGGTTTTCCCTCTGGTCGAAGAAGACTCTTACTGGAGCATGAACAATTTCACCGATGGCATCACGCATTCGCCGGATCCCGTTGCTTCCGGCCTGTGGGATGCTGGCGCTTAGACTAGCACCCTCGACGAGTCCCTGATAACGGAGTTCCAGCGTTTCGTGTTTCCGCGCTGCATCATGTCTTCTCAATTATGATACCATGCGCTTTATGACCAAATTTGTTCAAATTCATTGATCGTATACCCCTAAGGGAATTATTTGCTCTTTTCGCTCCTTTCCTGCTCAGTTCTTTTCTCATCTGGTCCATTGGGTCCTCTCGTGTAAAGGGATAAAGGCGCGGAATTGCTAAAGTAAAAAAAAAATCTGTTTGGGAGGAAAGATAAGGGGATTTTTTCCCCCGCGAGTGGTAGAGTTGTTGGGCACCACCGGGTTCCGGGAACGGCGTTATTCTGAGGAGGGAAATAGGGAGTTGGGTATTGCTCTTTGAATTCCGCGGTCTCATCCAGTCTGTTGCACGAGCGGCTCCAAACTTGCGGCTCGCGGAAAGCCATGAGAAACTTCCATCATTTTCTCCCCAAATCGTACATATTTGCTTCATCAGCGCATGTTGTTTCATCCCTTTATCCCAAACTTCTAGACCTGGACCCTCAACGGGCCGAGGGAGTGCGAAAGCGAGAGGCGGTCTGTTCCAGTCCAAAAAAGAAAACCCCCCAAAACACTCTTGTTTTTCTGCACATAGATTAGAGGTAGAGTGTACGCTTAGAAAAGGCACTGGGCATTCCGTACATCGGTTAGAAAAGGCAAAAGGAGGCAATTGGAGACGTTCGCTGCGGGACAATCTCGCGATTCTTCGTGATTGCGTGGGTCCCCGGCACGGTATATACTTGCCTGTTTCGGTATATTCTTCAGATATAGCCGCTATTATAATATGAAAGTAATGAATTATAGCGACGCGGAACGCTTTTCCATGTGTCCATCAGCTGACAGCTTGCTATTCCATCGGTGGGAAAGCCAACAAGGCTCCCCTGGCGGCTGCGGTCAAGAGGCTCCGTAAAGATGGGGGTTTCCAGAGCCACCAAGGACATGGAAGACAGAAGAGCAGGGGAATAACAAATCCTTGCTACAGCATTAGGTACCTAGGCGCAGATAGACTAGAGAAAGAAACCTGGCGGTCCACGGTCCACAGTAGGTAGCGCGCGTCTCGCGGTGCTTGAGTTCCTGCAGCCGATGTCGCGGTGTCTCGAAATGGATGGAGCAGAGCGGGTCGTTGCCGAGATTGGGGGCCGATTGCGTACAGTTATATTTTACTAGGAATACGAAGGGTCCCCAAAATATTTCCGCAATCCGGAGACGACATGGAGACGCCAAACAGACAAGGACTAGCTTGGCGTCGAGCCGGTGCTCGCAAGGGGAAGGTCAAGAGCGAATCCATACGGTGCTGGATGTCAACCGTGGCTGATATCTGTGGTCGGTCAGAGACAAGACTAACGTTGACGGGTGTCCAAGACGAACGAGAGAGACAAAAAAACGGCCGAAGAGGGAGGGCAGTTCGCTCATAGTTATACAATATCAGAGAGCAGGAAGGAAAAAGAACTCTTGGACAAGCTCCATTGGTGACGACATAATGGTACCATTGAGAGACGCCTGGAGTCGAATGAGAGGGATGGCCTTGTACGTTGATTCGCCCTCAAATTCTCTCAAGAGGCGTTGCTTCGTTGGAGAGTTGTGGAGTATCGGCAGACCCTGAAACCACTTTAGGCAAATGATGGATAAAAGAATCTCTTCTTCTCCAAAAAACCGCATCTTTGCTCACCGTCACTACCTCGGGCTTAGATAGTGCAGCTGTGCCCCTATTTGACCGACAAGGGAGACTACGAGTTCTATACAACACCACAACTTTTCTTTCCTGTTTCCCACCGCAGATAATGTAGAAATATATTTCTGTACGACGGCGCGGATCTTCCTCATATGACGACACCCATTCAATGGGGCGATTATGGACGAAATAACTCCACCCGCGTGATTAATTTGTTGGAGGAGGCCACAGCAGCAGCAGCACGCTGTCGATACTTTTCCGCGTCTGTTCGAATAATTCTTACGTACCAAACACTCTGAGGAGACCACAGCTATCCTTCCCAGCTTTTAGTAGCGGACTCGTCTTCTTGGTATCAGTACTAGATCCTTGAAGGATGAAGACCGGATGCCCAAGGTAGTCGGAGGTATGGTAGCATTTGAGACACATGGTATAGTAAGTAGCCAAGTCCTGTCTGTGGGATGGATCCCTATGCGTTTTCTGCCATACTTATTCCCTCTACTATCCCCGGACATGCTTTTGGAGACTTCCAAATGTGCGCAGAAGGTACCTGTTGAGCTGAAAGGACTGCAGGCCCGATATGCTGTTACTTGCCCATTCTGGTATTTCAGAACGATATGATTGGCGAATCGAAGATGCAGGTGCACTGAACGTATGCGGCCAATGATAGGTAACCTGATCGAGTTCTACTCGCGTACCTAACTACCTACCTAGGCACCTGGTTTCCGCAAACTATTATTCTCTACGACACCTGCCATGTCGGTCAAGTTAGGATGAACACCGTTTTGATATTCTTTAGCAGCCACTTTCCATTAACACAGTTCAAAATGACGAGTGTGCTATCAAGGCACAGAAACAGACCCCTTATTTACAAGTAATGGCACAACTCAACTAATCTCTGATAGTAGAGCGGGAAAGGGACGATAAACCCACACTATTCCTAGTCCATCGTCCTTTCCTAGTGCATGAACCGCAACTCGCTCACTTCGAATATGCCCAGCTAGATGAGCCAGGCCAACACTCGTATCGAGCCAGCATTTTTTGACAACTCATTGATAATTGACAAGGTAGCAGATCCTTCTCTCTCAACCAAGTATCGCGCCATCCGCAGCCTGCTCTCAACCCTCAATGGCATACAACTAAGCGAGAAGGTACACCCAGGAATAGGTTATCAGCCCATTGTTCTGGTTAGGAATACCCCCTGTTTAGGATCCCATGGGACAAATTACGGGCATCATCCATACCTCGAAAGCCCCATTGTAAGAAATCTGATCGGTGTTGGAGTAGGGTAGTGTAACGACAGTCGTGAGCAGGTTCGAGGCATATCCTACCGCATTGCTGACGAGTGGCCTTCTGTAAGAGCATTCAAATACCCAGCTTGGGTTAGTTTTCGAGGGTCAAATCCGACATCACTGTAGTTGTCGCTTGTTCTAAGCGATATCAGATTTGAATTCCTCTCATGCTTAGAGGCGTCAATTTCTGTTGCGGTGGCCAAGTCGGCAAGATGCTGTAGGCTCTGATTTGCAGTATCCTGAGCAGTGGAAGGTCGGATATGCTCCGAAATATGATCCCTAATGACCGCGTCCCAAGTTGACGGGGCAAGATTTGATTCGAGAAGCTGTCTCAAGAGGAAGGTGGCTTCTTCGCGTGTCTTCTCAACTCTTATAAGCTCAACCAGCGACAGCACCGTGAGGCAGAAAAAGTGGTGGTTCAACGGGCTAAGTAGCTGTGTGTTGGTAAGTAAAAGACCCGCAGTCTCCTTACATGGCCATAGGATATCGCTAGATTTCGCGTTGGTCTGGAAGAGATATGCTAGCAATCGACAGTGCCAATAGACCATATGGAGTATGGGATGAGTTGACGGAGTGATACTGTGTGGAAGCACCTCGCGGAACAACTCAATGGAAAGATTGAAGAAGGAACTCAGAATCGGGGCAGCACCTGATTCGGGAGAGAGAACTCTAGGGGGGGCCAAGGAAACCGGTGCAAAGTAACCCAAGATGTTTGATAACCCTTCTCATAGTTAGCACGGAGTTTCTTGTGCGTCTGGAAAAATACTTACTGGCTAGGTGGTACACATTTACGCCAAGAACTGAGCTCAGGCTAGGAAGGATCACCACGCTGTCGTTCGGGATGAAAAGTGGGCTTGCGGTTCCAATAGCGTTCCAGCGATCTAACATGACCAGCGTCCACCAGGCTCGGATTGCGATGTTTTCATTCGAATCAGGCTCAGGCTGGACATCAACATTGGCCTCAAACCCCGAGGCGTGAAGCCTCATCGAGTAGGCCAACCCCACGGCGCGCCCTAAAATAGATGCTTTTGGTGGACCACCATGTTCGCCTTTCAATGAAGATGGGCCGTAATTATCAGTCGAGATGGCTATCAGGATCAGAGTCTGAAGATGCACAAGGTTCATGATTGATGTACGCGGACTGGAGTCCGATTCCCAGTCTGCAACCAACCGCGTTGCAGAACTGATGTCGCCATTGGTGTAAAGACCTGGAACAGAAACAAAAGACTGCATGGTGCCATACAAGGCCTCCACGAAGGCATCCCGAAGGGGAGGCGGACACTGCGCCAACTGCCCTTCAACACGTGCTTTGCTAGCTGCAAGCAGAGGGAAACACGGATGAACAACATTAAGATAGCCACTAAAAGCCTCCTCGTCTAGTTCCCGAGAAGGGCCGTCGTGATTGAGCCCAAGTGGTTCTGTGTCTATGACAGCTGACGGACGAGAAGGTGTCTCAGATCCAGGCTTGGGCAGAGGTTGGGGTGCTAATCCATTTGCAGAATAAGGTGCCTTGGAATTTGCAGGGGGGGTTTGGTAAGGTTGAATTGGCCGAGGTTCTGAACTCCATGTTGCCTGACGTGAATTGGTGGATGTAGCAAATTCAGCACCAGATATACTGGAATATGGCCTCTTGCGACTGTTCTCCTCCGGAGGTCCGGACGAACCAAAGATATCGGCCGACTCTCTCCTAGCGCCATTCAGCAGCTCAGCCAGGCTGCTGTCCACACTGCCTCCGTTTCCCTCGCTTGCTAGCTTTCCCTCGATGTGGTGTATTCGATCGGCCAGCTCCTTGATATAGCCCTTGCTGGGACCGCGCTTCTGGGGGATTCGACTGAAAAGACAGCGGATGGCAGAGCGCCGACAGTTCGAACAGGGTTCGTCACCATTCTCTGAGACAGCATCGCACTTCACCTTCTTCCTTCGACACTCGTCGCAGGCGCGAGACACCTTCGATCGCTTTCTAGGTGGGATATTGTCTGGCATGCCCGTGGCTTGGGCTGCGTAATGTTGAGCTATCTGCTCCATTGTACCTTGTGGCTGTAGATGCGATTGGTGCTGCGGCTCCGGCTCCAGAGACATTTGTTGATGTTCCTGCTGGTGCTGATCGGGCAAGTATTGATGTGGTTGGTCTTCTTGTAGGTGATGCTCATGCTGTAGGAGGTGCTCGTGTTGGGAGTGCTCATGATGTAAAGACTGATCATGATGCAGAGGTTGCTCGTGATGCGGAGACGGTTCCTGGTGTAGAGGTTGTTCATGATGTAGGTGCTGCCCATGATGGACAACCGTGGGGTCGTCTGTGCTCAAGGAATGGTCGTTACGACTCAAGTCTTCAGCTTGCTCTTGAATATGGCCATTGTCCTCTGGAAGCTGGTCTTGCCGTAATTGGGCGCCCTGTTGTGGAATTTGAGGTCCAAGAGGATCGGATCGGGGCGGCACGCTATGGATGTTCGGATTGTCGTGAGGACCAAGCATGGGCATGCCTTGGCTGAGATCTTGACTTAACTGAGCAGCAATTCGCAGTTCCTCGGCGCTGGTAATGGATGGCTGCACATTCTGTTGACGGGGCGAGGTTCCGATTGCTTCGGGTTGGTCCTGTTGCTGCTCTGGATGTGAGTTAGGGGGTGGCATTGGTGTCCCATCTTGGCCACCGGTAGTGGGAATAGGATACTGCTGTATGTCAAGAGCGTCGTCCCGCAGTTCAGGTTTAGGATCTTCGAGCATGGGATCTATGTCGAGCATGATGACTGGGTTGCTCTTGAAGAGCTCTTAGACGCGTCGAGCGCTACAGAGTGAATGGAAACACCAATGCGACAGCTTATTATGGCCCTTTACACAGTGGAGCCTATTGCGCGTAGAATCAATTGTAGGGAGCCAGCTGACACGACAGTTACAAGCCGTCTCGCCTTATTTCTATTAGTCGGATTTAGGGTGGTGCACTGTGATGCAGGTGATCGCAATGGTCGCGCAGTATCGCAGTACGTGTTGCTTCGTTATCTGCGACTATAGAACATTAGAATTACATATGATCAACAGCGACGCTGAAGACAAGGATAGAAAAACTATGGTTTATAGATCCGATCATGAACCATTCCAACCAGTGCGGCCCATTGACACACGATAGCGCCGACGAGTGCGGGATGAATATGACAGTTCCATCTCGAAATGCGACGGCACGTAAGAGAAGCACAAAAATTAAGGAAATAATTTAGATGGACTAGACATACCTGCGCGACGGTTTTCCAATAATATGGGGATGGAAAATAGATGAACGAGTTCCGGATTTGCCCAGGAGCGGAGGAGGAAGAACCCTAACTGCCGATATGTCTCTTTTTAACCCAGGGATTTTCCAGCCGTTATGCGCGACGGGACCTCGATCGACACTGAATTTCTTCAATCCCTCGGAGACGGGAAAAAGTTTCGTGTTGACGGGACAGCGGATCAAATCAGGTGTGGCGGAAGAGGAAGGAAAAAGAATTTTGCGAGGGGTCGCCCTTGAAATTCCAATAAGGTTTGGTTGGAATTCCAGGTTCCGGGGTCTGACCTTAATCTGCCTTAGGTACCTAGGCGAGGTCGGTGACAGAAAAATTGGCATACTCCAGATTCATGAATCAACTTCTAACATCAACAGCAAAGCCATTACTAAGCATAGGTAAGTTTAAAACTGCTCAAACAATTCTTAGGCAAGTAGTAGCTGATTGAAATATAGAAAAGAGGATTTGTGATCGATGTCGTAGTGGGATGCTTAGTTAAAATCTCAGGGGTATTTAGGTGTATGCTAATTTTTCTGTCACCGACCTTGCTAGGTGCCTACCTACCTACGGAACGAACATTCAAATGTTTTTTTTTTTCCATAGGGAAACAGCGCGTTTCGTACACAGTGAGTACGATATAGCACGACACGGCTTACGTGTGCAGTAATAGTGCTCCGGCGCTGTACCTTTCCTTGTGGATTATGCTTGCTAAACACATATAATATAATATCAAGATTTTTGCTATCAAATTAAAATGCCTATTGACGATATAATGCATAGAGATAGAGAAGATATACTTGATATTTGTATATCTTAGTGTAGGTCTTTTTTTACCTATTACTTTGGGCTTTCTTTCGAACCCCGGATTACTAAACTTCTTTTTTTTTTTTTTTTTTCACGCTCGGATCTTTTCAAAGCTGTATATGTTTTAATAACAATCCAGTCAAACGGAGCCAGTAAGGGTTGGGCTTTACCATAAGTACCTAATCGGTGAAGGGTTCCCAAGTAATCAGGAAGTGCATACGAAGCAGCGGGCAGGTCAGCCCATAGACATGTCTTCGCCTGCGATCTCATCACGTCTTTTGCCCCAAAACCCCTTTCCGTAGCTCACAAGAAGTTCTTCAGCCTTTCCAACCCCTGCGACGACATTTTTGTTGGCGTTCTTACTAGCAGGCAAAACAAAGACAGCCATACATCTCTCGCCTCGTCTTGAATCCCAACACTCTCTAAACTCGCAGTTTGGACGAGCAGCAATTCCTCTAAAATCATTGATGAAGCGGGCTTCATTGCCTGCCTTCTCCGCGTCGACCGCGAGATCCACGTCGCGGTCTAGCCAAAGATCGTAGTCCGACGTTTGATGTGCTACATTATGCGGGGGTACCGAAGAGTGCACTACGCCGTAGTATGGGAGAACAAGGGACCCCGGAGGTAGGTATTTGCCGGCGAAGAGCCCTGCTTCATTGTTTGCGGGATGGGCAGGGTTATGAATAAAAGCAATTCTAACCAGAGACGAGGGCCCTCGAGGAAAGTTGCGGGGGATCTCCGCAACAAGGTCGAGAGGACGGGTTTTGGTGGCCTGTGATTGAGATTCTGTAATATGAGAAGCGTAGGAGGGCTGTAGGAGATAGGGGATCCTTGGCCAGTTCTTGGGTAAGGTATCTTTCCCCATTATACCTTAGGTATGCTGCAACCAGTTGTCGACGCTCGTATTGCGGATCCGAGGCAGTGTACTAAGTAATGGAATTTGTGTGTTATCTTTGTAAATATAAAGAACGGACCTATCCATATAGGCTCCACAAAACCGATCGGTCCCCTGCACCGATGCAACAATATATACGACGTACCCTAAGGTAGTAGAGCAAGCCCGCTAATATAGAAGTGACTTAACTTTCAAGGTGTCGAAATTGGAGAGAATTGATTGGGTTTAACAATAAAATATGAAATATTATTGGGTTGCTATCTAATATACCATGTTTCGACTTGCCAATATACCATTAAGAACATACTATACCACATCCTGTCGTTATATGGCTTCAATGCCTCGAAAGCGTATCTTGAGATGACCATCTCTAAAACTGATCGAGCGGATCTTTTCTGCCTCAAGAAGACCAATGACTTCAGCTTCAAACGTAGAGGTGGGCCGATCCTGTTTCTGCCCTATGACCGGTGTTCCTGGAGCGGTTTCTGGTATGTAAAGAACCTCCAATACACCTTTGGTGCGAGGATCATGATGAGCCTGAGGCAGCGTCTGGGATCGTTCTGAGTCCTCTGAGACTGATGCCGCATCTCCATCTTCCGTTACTGACATTACGAGGTCTCGAGTAGATGTAGATGCATCTCTATATTTTGGGATATCTGTCATATCTATGTCAATGCCACTACTGTCATGTTCAGCAGGATCGGTCATCTCTATATCCCCATCTGTTATCTGGTTAGCCCGGGGGGGATTTTTCCTTGGAGGTCTTGCTAGAGGCGTTGCTGAAAACCAGCGGCTAGAGGCAAGCCCCCTTGATAACGGATCTGAAGTAAGAAAATTGGTGTCGACATCCATCATCTCGAATCTGACTGTTAAATAACTATACTTCTTTTTTTAAGTCAAAGTTGATGATAGTTACTCGCATCTAGGATACTTGCCCTGGCTGTTTTCGGACTGAATATGTGTACCTGAATCAAATCAAGCCATCCACACCATACCGACGGAACAGGTGAATTTCAAGCGTATTTATAGATTCAGTGGTATAACAGTAATTAATAGATAGAGATTTAGATAATAGAGCAGGAGGACAAGGGACATTGTCATGGGAACAAGCGTCTTTGATTTGATTTGGGAGTTAACAAAGTTGTTTGATTCCTAATAAGAAATCACTGTGTTTGCATCCTGGATAAGTGCATACGGATACCCATGGATGTCATGCGGGCGCCAACTCTCAAAGATTACCACAATAGGTTAATCGAATTTAATTGGGGTTGATCTGGAAATCTCTTTTGTGTGTACGGAGTTAATCTCAAATGATGTCAACGATATATTCGTTCTGTGGACCGGCAACGAATGCTCCCTTCAAGAATTGTCTCCCAATGTCCCATCACCCTGGTTAATCCTTGTCCACATGCACGGGATACCTCTTTATTAGGTACCTCCTCATAGTACTCTAACCTAACCGTTGGGAGGTATCTTATGTAAGGACTGTCGCTACCTACCGCCGCCTACAGTCTACATCTTTCCTACCTACCTACTTATCTAGGCAGCCAGGTATGTAGCGGTCGTCCATTAAAAGTTCTGTGGTGGTGGCGACCAAGCACCCAAACACAGGGATCATCATCTCATCCTACTCATTCTAACTCCCAACGTACCCGCCGAGCCCCCATGCCAACTTCGTTGACCCACCACCACGGATCGCCATTCTCGAATTCCGATACAGAATACTCTAATTCTCGATTCTCGATTCCCCCACTGCCCCATTATCATACCTGTGTCCTTTATTTTATCACTACGTTCCTATGAGTATTATAGGTGGGATCTACGCATCGTGGCTTGATCCTGTCTTCGGGTCTTATGCGCTTTACCTATTTCGTGAGAAGTCCATATATACTTGACAAGGGATTTTGCTGCTAATTACAAGTCTCACCTCCAGTTTAGACTGACAACCCTAAATATCACACATCCATGGGAAACGACACGTTCCAAGTTCGAGAGGTAACCCTCACAGGAGGCCTGTAGAGTAGCTGCGCGTGGACTGAAAATCAGCATAAGCCCGGTTCTTCTGGGTCATGGTTAACTGAGCGCGACTGTTAGGTCGTCGCACTTATTTGTAGGGGCATGGAGTCACCCCAGGATCGGGCGGACCAACCTGACCACCCCGCCGACCATCCTATGAACGATCCTGCTCGACACGGAATGCACCCCGATGGTCACACAGAACTTCCGCAGTCGTCCGATCCGAGCAGCAAAGAGGAGCCGGCGAACTCTATACCAGCCGGTAATGCCTCCGTGGCAAAGCCAAACTCGATCCAAATCACTGCCGGAGACCCCCCTTCAGTTATAAATATCGATGCTCTACGAGGTCGAGCACCCAGCATTCCTTCCTCCTACAGCGCCAGCTCTGATCACGAGCTTGGCCACAGCGCAAACGCAGGCAGCGCCGCGGACCCTTCCGACAGAGTGTTTCCTATCCGCTCTGTCATCAGCGTCGATCAGTCGCAGCCGAGGCCAGCGTTGACTCAAGATTATATCACACGCAGAGACAGGTGGGATGGACGTCGACAGCCAAGTCTTCCTCACACCTCTACCGGAACGACTGGCGGCCTCCAAAGACTCCAAACTATTCCCCTTCCTGTTCTTCCGTCCTCGGAATCACCGAAAGAGCAAGATGGTGTAGAAAACCCAAATGGGATAGATGCGCCTTCTAGTTTGACAGGAAGCCCACCGCCGAAGTCGGAACCAATCGCGTCCTCCGCGCCACTGCCGCTGTTCAACTACGCATCCTCAGATATGTCCGATAAGACGAGAGACAGCGCTTCGTTGCGCACAGGGGAGAGCGGTGCGGAGGCTTTCGGGCGAAAATCCCCGGAACTCAACGATACGCTGATGACAGTCCGCTTTCGTCACGTGGTTACAGAAGAGGGTCATGCTGTTATAACTGGTCGGGACGGTAATTTGCAACGATGCGAAGACGAACCAATTCACACTCCCGGTGCCGTACAATCTTTCGGCCTCCTTGTCGCCCTGAGAGAAGAAAATGATGGTCGACTTTCTGTTCGATGCGTGAGCGAAAACTCGAAGAAAATCATCGGCTTCTCCCCGCAGGAGCTATTTCGGCTTGACAGTTTTACCGAAATCTTCACTGAGGAGCAGGCTGACAATCTTCTTGACCACATCGACTTTATCCGCGACGAGGAGGCGGATCCTGCCACTAATGGGCCCGACGTATTCAGTATATCCATACGGCCGACTCAGAGGAAATCGATCAAGCTCTGGTGTGCCATACATATCAATGATAGTCACCCTGATTTGATGATCTGTGAATTCGAAATCGAAGATGACCAAGACCACCCGCTTCGCCCCCCTGGCGAGCTGACTCCGGAGGAGCCCCAGGACACGCTTTGTCAAAACCCAACAACGGAGGAACTACACGAGAGCACAGAAATAAGCAGCAGGCCTCTGAGGATCCTGAGAAGCGCGCGGAAAAAACGTGGCGAGGCTGGTCCCATGCAGGTGTTTGACATAATGTCACAAGTTCAAGAACAGTTGGCATCTGCCCCGAATCTAGCCAAGTTTCTCAAGATATTGGTGGGCATCGTCAAGGAGCTGACGGGCTTCCATCGAGTCATGATCTACCAGTTTGATGCCGCGTTCAACGGAAAGGTTGTGACAGAACTGGTTGATCCGGCCCAGACCCGGGATCTTTTTTATGGGTTGCATTTTCCAGCCTCTGATATCCCGAAACAGGCACGCGATCTCTATAAGCTAAACAAAGTCCGACTACTTTACGATCGAGACTTGGAATCCGCGAGACTTGTTTGCCGGTCTTCGGATGACTTGGAACGGCCGCTTGATCTTAGTCATGCGTATCTTCGGGCAATGTCTCCGATTCACCTCAAATATCTTGCGAACATGGCTGTGCGATCTTCCATGTCTATTTCAATTAATGCCTTTAATGAGCTATGGGGACTCATTGCTTGCCATAGCTACGGCTCCGATGGAATGCGGGTGCCGTTTCCGATCCGAAAGCTGTGTCGGCTTGTGGGAGATACTGCGTCACGCAATATCGAGCGACTCTCGTATGCGTCGCGCTTACAAGCGAGGAAGCTCATCAACACAATGCCGACAGACAAAAACCCCTCAGGCTATATAACTGCATCATCTAATGACCTTCTGAAACTCTTCGACGCGGATTTTGGAATGTTATCAATCCGTGGCGAAACCAAAGTCCTTGGGAAAATTGAACATTCCCAGGAGGCTCTAGCTATGCTAGAGTATTTGCGTCTCAGGAGCTTTACTTCTGTTTTGACCACCCAGGACATCGGTGATGATTTCCCCGACCTTCGCTACCCTCCCGGTTTCTCGGTCATTGCCGGGTTGTTGTATGTTCCCCTGAGTGTCGGTGGCCATGATTTTATCGTTTTTTTTCGCAAAGGCCAGGTCAAAGAGGTGAAGTGGGCGGGTAATCCGTACGAAAAGGTTATCAAAGAAGGGACCTCTAGTTACTTAGAACCAAGGTCAAGTTTCAAAGCATGGCATGAAATTGTCGTCGGCAAAAGCAGGGAATGGTCAGAGGAACAGGTAGAGACTGCCGCCGTACTCTGTCTAGTTTATGGTGCGTATATCGACTCTATTCAGAATATCATTTTAAGAGGTACTCGCTTACATTTTTTCAGGTAAATTTATCGAGGTTTGGAGACAAAAAGAGGCAGCGCTGCAAAATAGCCGGTTAACTCGGCTTCTGCTGGCTAATTCAGCGCACGAAGTACGCACTCCTTTAAATGCAATCATCAATTACTTGGAGATTGCCTTGGAAGGATCACTCGACCAAGATACCCGAGAAAACCTAGCGAGATCTCACTCAGCATCCAAATCGCTTATTTATGTCATCAACGACCTCCTTGATCTCACCAATACAGAGGAGGGTCAAGAACTAGTCAAAGACGAAATACTAGACCTACCAGCTTGTATCCAGGAGGCAACAGATCCTTTTAAGGTGGACGCCAAACGGAAATCTTTGCATTATGAAGTTATTGAACACCCTGGCCTCCCTCGATATGTACACGGAGATTTTCGAAGAGTACGGCAGGCAGTTGCTAATATAACAGCAAATGCGATGCAGCATACAGCTGAGGGTTCGGTGAGAGTTGAACTATACGTCACCGAAGTGCTCGAAAGTCGTGTTAGAGTGGAGATTGTAGTTGAGGACACGGGCGATGGAATGAGTAATGAAAAGTTGGATAATCTCTTTCGAGACCTGGAACAGGTCAGCGTGGATGTGGATGAGTCTGCTTCCATTCACGACGTTGAGAAACCAGCTGAGGGACGAACCTTGGGGCTAGGACTCGCCGTGGTTGCAAGAATAATACGGAATATGGATGGCCAGCTACGGCTGAAATCTGAGGAAGGGCAAGGATCAAAATTCGTCATCCAACTACCCTTTGAATTGCCATCGAGCGAGGCCCTTGAAAAGGTTGGTGCTAGCAATACCTCCGGCAATTCCAAAACCACCTCGAGTATTGCTTCCATTACCAAAGCTATGCCGCCGACGGACTCGACTGAGGTTACGCTAGTTGATCGAGGAGGTTCGTTTACAGCTAGTATACCCAACCACGTGCCCACAGAAAGGCGAAGCCTCGACGAAACAATCAGCGTCAGCAGCTTGCGAAGTGGTGCTAGTACTAGCGTTCGAAGCAATAAGAGCGACGCGGATCGCCTAATTGACGCCATCCAGACACCCTTATCTCTTGGTGAACCAAGCGAAAGGGTTCGGGAACGACAAGATAACCCAAATGCCACTACACCGGGGTATGGCACTATCAATTCACGGGCTAACGATGAAGACGGTGTGCTAGAAACGCCTACCACTTCACTACGGCTACCCCCAAGCCCCGGGCCAGGCAGTTCAGGGGGACAGTATCCTGTTACAGATACAAAAACAGCTATTAGACCCGTCAAGATGTCAGACGACTACTTCGATCAACCTGTAATGCCCCCGACCAATCAAGACTCAAAGGTACTATTTGAAATTCCCGAGAAATCTAACCCGAAACAAGCGGACGTTACTAAAGATACGCCTAAACCCTCCTCGAATCCTGGGATGTTGCGAGTACTTATAGCCGAGGATGACCCAATCAATATGAAGATACTTAAGAAGCGTCTGGAGAAAGCTGGTCATGATGTCTACCATGCGGTCAACGGAGAAGACTGCGCTGCTGTCTTTAAGGGAACACCAGCCGCTTTTGATGTCGTTCTCATGGACATGCAGGTAAGTCTGCGAACCAACATGCACATCTAACAGGACTGACCTTGACTATTTGAAGATGCCCATCGTTGATGGTCTAACTAGTACCAAGATGATACGAGCATTCGAAAGGTCAGACGAGTGCTCAGGACTATCTGCCCTCGCCACCGACTATAAACGCGTTCCCATTTTTGCTGTATCAGCATCTCTCCTAGAACGAGACAGAACAACTTATGTCGATGCTGGCTTTGACGGCTGGATTCTTAAACCTATCGATTTCAAACGGCTCAACACTCTCCTGGATGGCATTACTAACAGCGAAGTTCGATCGGGGTGTCTGTATACGCAAGGAAATTGGGAGCGAGGTGGATGGTTTACTCTTACTCCAGAAGGGGAGGGGGGTTGAAACCATACATCCGATCGTCGTAAGAACTACGAAAGAGAGCGGTCCTGATTACTTCAACCGTACCTCATACGTCGAAAACAGTTGATCGATTACTGACATAATAACAGCGTATGCGGGGCGAATAGAACACCCGCTGGCTTCGTACTTGTGCGAATGAAGAAATATACCTTTGGGTATAGGGGCGGGAACAACCTCTATGATGCGAGCGTGGTTACTCTTTGGGCCTGTATCCTGTTTGGGGCAATGTAACTACCTACTGTCGTGGAGTTGGGGTGTGGCTTATAACGAACGAACCAGGGACTGAGATTAACGCACAGGTGGCTTTAATGCTTGAGAGTTTGTATACAGATCGGTACACCACGATACTTATTCCTGACATCGACTTATTAAACGTGGTCACCGCCTTCTAGACCTTGCAATGAAGCATCTGTCTACCCAAGGGCCCTAGATATACACGGGAAATGGCGTACCAGATTACGCAGCGGGCGGCGCTTCGGTGGTTGTGATTGAGTGTCTAGAATGAAGTATAAGAGTAGGAAGCCGCTGGAAATCATGCTTACTCACATATTGCTGAACACCAATCTCTTTTCTCATCCCCGTTATCATTAGTTATCTTGAAAAAGAGTAACGGATAGCTCATGATGTGGCATTTCGAAATGTATCACTGATTAATTGCGGGTGTTGGACAAGGAGTATGTTCGAATAATTCCTTTTTCACATTACCACTCGTTTCTGCCCTATCTATGTCGTAGTCTAACTGGTATCGTATGGCTCATTACATGCGCGTCTCCGTTCATACATCTTTTCCAAACCCTCTTTCGCAAAGTATTACCCAAATCCCTTAGGGGAGCTGCGCATGATATATTTTAGACCCTCTCAAATTCTTATCCATAAATCCAAATGACTCGATATGCGCCCGTCAACCGAAATGCTAGTTGCCCCGTTATATGTACATTGGTGATCATAAACGCCGTGAATGTGTGTGTGTGTGTGTGTGTGTGTAATTGAGGATATGGCCCTGTTATTGGCCGTTGGTGGTAGTTTCGTGTACAACTCCTCATGGTGGCGACTCTCCCAAGGCTCTGTATGACTGAATGGGAACGTAGTACGCAAATAGGTAGATGGCTACCAACAACTACATAGCACGAGTTCGAAAGAAACGACTCGGCGAGCAAGGAAGCGAAAGATCGAACAAGACGAATGGAAGGGCCTCATGGGACACCTTCATTCTATTACTCGTCGTCGGCAAGACTTTCGGAACCCGAACTTTCTTCGGATACGGCCCCTTGAGTCCTGGCCAGGTGGACTAACCGATAAATGCCGAAGGCAATGAGTGCTAGGACGATGAAGAGGACAATAATGATGATGGCGATGACGTCGTTCTCTTTAACCATGATTGCGGCTTATTCGGGTGAAAGAGTTGCAAGCGATGAATGCAGACCACCACTTCGTAGCGCACGTGGTAAGATAAGGTACCAGGAGGTTCTTGTGGCACCCAAATGCAGTGGGCGATTCGTCTTCCGATCAAGTGAGACAGATTGGTTCAGTCTTCCACGCTGATCTCCTTCTCCTTAGATATGTACCAAATGATGACTGGTTTCGGGACAGTTTATTGTGACGATGAACCCTTAGATATCTAGAAGCTTTCAAGATGGTGGCGGCGCTTAGGTATCACAAGGGTGGTGGTAGTGTTGGTAGTAGTATAGGATTGCGACAAAAGGCCAGATCAGGTTGGATGCAAAAGTAGAAGGAAGGAAGAGGGTAGGAGAAGGAGAGAGACATTGGCGACTGGAATGCGTAGAGATTGTACAAATACTGCTGGTTGCCCCGCCATTCTGTGCAAGTAAATAGCGAGGCTGGGTCTAAAATGCGCAAGGCTAGGTTAGGTACCTACCTGAGCTAGGGGACAGGGGTTGCCCCTTAAGTAGGGGGTTGGCGTCGTGTGCCATTGTGGTAGGTTAGCGCGGTTGGGGGTCCTTGCAGGGGTCTACTTTTGAAAATGCTTGCTCTAGTGCAAATCCCCAGCCTCCTTTCCTTACAACCTAGACGTCCAAGATCAGGACATGACGAGTCGAACTTGTTCAACAAGGCTGATAATCAAAGATCATATGTTGGGTACCTATTGACTCGGTCCCAATTCTACTTCATGTACTTCGTAGCTTATCTCTGCATTGGCTAGGAATTCCAACCTGGGTGTGTAAAACTACGATATTTTCATTATCCTTCCGAAAAGCAGTATTACAGTACAATGGAGCAAGGTCCAAGAACAAAATGTCTTTGCCGTAGAGGAAAAAGTAATCTTGGAGGCCTCGAGTAACTCGGCCGAAGCACCCAGCTCCATATTCCGATGTGATATGCTTTATCTTCGCCCAGTCGTTATGGCTCCCTTCCAAGAGGCCTAGGTACAGACACATGCCAAGTCCTCGCCTAGGCCAAGCAAATCCCTTCGCGGGACCCTCCTATCCTCCTATCTATCTCATCCGCAACTCCTAGACCACAAGCACTCATGGCTCATCCTTTGTGGGACCATCGGATGATTGCATGACTATCTTGACGTGGCGCTCGTAGAACTGAAGCATCTAAATACAAGTATTAGCGACTGCGCGAGAAAAGGGTTCCCTACTACGATTAACTGACCTTTTGTGGGCATCGGCTGTAGACAGTCTTGGTATCATGCTGGGTTTTGTGTCCATCCTTCCACGTGAGGTATACAATCAACTTGCCCGTCGCCTCGTCGTGACAGGCATCGATGGATTCGACGTGGTTCTCCCAAGAACCTTGCGGAGTCTTCCAAGCCTTTCCGCTCACAGGTGGTGTTTCCGAACCAGGATGACTCTCGTTCCGTCGTCGCTTCGCGCCGTTGGTGGGTGTTCCAAGGGCAGGCCTTCCACGCTTTTTCGTCTTCAACGCCGTTTTTGAATCTTCGAGAATCTGGTCTAGGCCACCCACGCTGGCTAGGTATTCGTCAAGGACATCGGTAGCGTTTTCCCTGATCGCAACATCGTTAGAGTGTCCAAGCGCACGAGCAGAATTGTAGTACAGCCTGGGAAATGGCAGAGTGTGAACTCGGTTCTAGTTACCTGAGGTTATCATAATCCTCCCAAGTCTGATCTGACTTCTTCTCCCAGCCTTCCCATTTAACTTTGAATTTTACCGAATTCTGCATGCAGGTTTAGTGAGTCGCTGAGAATCCATGCCCGCGAACATCACTTACATCCTTAGGATCGGCCATGTGACCGAGGATCTTTTCGACAATAAACCTATCCGCCAGTTAATACCAGCTGTTCATTTCCTTCGTCGCCAAGTCCATTTAACTGGACGAGATACGCACTCATCCTCCCCTAGGTCCTCGCCTGATCCTTCCTCCTCGCCCACCTCTTCCGCTTGATCGGGGTCATCGGCGTCACCATTCACGATTCCGCTTCGAATAACAACATCGAGCTTCCCTTCGTCATCTCTTGAGCTGGATGCGGTCTTCCTACCGCGCGCAGACGATTTAGGAACAGGCGCGTCGCCGTAGTCGGATGCGTCCTCGTCGCTTATAGCTGTAAACGAGACAGTTAATCTTCGACGCATGATGCGACACGAATGAGTAAAAAGTTGTCGCGCGCATACGCGAGCACACGCGCGCATTGGGCGTTGGGATTTCACGAATTAGACACGCTGGGATAGTAGATGACGTACCGGGTGGCATTTTTGACCGAGGACGAATATAGAGCAGGCACTTGATGAAAATTGAAGTAGAAAGCTGAAGATGTAGGATATAGCGACTTACGCTGAATGTTGAGAGTTCACGTTCAAGTAATTGCGACGAATCACGTTGAGGGAGGGGGGTAATGGAGTTGGTCCAAGCTCCGAGGATGCTTCAGCTGGAACCAGCTGGCATCATCTACCACCAGCCAGAAGCCCATTAGGAGGTGCCCAAATCCTTGCAAGTTCACATACCTACCTAGGTAGGTACCTAGAAAAACAGGTAGATTGAATTAGTATGGATATGTTGTTGTAAGAGTTCAAGGTGTAAGATACCTCCACAGTAGTAATCGCACTTTCCTTCCTTGTACCTCCCATCTCTAAGTACCATATGTACCTAATGTACCTGTTATATTCGCGGGCTTGTCCCAGACCGGCGCTAATACGAATACAGTACCAGATGGGTAGGTATGTACTTTCCAACCAGCCTGGAAGCTTTGTACCTAACCCCTGACCGTTGGACCCCCTGAGCGGAAAATCCCCCCCCCCCAGAAAAATACCTAGTGCCAAACGGAGAGCATTCTTAAAAAGAAACATTTACACTCACGCTTAACGAGAGACAGCAACCGTCTCCCCTTCTCCTACAGTCCTTTTACCTTTCCCTATAGATAAATGAGCAATCCATTGCAGAACCCTCCATTGACTCCTAGGAATCCCTCTCAGGAGCCTCATTTCTGGATGAGATCCGGATGGGGGATGCTCCGTAGGGGCGCTTGCTGATGCTGATGATATATACAGTATCTCTTCTTCCCCTTCCTCTTTCTCATCCTCAGCGTCCATCCCTTCCCGCCTCCTGTCGCTCTTTATACTAGAAATCGCCCACTTTCGTTAATTTGACCTGTTTCGATTCAAACCCAAAGCTCTTCTAGTCATGTCCGAGGGAGCTAGCGCCGCCGCCGCCGAGTCCCCAGGCGCCTCCAAAACGAGCGCCGCGAAAGATAGGAATTGTCCTTACTGCGGCCAGGCATTCACGTCCTCATCGCTAGGAAGGCATCTAGATTTGTATATTAAGGAGAAGAACCCTAAGGCTCCTGATGGTGTTCACGATGTTGATGCCATTCGGAAGATGCGAGGGAATATCACCCGTAGGCAGCCTAGAGGTTCTCTCGCACGTCGAGACCCGTCCACACCCGGCACTCCTATAGCCTCTTCGAAAAAGAGTCCCGCACCCGATTCTGGCGGAAATGCTCCTGCTATCCCGAAAGATGGACAGTTTGTCGTGGACAATCAGATGCCTAAGTTTCCCTTCCAGCCAACCTGGGAAACTACCGGTGTCATCAACGACATTCCAGCAACAAATGGAGAGCTGAAGAGTAGCCCGGACGAGTGCGATGGCCAGGATTCGTCGAGGCGGCCGACCATGCAGCGCGCACCGAGCAGGACAGTTCAGAAATCCCAGCTGGATGCCAGGCAGAAACTCGCCGATGCCATGGATACAGCGAGGGCTGCCGAGTTGGCCCTACGCGAATTGCTCAGTTCATGGAGGGCGGCCAAGTAAGAACCATCGCGGCTTCATTGTGTTTGTGTTGCGTTGCTAACTGATGGTCAGGCAGCAGATTGAGATGAACTCTCTGCCGTTTGACTTCGACCCCCTTTCCCTAGACTTCCCCGCCCTCACTCTTCAATGTCTTCAGGCACCCCCTACCTTGTTCTCGTCTACGCCACACCCGACGTCGGCCTCATGGTCTATACAACCCCCGGCGCAGAAGCAGTACGACGCACTCAGGGCGTACTTTCAGGAAGAGTTTAGGAAATGGAGGGTTACTTGTGCCATGGCAACGACAGCATCACATGAGGAATTGACATTCCCCCCCTCATGCACAAATGTCCCCCATGACTTGCGCGAGAGCGTAAAAAAGGCTGAAGAAGCAGCAGGTGCGCTCGAGGCGCAGGTCGGCGAACATCTACAATCAACCTACCACGTTTGGGAGCAGCTCCCCGCAAGCAGGAGGACGGAGCTCTGGGGCCTCGAGCTGGCGAGAAGCGTAGGAAGGAGACAGAAGGAAGTGGAAAAGCTAAAAGAGACTCAACATGCCATCCAACAAGAAAATGGAAACCTCAAGATCCAGATGGACCAGCTCAACCGTCTACAGCAACCGAGAGAGTTTAGAATAGTACCACCAGCAACGATCCCTATCGAGAAATCACTGCTATCCTACGTATATGATCTCGGGTTTACAGGAGCTCGACATATCGGTCTCAACACGGAGGATCGTCACGCAGATCTTGATACCATCGTTTCCCGGGCTATTGATCGCTGGAAGACGGTCATTGTATCGTCCAGAGGGCCCGGTATGGCTGGGCAGAGAGCCCTCGATCAGACGACGCCGATGCCCACCCCGCCTAGTGCAACGTCCAGCTCTCTACCCGTAAATACAACCCAAGTAGCAAACCGCAAGCAGACACAACAAAGATCCGTCCCCGCGTCAAGTAACTTGCAGACAAACGATCTACATCCCGTGCCAACAGCGGCAGCGACAACAACAGCAACGGCAGCCGTCACTTCTAGTACGGCAGCCGATAATGACGACAACAGCGACCAAGATGCAGACGCGGAAATGGAGGATGACGACAACTTTACGCCTATCACGCCGATTGTTACGAAGCCACCAGCACAGCCACACCAGCAGCTCGACGTGCCGCGAACGAGAGGTCATGGCCAGCGACTACCGGCTACGACCGAAGCTCGATTCGCCGTCAACGGCTCTGGGTCCAATCGGAGTCTCGATGTGCGGCAGACCATGCAGAGTCTGAATGCGACCAACTCAATGCCGGGGCGCATGCATAGTCAACACGGCCATGCGATAATGAATAATGGTGATTACGGAACAATCGTTCAGGGCGTTAGCGGTAGCGAACCGATGTACATGGACTGATAGAAATCATTGGTGGTCTAGGCGTTTAAAATAAAAAAGATCTCAGGGTTGGCTGGTTTTTTATTCGTATTTTCAAGGGTTTTTTTTTTTTTTTTTTTTTTTTTTTTTGGTTTGTCTAGGCGAATAGGCAACCAACCTTTTCGCATAGTGCGCATATGAGACTGCCTCGTACTCCGCTTCTGTGTATTGATAGATACTACTTGTCCCGAAGTCACGACGGGGTGGCTTTCTATGACACCAAACACGCAAAATAAATAGGTGTGTTATTCTGAACTGCAGGAACATAGGTTTCAAAATTCCCTTCCCTGTCTCTAGCCAAGTATTCTACACACCACTACGAGCAATATTAATCCGAACACTAGCTCTAGGGCGAGACTGAGCTGATCCGAATCACTTCGTAGCAATAATGAGAGCAGCGATGGCCATGTGGTGTGGAAAGAAATGGCATTCCTAGGTAGATAAATTTGCATTTAGTGCAACCTACGATATTCATTCCCGCAATCTCCGAGCATTGTGAATAGACTCAACATCTTCTCTCTTAAAGAGCCAAGCGCTACCACATCGATTTCATCAGTGTCTAGTTCAAATCCGAAAGTCTTCAGGTTATCTTCAATATGCTCCGAAACCCCCAATCGGGTACCAACGATAACTGCGCCCACTGCTGGCTGCTGCAAGACCCAACGTGTCGCCACGTTCGATATGCTTACCCCATACTTACTAGCTGCTGCGGAAAGACACCGGAGCAAGTCCTGAAATGCATCCCAGCAAGAATCCCATGACCGGATCATATCGAAGTACTAAAAACCGGTTATCAACAGTATCCCCATAAGAAAAGAGGGAATGGACAGCATGCCTTTCGCTGTGAAGGCGTTAATTGGTTTGATTCCAGGTAGATTTCGGGGGCCGACTGGTTGAGCCATCGTTCCGATAGGAAGCCTCCGCACTGCAATGCCGCGGATGGAGACGGCGTTAGCATCGCTGGAGCACATACGCCTGGAATCAATAGGGCGAAGGCTTACCAAGGACCCGTACGCGAGGAGCTTTACTTTATACTTCTCACACGTGTGGACCATCCCCTGCAAGGGGCGTGCGTCAACGAGTGAAAACTGCAGGCGAAGCTGAGTACGCAGCGGAAAAATCCCCCTACACGATATGCGTACCTGTACCTGGTTTGACACAATTCCTACTGAGCCAGTCTTGGCGATCAGATGCTCGCACGCCTCTGCGACGTGCTCCGAGTCAAAGTTACAGAGACCGATCGTAGCCACCAATTCCGGATGAGACTTGGTTAGACGGACGAGTTCGACGAGAACATCGAGATATTCTTTAGCCTCGTAATCGTACCAGTGGAATTGAAGCAGGTCCACCCGACCTCCTAGACGACGGCATCGCTCACGGACCCCGCTCAACACGAATGACGCGGTCACAGGCGTCGAGATTGCTGAGAAGATACACTTCACGCTCCGGCATTAGTGAACATAAGCCTCGATATCTCGGCTGACAATAATTCCACTATTAAGGCAATAGTAATAAGGATACTTACCCACTTTGTTGCCGCGTACAAAGTACTCTGCACTTCAGGGGCGAGTTTGCCCCGGAATTCGCCATATATAAGCTCCGCATCGCCCTGGCAAGAGTTCAGCCCAGCACACGTTGAGAAACTCGTTTCAGATGACCTACATAGTGATCTGCCATGTCAACTGCCACCAGGCCATGCTCAATGGTGCAGAGAAGGGCGGCTTCTTGGCTCTCCGTGGTGGCGGAACCCCAAGACGACGAAGATAGCTGCCATAGCCCGGTAAAAAGCCTAGGGATCGTGAAAGATCCAAGTTGAAACGTCTCCACAGCAGAAGCTCTAGCCGCACGGGGCGTCATGACGACTGCCGCTTGTTCAATAGTCCCACGCGGAGGGGGAAATAACAACTCTACTACGTCGCGAAGCTGTCGTCTTGCGCGTGTGAAGGGGAACCGCATAGGCGGTGCGGCTCCGTCACAATAGTGTTCACAGCTCCTCAGGCTGTCGAGAAGGCTATTGAGCGAGTTGAGGAGTACTGGGCTGGGCTCTGGCCGTGATTCCTTGAGTCCCTGAACTGCCTGGACAACATCCCCATCAAATAGTGCCAGCTGGTTTGCAAGCTCGCCGTTTTCCGTCCACTACGGCATATAGAGTCAGTTTCGATCCTTGACCTAAGGTAGAGGCTCCATGGGCGGTTTTGAATCGCCCCGGAAAGGGTAGAGGCGCTGGGTGAAATGCCCCTTGTTCCCAAACTAATGAACGGGCTCACCCGGATATTTGTCTGCAGAATCGCCCTTACGAAATGTTCCAAGCTATAATGATTAACCGCCATGATCGAGTGTAATGTTCAGAAAAATGATCAAGCTTTACTCACTAGGGGATTGATTCTCGTGATAGTTTGCATGAGAAGATGCAACGTGTCTGCGCAAGTGATGCTAGACACTCTTGAGAGACGACGTCATCGCCGGGAAACAGTCTCCCTGGGGCCTGCAGGCGAGGTGGATTATCACGGAACCTGGCGCGAACGTGTTCAACGAAAGGCTGCTGCGTAACCGAACCTTGCGATACCAGCAGGCGAAGGGCAGATCTCAGGGTCTCTGGTGGCACTGCGCATGACTAAATCAGCATAGGTCTGGAGAGAGGGCTGCGCAATCACGAACAATTAGATATTAGACAGTCGTCCATCATATTTCTTTGAAGTGGCGAACATACATCAGAAATGGCTCTTCATTAAGGTTCATGGATCTAGATGCCTAACTTACACATGGCCAGCCATGACTAACAAGTTCGTGATGCCAACTGTATGCTATATGCAGAGAGATCTTGAGATGCGAGGTTGTAAGCAGGTTGAGGGCAGCATCCAGCATCGTTATGCAACGTGCCGCTGTGTTAAATTCACGAAAGAGATGGCGAGCATATCAGGTTTGAACCGGGTTTAGCCGCACGACTTGTACCTTATTATCGCTGGTCGCAATCCCAGTACGGTCCCAGGCTACTCTTGTTGGTCTATACCGTTACCATTACAGCTGTTGTTGGATCGGGCCGCCTAAAACTCGTAACCTACCTACCTAGCGCATTGTATGACGGGCCATTGGCCATTGGCCACTCCGGTTAAATTCATTTTATCCACTGCTTACCGAGGGCGATTGCTCCGACTCGTCTCATAGATCACTTGATAAGACGTCCCGGCTCACCTCATTCCTCAAACCCCCCTAGCCCTAGGAATTCTATGCACCTGTTATCAAAATGCCGTTGGTTCGTAATCCAATCCTACCAGGGTTCAACGCCGACCCGTCCATAGTCCGGGTCGGCAGCGACTATTACATCGCTACGTCCACGTTCGAATGGTATCCCGGGGTGCAGATTCATCGCTCCAAAGACCTGGCAAACTGGGAGCTGGTTACGCGCCCGTTGACCCGCAAGTCGCAGCTGGACATGCGGGGCAACCCCGATAGTTGCGGCGTATGGGCTCCCTGCCTCTCGCACGATGGGGACAGGTTCTGGCTTGTATATACGGATGTGAAACGGAAGGACGGCTCCTTCAAGGATACTCATAATTACATTGTTAGTGCCCCGTCCATAGAGGGGCCCTGGTCCGACCCCGTGTATACCAACTCTTCTGGCTTCGACCCCTCGCTCTTTCACGACGACGACGGGAAAAAATGGTTGATCAACATGCTGCAAGACCATCGGCGCCGACCCCGTTCCTTTGCGGGTATCGTCCTGCAGGAGTTCGACCCCTCGGCCGGCAAGCTTGTCGGAACGAAGAAGAACATCTTCCTCGGAACCGAGTTGGACCTTGTCGAGGGGCCACACCTCTATAAGAGGAACGGATGGTACTACCTCTTGACGGCTGAAGGCGGTACCGCGTATGAACACGCATGCACACTAGCCCGTTCTCGAGATATCTGGGGCCCGTACGAGGTGCACCCGCAAAATCCTATTCTCACCTCGAAAGACGTCCCTAAAGCCGCCCTTCAAAGAGCCGGCCACGGTGATATCGTGGAGACCCCTGAGGGGCGGACTTATCTCGTACATTTAGCTGGCCGTCCTATAACACGAAACCGCCGCTGTGTGCTCGGTCGCGAAACAGCTATCCAGGAGGCCTACTGGCAGGATGATTGGCTGTTCGTGAAGAACGGCCCTGTCCCTTCGCTTCGCGTCGACGTGCCTGGAATACGAGATGACAGCAAGTACTGGACAGAGCAGCTATACACCTTCGAGGACGGCCTTCACAAAGATTTCCAGTGGTTGAGGACGCCCGAGACGGAGCGCATCTTTACTACGCAAGGTGGGAAGCTCAAGTTATTCGGCAGGGAGGCTATAGGGTCCTGGTTCGAGCAGGCGCTCGTCGCAAGACGTCAAACTCACTTCTCTTATGAGGCCGAGACGGTCATCGACTTCTCCCCCATCGATGAGAGACAGTTCGCTGGCCTGGCGGCATACTACTGTCGTTATAATTTTTTCTACCTAACCGTCACCGCCCATTCCGACGGTCAGCGGGAGCTGCTGCTTTTAACCTCGGAAGCGTCGTGGCCCGACGGCAAAATCAGTATGCCACTAACTGACCCGGTCCAGATACCAAACAAAGGAAAGGTAAAGTTGACGCTAAAAATCCGCGGCCGCCAGCTGCAATTCTACTATAGCTTAGAGGGCAAGGAGCTGAAGAGGATTGGTCCATGCTATGATGCCTCGATTCTCTCAGATGAGTGCGGTGGCCACCAGGCTCATGGCAGTTTCACGGGTGCGTTCGTGGGAATGGCCTGCTCTGATGTTAACGGCACTGCCCTACCAGCGAGCTTTGACTATTTTATCTACCGTCCAGTTGAGCATGCCACGGATAGATACGAGATGTAATTCACTATGCAATGTGTCTTCGTTACGAAGGGATTGTGACTAGCGAAACAACACTTATAGTAGACCCCTATGGTCTCCCTTTTAATCATGATCTTGTTCGTGCTGCACCGACCAATCAACGACTATCCGGTACTCGTGGACCGACGATACAGCCATTTCTAGGCGATTCAGCTGAACAGGAGGTATTTAGGAAAAAGTGCAACATATCACAAGGCAGTTAGAGTGGCTCCCGTCCCATAGCTTGACTCCTATACATGGAATCTGGCTGCTAGTCATGTAAGTGAGAGGCCACTATAGGTTAAAGGATCCGCGAGCAACAACTCTGAGAAATTTAGCCTTGAGAACCTGTTATGTGAAGTAAGGAGTGCTTCGCCGTTGTGCTGCACCTCACTTGTGCCGATCATCAACCAGCACCCCCCTAACCTAGAGGAATGTACCGTTCGGGAATGAAAGTGTGACCGGATTCTTAAGAAGGATTTATACTTAAATTTGCTCTGCGTGGAAGTCAAGATGGAAAGAAGTCTGCTGACCACTACCTTCGTGTCACATACTCTCTCCTAGACCCGGCCATGTGTTTCTCTGTACCGCATATAAAAGACCTAAGCAATCCTCTCTCTTTCCATAATCAGCTCTTCCATCATTACCTAGGCACACTTGTATACGAGTTTTGTTTATTCGCCATGCAGTTTCCTCTATTCACCGCTCCTACCACCATGGCATTCGCTGCGAGTACCTGTTGCAGCAGGCCCTGTACCAGCGGAGCTTCTCCCTCGTCAATGCGTACATCCCAGTCCCGCCAGTGTATGAAAGGGAAACATTCTAACGGGGAAAATAATAGAGCGGTGCTGGAACTTGTGGATAGGTACATTACCTGCAACGTGAGCAGTGGTTGCACTCTTCCCTTTTCAGTAATAAAACTCCATGTGATAAATAACTTTGGGTTCGTCGCCTTCGAAACATATTTCGAGGCTCAAAAATCGCACTTAAAGTAGTAATTAGTAACTCCATTGTTGCAATGTCTCGAGGCATCCACCCGGATCTACACCTGCGCATAGAGTCAAAGGGGGCGCCGTGTCCTTTTCTCGAAGGCTTTTGCAGCCGGAGTCGTGGTTGATTTTTCTTCTATCTGTGTATGGGAGGCTAAAGAACATGCATGGTTGAGTTATACCTAGAAGTAAATGGAGACAACTTAGACAGCTTCGAGTAACGGGATAAAAAGCATCAATCTGACAAGCCTTGACAGTTTACCATTCTAATGGTTCTTTACACCACGAGGACTCGAA
This sequence comes from Hypoxylon sp. FL1150, assembly GCA_022495205.1. Lineage (NCBI taxonomy): Eukaryota > Fungi > Ascomycota > Sordariomycetes > Xylariales > Hypoxylaceae > Hypoxylon > Hypoxylon sp. FL1150. The sequence continues at coordinate 326,816 of MU376182.1, forward strand.
CACGACCTCACTTAATGTGACACTCATGAGCTACAATGTTCCATCATACCTGACCTGAAGGTATCTACGCTTTGGTTATCATTCTTCGACTAAACTGTGGTCCAGCCTAACTAGCTCCTGCAGGACAGAGAGGGCCCTCTTCATGTCTTTCTGTAAATCTGCATCCCAGATCCAACTCATTCTGGATTTGAAGTTCCTTTCGATTGCCTCGAGATCGTCGCCTTCGAGTTCAAACTCGTAGAGCATTCCCGCTTCCCTGCTTGTTTCAACCAACTTCTGAGTTCTAGGCCGCCTCACCTCGTCGTACGCCCGGAATGCCTTGCCTAGATCTTGAGTGCTTGATACTTCGGCAATCAGACGGCCGAGGATGTAACAGTCTTCAATGCACATACCGGCGCCAGCGCCTTGATGTGGCGTGGTCGCGTGGGCAGCGTCTCCCAGAAGACAGATACGTGGGTCTGATCCGTAGTAGGTCTCCGCGGGGGGGTCGTTGAACAAAGCCCAGATGTCTCTTTTCTCCATAGCATTGATGATAGCATTAACCGTCGGGCCCCACGTTCCAAAGTCGGAGAGCATCTTCTCTTTCGACGCTTTCACAACCCACTGTGGGCTGGTCCATGTCTCTTGGGAACTAAAAGCCACAACTTATTTTGCGTTGGTAAACTGGAAGGGAAGACGCGGTGTTCCTGGAGCACTTACCGTTCATCGTCTTTCCTTTTTCGATAGCGAATGTAAGAAGGTGACCGTGATACCCCATATACATCTGGCTATTACAGGCTACTTCTGAGCCCAACATCTCAACTGCCTTTTCCATGGGTATCAGACCTCTGTACGCGTATTTCCCTGAAAATATGGCGCCAGCATCTGCGCCGAGGAGAATTTCCCTAGTCTTACTTTTGATACCATCGCAGCCGGCTACGGCAGTATCTGAGAATATCAAACACGTCGTGTTAGCATTCATGGTCTTGAGTTTTGGAATATTGTAGAATATATCTGGAGACTTCGAGGGAGTGTTCACCGTGGGGTATCTGGGAGCTTCAGAGAATAAGGCATAAGATGCCAACACGACATGTTTTTTTATACTTACGTTGCGCTGTTGTCCCGTCTGCAAAGTGTAGCACGGCATCTTGCGAACCGTCGGCGGCGGCAGTGATATCAACTAACCTCTTACCGAGTCTTGAAATGGACTCGGGGATAAGCCGAAGAAGTTCATCTAGGAAGTGAGCTCGATGGACACCACCAGCGAGGTCATTATTGGTATAATGAATTTCGAAAATCGGATCTCCGACCTTGATGCCCTCGTTCTCTTTCTGTTTCTGTGTGTATGAAACCATATCGTGTTAGCATCTTCCCTCTCTAACGTTCTAAAATTTATGTAGGATAGGTAGTCAAGGAGATCCTGAGAAGATATTAGAGGCCTCAGAGAAGGCGCTTAAGACCCTCAAGGATTTTCCAAATATGTCTAAAGACTTGGAGAGAATATTCATCTGGGAATACTCGAAGATTCTGGGGCATAAGAAGGAAAATATCAACACGATATATTCTCATAACGACGTACGAGTACTCCGTCAGGGCCGGCCTTGCGGTGGTCACCGACCCGGACAGTAAACCAGTCTTCCTTCCTCTCGCCGTGCGTGACGCACCGACTAAACCCTTCGACGATTTCCGGTGAAATCAAAGCCACTAAATTAATGAGAGTTAACAGCTGTCCCCTTGTACCAGCAACCTCCTTATAAGTCAAGTCACGAGGGAGAGTTGCACGTACTAGCGCGGACGGCATTTGGACCAAACCCTACTCCTGCGCCGATTTCACCAAACTCAGATGCGGACTCGTAGACCGTTACTGGAACGTTCTGCTTGTAGAGACTGATAGCAAGCGTGAGGCCGCTTATTCCGCCGCCGATGATAGCGATATCGAATGATTTCGAAGCCGACATCGTGGAAAGTGAAGGGTTAAGAGCTGAAGATACTTAATCTTTGAGATAAAGCAGTGGTGGTTTGGATAATATGAAGCCGATGGGAAAGGAAGCTGATGTTTAGAATGGGAACTATGATACTTATAATCATAAAGCAGCGCGGTGATAGCGGGGGAACAACACAACATTCATGTTGCTAATTCCTTACAGAGGATTATGAATTTCTTTGTAAAAAGTGTCGGCAGACCGTAAACGCGGCGAGGGACCTTGTATAGACGTGATATCCGTGTTATGACCACGAAGGGAGGGTGTGTTATGGCGTGGAGTGAGGCTCTTAGCTATAGCACCCCGGTGGCCCGTGGATCGGGATCACCAGGATAGATACCCCATTAGGATGATCGATTCCCGATTGGTCATTCAATGACCAGTCACCCTTTTGAGGAAGGGCTTAGTGGCTGGAGCTTGGCCTCCAGCCCCCATGAAATATGGGGTTTGTGCGTTGCCATGATAGGGTATATCTATGAAACTTCGGGCCGAGCAAACTTTTCACCCGATTATTTTACTAATAATATCTTAGGTTTTTTATTAGAAATTAATTTTCATATCGTTAAATAAATTTATTAAAAATATTAAATAATATATTTAAAAATAAATTTTTTATTTTATAATTAAAATATTTAAAATAAATATATTAAATATAATTAAATTTTAATAAAAAAATTATTATATAATAATAATATAAATATAATATATATAATTAATTTAAATTTATTTTAAATAAATAAATTATTAAAAATAATTTATATAA
>MU376183.1:0-26572 GCA_022495205.1 Hypoxylon sp. FL1150
ATTATTATAATTATTTAAATTATAAATTTAAAAGATTTATTAAATTATTAATTTTATTATATTTTAAAATTAATAATTATTTTATTTTTAAATTTCTAATAATATCATTAATAATATATTTTAAAATTTAAAATTATTATAATATTTTAATAATATTATAATTTATATTATTTTTAATAATTTTAAAAAAATTATAATATATTTTCATTTATTTAGCTATTAAAAATTAAAATAAAAAACCTTTTAAATTAATAGCTTTTTAAATTTTCCGAATTATAATAATTATTAAAAAATAAATATTTTTATAATAAATATTTTTTTTATAAAAACGTAAAAAAATTATAATAATTTAAAATATAATTATATTTATTATAAAAATTTTTTTTATAAAAAAAATAAATATAAATTTATATAAATATATTTATAAATTTTTAAATTTATAATTTATTAAAATAAAATATAAATTATAAATATTATAATAATTATATTAAAAAAATAAATTATAAATATATTTAAAAAAATTTTATATTTTATATATATATATTATTATAAATATAAAGCATATTAGCCTTTAAATTATATAATTTTTATTCTAATAAATTCGTATTAACCTATTACTTTTAGAATATAATCCTTACCTTAGAGCCGAATTTTCCATATAAACCCATCGAGCCTACCGCTAAGCGAACGCGAATGTTTCAAATCAATGGCCGTTAGATCGAAAGAACATTTACGAAATTGCGGCCTCTTAAACGCCGCTGCCGAACAAACAGGCAAAGTGTCTATTAATTTTTCGTCGAGAAATAAGATAAATTGCTTTGGTCTTTCCCTAGCGTCGCCCCTAAAATATGCCATACCTAAGATTATAAAAGGGGAAGATGCAAAAGAAAACGAATACGCGTTGAGAAGAATTTAAAATTAGATAAGATCCGTCACTGAGACTAAGCAAGGTGACGTCCGTGTTGCGGTACCCAAACCGTGGGGGTCCTAGCTTACGTTAGCCATATTTCGCGCTGGCGTGCATTTCTCGCAGGCTTGCATTTCGCACTGGCTTACATTGGCTCGCATTGACAACTGCATATTTACATGTACTCGCTTACATTGAGTACTGGCTTGTATTGGCTCGTATTGACAGTTGGTTCACACTGCATCTTTACATGCACTATGCCATAGTATTCGGAATCGGTCTATTATAGGGTAGTACATTGATGACACCGTTCATAACGTCAAGGACGTACAAGATATATAGTCCCTCAAGTTCAGTCATTTTATCATCAAACCTCGATGTCTTTAGAATCCCCTTTACCTATAGTTCGACTCAAAACGTTCCTCTAGATGCCAAAAATTGCGGATATCTTGAGCTTGCCAAACCCCATACTCGAGGGGTCGGCTCTGTCAACTGGCGCTAATACCACCAGTAATGACATCACCAGTATCCTCGTCGACAGTTGGGTCCCATGGGAGGAATTCACTTTTCCTACTTTGAGCAAAATCTTCAAAAATGATCTCTCTTCGCCTTATGAAGGTTCTTCAGGGCTCAAACCTCTTCCAAATGACTTGGAGATCTGCAATGAGGCCACATGGGAGGATGTTATGCGAATGTTCATCGTTCCCTTCGTGAACGTGGCATTATCCAAACTGGAGGGCCAAGCCCACATTGGCCGTGGAAGCCAATGCTGGATTGGATATCAAAAAGTACCTGATTGGTCTGCTGTTTCGCCTATGTATAAATTCGACGACGGCAAACCACAGAACTGCCTCCCTGGAGACACCAAAATTAGCACGAAGTTTCGGCCTAAGATGAAGGACGATCCTATCTACAACGATGAATGGTCCAAAGCTATTTCCCAAGAGGTGACATACATGGTTCTAGCCGGATCTAGGTACGGCTACATCGCAACGGAGAAACACTTCGTCGCTCTGAGACTCGCCCAGCGCCGTATCGGCTCCGGCCTAAGCCAGGACCGCTCGCAACGCCAACAAGCTACCCACACCAGGCAGATTTCCGATACCGCCGCCATACCAGACGGGAGTTTCGACATCACCACTACAGACATGAGCTCGGAATACAGTGACCACAACCCTTTAATGCATTCCTATGAACCTCCCCAGTATGCTGTCGTTAACTATAGCGCATCCGGAAAAGACAGGCTGACGTATAAATCTGCTTTATTTTTCCTGGCCAGAATGGCCATGTTCGAGAGATCAATCGGCTACATATACCCAGCCTTGGACTCTTACCGTCGATATAACAAGGGCTTCATTCATAATACTTCTGGTGAATTTATCTCGAAGCTAGGCAAGCACGATAAATACGAAGAGCCCGATGTCGGTGAGACAGGCGATGAGGGGCTGGCTCCCCAAACTAGCTACCCGATTCCCCACACTAGCTACCCGCTTACCCAAACAGACAGCTACCCAGTTCCCTCAACAGGTAACTACCGAACCCTGCCGTATATCGCAGGAGTTGCGGCCAGTCTAGTGTTGCTACGCAACGTATATAGGGCGATAAAAACGATGGTAAGAAGGACGACAACGATCCTGAGCATAAAAGCGACGATGAGACCGGAAGCGGAGAAGAAAAACTTATTGCCGAATCGTCGGCGGCTGGGGCTTCAGAAGAGCGCATTGTGGCTGAGGCTTCAGAGCGGATTACCGAATCGTCGGCGATTGGGGCTTCAGAAGAGCGCCAGCTAGAAGACGATGAGCAAACCATAATTTCGAATTCCACAAAGAAGCGCATTGAAATTACAATCAAGAGGCATAAAATTAGAAAGAAAGGGCTTTATTTCATTGATATTCGTAATAGATAAATAGATACGTCTAAGAAAGATTAGGAAAAAAAAAAGGGGTATGGGAATATCAAATTTTTTAAATGATTTTCCTCGTTTTTTTTATTTTTTTTTTATTTTTTTTTTTATTTTTAAATTCATATGATTTATAAGATTTTTTTTTAAAATAATTAAATTAAAAATCTTTTTATAAAATTAAAATATAATAATATATATATTTATTTATTTATTTTATATATTATAATTTATTTTAAAAATTTAAATTAAAATACGAAATTTTTTATATAATATTAATTTTAAATGATTTTAATTAATTAGACCCTTAATTTATCCCTCCCTACGAATTTATTAATTTAAAAGACGCCACGCCTGGACCCACAGATACATCTGCACGGACCAACGGCGGTGTGGCTGGGTGGCGCAACCACCCGTCTTTTGAATAACGTCTGAGCTAGCTGAGATAAAATACCTCCATAACCTTGCGATGCAATGGCTCTGGGAGGCGTGGTTTGCCCTAATAAGGGACGTCCCCCACGTTAAATACAAACAAACAAACAAACAAATGAACTTCCGTCATGACAACCCCTTGTTAAAGTACCTTGCTAGACGCCCAGGCTCTTTCTTTCTCAACTTCCTGATAATTTTCTCTCAGACTTTTGACAAAGGTATCTCCAATGGTCGCATCTTCCCCGACCTGTCGCATGGCGCAAATGCCCACCAATCACGATGAGCCCACCATGCCAGGTTCCTTAATCCCCACACAACGGGTGCTGGAATCGGCGGGAAGTTCTTATGAATGCCTCCCTCATAGTCCACATCGTGCGTAGCCATAAGAAACACAGCTCCGGCCAGGATACCGAGCTCTTTCTGTGTCTTCTCAGCCTCGGTTGCGAACCGAGAGTGAAACCCCTTCAACGTGTCGCCCCACCTATTGAGGGCGACAAAAGAGGGGATTTCATCCGCCAGGTGCTGCCACAGAGCTGGAGCGAAGCCATCGATCAGTCTCACGAGTTCCTCTCCATTGTACTGCGCCTCGCCGGAAAGACATCGCCGGACGTAGCCCACGAACACCTCTAAGTCGGGTAGGAAAGCATCGTGCTGCTCGGTGTTTACATGCATGACGCCCTTTTCCCCGGTCATCTCCTCGAGGATCGGGAAGAAGATGTCGTCCTCCGTTCTATGGTGATGCTCGACACCCTTGCACCATAGCTCCGTAAACTGAAGAAATGGCTGCTGCTGTTCTGTCCTAATGTGAGGGGCTTGGATGTAAATAGCATTGAGGGACCGGATCATCACATTGTGGGCGCACGCCATCTGTGTTGCCGCATCGATGAATTCATCCGCCTGTTGATGGACATGTCAGTATAAGTGGTTGGAAAAACGACGATAATAGCGGTTGGAGAGATGGGCAGAGAAGCGTGTGTACCTTTTCATTATCGCGAAGTTGGTACGTCGGTGTTGGCAAGAATTGAAATGGATGATCAGCATAAACCTTGGCCATGATTCGACTTTCTTGAGCTTGAGGAATAGTGACGTTACCTGAAGCAGGTAGGAATGATGAGAGAAAAACCAGGGACGGTCTTCAAGTGTCAGAAGCTTTGTTTTCTTTGCCTTTGGAAAATCGCAGAACGGGCTCTCCTGATGCCAGCTGCACGAATTAGCGCCCTCTATTCAGTATCGCGACGAGTTGACGTTACATGGAGCCTGATTCTCATCATCCTCACTGAGTCCCTAGCCGAATCTGAGCCGCAATGCGCCGCCTCCAACATACATCAGCTCCAATCAACATAGGTACATAAGACGGAGGCTCCAACATACATAAGATATTTAATGCATGGCACTCTTCAATGCACCAACATATACCAGATATTTCATACACAGAAGGTTGATACTCATATTTGTTGGTAGGTAATTATAGGATGGAACGATGCATCATTTTTCTTGGCAAGAATATAAGGCGACAGTATACGCACGGTGCAGGTTAAGTGGTTGGTGCAGCGCCCTTGGACCATCGTACCATTGTACACAAATGCAACATCATTTATGCAATTGGTGTAAAAAGAAACCAAGTCAAGGCACACTCATACTCTGAATCATTTATCAATTTCACTAGCCTGGCCTCAATGGAATTCGCAGTCACATCCCAGTCTAAGCGACCAGCAGTGTAGCATTTTCGGTAGGCAGAAGGATACGAGCTTGAAAAAAGTTCCCTACATGTTTCGATCAACCCGGCCTCCAAGGCCCCCTACCAAATACATGTTGGTAGTACTCATCACACAGGCACATGATGAACGATCTCTGCCGTGACCAGAGCCTCTCGCCACTTAGGTGGCTATCATCTCGACTCACTCCAAACTGGATTTGGTCCTGGGTTTGTTGGTTGGCACTTGTTCCTATCAATGTGTCAACCCCTCAACATGAGCAATGCTGGAAATTCACTGTTGTTGTTCCCACCAAACCATCTGGAAATGCCTACTGTCTGCGTTTTTGGTGCCACCGGCAGCCAGGGCGGCTCCCTAGCTAAATTGCTTCGCGGCCTAGACTGGAATGTTCGCGCTCTGGTTCGCCAAGCAGATACCCCGAAAGCACGAGCTCTAAAGGCTGCTGGTGTGGTTCTCATTCAAGGAGATTGGGACGACAGCCAAGCGCTAGTAGACGTCATCACAGACTGCGACAAGTTATTCCTATGCCTACTTCCGAACTTCAAGGATCAGGGGTCTGAGCTTCGCCAGGCTATCAATATTGTCACCATAGCCAAGGCAGCTGGTGTGAAGCAGGTCATAACGTCAACCAGTCTGGCTGTCTTCACGCTCGAAGAGGGTCTACTTGAACCTGGCTCAATTATGTATAACCATGCATCAAGTAAGAAAGGAATCGAACAGGCCGCTGCGACTAGTGGATTTGAATACTGGACCTTCCTACGCCCATCCTTCTTAATGGCCAACTTCCTGGAGCCCAAAGTCCAGAGGTATCCCGAGCCCCGTGATAAGGGGACCTGGACAACATCAATGACTGCCAAGTCCAAGTTGGCCTTGCTCGATCACGTTGATATAGCAAAGGTTGCCATAGCAGCGTTCCAAGAGCCGCAGAAATTTCACAACAAGGCTATCGGACTTGCAAGCCAGCTTTTGACGGTTCAAGAGACGCTAGACAATCTTGGTCATGCAATTGGGCGGCCACTGAGGGCGATCTATATGACTGATGAGGAGATCGCAGAGGAGAAGAAGAGATCGAATGTCTTTGTCAACTCTCAGTCATCGATGAGGCTCATGACTAAGTACATTGACATGGAGATTTTGGGGGCCATCGCTCCTCTTACGACATTCAAGGAGTTTCTGAACAGGGAGCAGCAAATTGTGGAGAAAACTTATAAGTAAACTGTTGAGACAATATTTAGGTATAAGCGCAATTAAAAGGTCATTCGCCTACTAGCTATTGTAATTTAGTATGAGAGGGAGAATGGAAGGTGTACCAGTAAATGAATGTATTCAAACACAGTTGTGCAACTCATGCTAGACTAAAGAAACCAGATCAAAGTCCCCTCCCTCTTAACGCTTCTTGCAAAATAACAGCAAAACTCGCAACGTAATCAGGACCAATCATAGTATAGTGACTCCCTGAAACTTCATGAAATCGGGGTTCTGTTCGACAGAAATCACTCCACCTACTAAGATGCACGCGCACCCACTCGTCTCGTGTCGTGGCTGCGATCTTCAGTGGTATGGCGTGGAAGACATCGATGACATCTACTAAGCCCCGAGGCTCGTACTCGATAGCCATGCTTTGCAAGCCATATGCAACCTCTGTCCATCGCGTCAAAGTTTGTGCATCAAACCCGAGTTCATCCAGACGAGCTTTATCGGTGATGCTAAGAACCTTAGATAAAGCCTCCGGGCGAGGCATAGTTCGGAACTCATTTCGTTCCATATCATCAGCCTGAGTTTCGGTTGTCAGCCCTAGGAAGTATGTCAAGTGCAATAGACACATGTTCCAATTCAACTGCCTCATGCGCATTTTAATGTGAGGCGGCAAGTTGAGGCTCCCGAGGAACCGTACCCTGTCCATTTCACCCTCAGCTTCGAGTTTTTTGGTTATCTCAAAAGCTAGCATGGTGCCGTAGCTATAACCTGCAATGGCATAAGGGCCTCGAGGTTGTCGCTTTCGGATAGCTGCAGTGTAGGTCTCGACCGCTTCGCTGATTGACTTGAACTTTTCTTGTGGTGGCTCGAACCCTCTCGCTCGCAACCCATAGACAGGCCGATCATCTTTACTGAGGTGCTGCGCTAGACCAACGAACACCAACACTTCTCCCACGCCTGGATGTACGAGCCACAGGGGGGTCTTGCTGCCACCGGACTGGAACGTGACTACCGGGTCATAGTCATACATTTCTTGAGGTGGCTGATTATGAGAGGCTTCCAGTGCTTTGGCCATCAATCGGGCAGTGGGGTGCTTCATCAATTTGATCAGTGGTATCACATCATTCAGGCGATACTCGAGGCATTTCTTGAGTCTGATCAAGTCCAGGGATGTAAATCCCAGCTCGAAGACTGTTGTATTAGGACCAATACCACTTGAGTCGACGCCAAGCGTCTCATGCATTTCTATATATTATTTTATAACTAATACTTATATATATATATGATTCTTTTGGTTTAGATTTACGTAGTTTCGCGTTGCTTAATCGGTTTGTGCTGCGGTTACAATTGCGTAACCGTGAGTATAAGAGCACATAACTATCCCTTAAACCCCATGCAAAGCCGATTATTAAATATGAATTTCAGAATTTATACCTAAGACATATTGAGTGAGCACTGGGACAAAATTGACTGGCCAAGTTGTTTATACTTAGAGTGGCGATGCCTTTGATCGGAAACATCCTTGTTGGGCGCGGATAAGACATCATTGAAAATTCGGGGACACAGGATGTGAACTTGTGTGAATGAAGGTTCTAGATGGGTCAGCAAAAATGGAAACAAACAAAGCCTAAAGAATAACGACCGCCACGGGACTCGAACCCGCAATCTTCACCAAGCTCCACATAGTTAAATGCCGGAAAGTGACGCGATACCATTTCGCCAAGCAGCCCTCATCCGGGCCGAAGCCAGGTCCATTGGTGGCAATGGAAATTTTAACTTTGACATATATTCCACATCGCACTAGACAACAGTGTACCACAGTGAAGACAAAGAGGCTCCAGCCCATACCGAGCAGCTTTATTCTGCTGTTCAACTTTGGAAAAGTTGAAATTAACCTGCACAATGCCTCTCGATAGTTTATTCGAAAAGTAACTAATGTTGGCAACTTCCCCGTGCCTTCTCTCCGCCGATATTACGAAAGAGGCCCATTAGACTGTCCTCGGGCTCCCAACCTTGGAATGAGCAGAATAAGCGCGTCCGCGATAGGTATGCCTCCGCCTCGTCCATATGATCTTCAAGGCCGCAAGGATGGTCGGGCGCGTAATACCGTATAAACCATTTAACTACCTGAAAGGTGCTCGGTGGACAGCAATGCAGATTGGAGCGACGACGTGAAGACTAGACGACACACAAGCGCTTCTCGTAGCGGCACCAGACCCTCTCGTCGGGAATTCGCCGAGGTGTGCCATGTGTCACAAGGCCGACCAAGCGATTAGGGTAACAACTATGTTGTTGCACGAAGAGCTACGAATCTAGACTAACAGCTACGAGGTTGTCTGTATATACAAGATAACAGACAAAGGAGTCTGTTAGAAGAGTCCCAAGGGAGCCAATCCATATCCTGATAGCTGATCCACGTCCTGGTAGCTGCAAGGCCACCATCCTAGGCCACGATGCCTTCTAGAGGACCTAGAGGAAGGCTGGGGGCCAGGAAGGCCAAAGCCTGACACCATGCGTCTCAAACCCCGCCCCAGATTGCTCTAGAGCTACAGCGTCCTCGGTATGATGCTGAGGGCCTCCCCTAAACCCAAGATCCCTCAAAGGCCGGGCGGACTCGGCGTACTCGGCGTACTCGTCAAGACCTTCGAAGCCACGTGGCGAGCGTGCTCTGCTGCGGGCCTGTGACGGCTTGTTACTGCCGTTAGCAGCGCGTTGAAGTACCACTTGGCACTGACCGGAAGGGTTACCGTTGTGAAATCAAATGTCTATATGCTCGAGCGAAGCTTACTTTGATGGTAGCTCAAGGAGCTCTCTGGAATAGAAAAAGGATGGGTCAATTGGGCTAGGTGCAATGCTGTGCTTAGAGGGTCGGTGGACCAAAAGCCAATTAGGTTGGGAAGATCTCGGGTATCGGTGACATCAGGTTTTTCGATGGTGAGATACAACTTCTCCATCACCGAGAAGAGTTTAAATTTTAAGAAGAGAAGTGACAAGTTCATCGCGGAGTTGCAGTAGAAGAGGTGAGTGTGTACTAGTTCGTCATAGCACCAATAGATCCTTGAAAGACTCGGGAAGCTGGCCGTAACTAAGTGAGACCAGGCAGCCGAAATCAATGGGGTAGGAAGCTTGCACCGCGAGAAACAAGTGAATACAATGAGCTCGGATCTGATGGATACCTGTAAGATGAATATGGGATGTGCAGTTTAAACGTTCTTTTGAAGGGTAGATTGCGATTATGATTGTAATATGTGAGTGTGTAAGCTATCCTGAAAGTTCCTCAGGTAAACCGAATATTCCTTTGCTGGCGACTTGGTTGTTGATCCTCATCTCCTCGTCTGTCTTGTCTTCGCCGCAAGTCTCGTAGCTGTATCGTGGCCGTACCACGCCGAGATTGAGTTTTCTTAGTAATCTGCGACGATGAACCAAAACGCAACGAGCTCTGTACTGTAGGTATAGATGTATCCAGCAAATGATCTACGTCATTGTCAAGATCGGCGCTGTTGTGTAACATCCAGCGCAAACGCAATGCTGTCGAGTAGTCAGAGCAGCTGAAATAAAGGGATACCATCAGATTATTTCGATGGGTGGGGGCTAACCTCCTAAGTAAGCGAGCCAAACAGGTAAGTATCTTCACTGCTACCCAACTTCCCATCTAACGGGCCAGAGATACCAGCCTACATCATTTTATTGGTACCGAAGTGTTTAGCTACCCCTCATTGCGGCAGGCTGGAGGGAACCCGGCCTGTTTTGAACTGCTTTAAGAATGCGTAGGTTCCCCAGCTTCCAACTACCTAATAGCGGCAGGGCCGGATTCCTGAGAAGCCTTGTTCTGTATAACAATGATTGTTTTAAGAAAACAATCCTTCCTTAAGGAGATTTTGGGAATATCTCCTTAGCAACCTAAGATCTCCTAGGTAACCAGCAATTTCAAGCATAAAAGTCTGGATTTTCTCCTCCTGGAGGATCCTTTCCTTTTTTCCCTTTTTCTCTTTTCCTAAATTTTCTACGTTTCTTAGATAACTTAAGCAACTGGCCTATAAAAAAGGGTTCTAAAAGTATGAAATGAATTCAATTTTCTTAGTGAAAAACAATGCTTGTTATTTAAAACAAGTATTGTTATATAGAACAAGGCTTTTAACCTTGAAACAATCCTTCCCAGGAATCAGGCACCCCCGCTATGGTAACTTTGGCTCTTCAAACTCCAACCTCTTACCGTACCTTATTTGGAAGCGTCTAACTAGTTCATCTATACTTCGGAAGCATGGTGTGGGGAAGTGAGCCAGGTATTAGACGGGAACTAGAATTCATATTCAGGATCTACGCTAATTTAATCTAAGTAGCTGAAAATCAGCCTCCAAGGCCTATCAAAGATTTACCAGACCAGGAGATCGAAATCGGTAAGACATGGTGACCGTACTGGATAACTCAGGTACGATTTTTACTAATACTTATGAACAGAAATGAAAAATGCTATTGGAGGCTACGTGAAGACCCCTTCTGTGGAGCTCCTCAATGGTCTGCTTAAAGAGCTGAAATCAGAATATGAAGGCGACCATACGATCCTGTTACGGAAGAATCTTGGTGACTTTTTGAATAAGCATGATGATGAGCTTCAATTTGATATCACCCCTACGAGAGAGGCTAAGCATGTAATCTTGCAGTTCATGATCGACAGGATTCCTTCTAGTTCTCTTGGCTTCAAGCTGAGCGAGCTGGATGCTCGTCGGGAGACTCTTCTCGAGACGGCGGCCGATCAAGGACGATGGAAATGTGTTGCTCTTCTTCTCGCAAAAGTTGATAATTCACAGCCAGGGAACGAGAGGATCTATGAAGGGCTAGCTCCATATCCCCGCTCCTCTGTAAGACGAGAAATGCTAGACTTATTAGTCTTCAAGGAGTACTGCAGGCTGGGGCCTGAAGAGTTTGCATCGATTACTCAGCGGGCCCATCCCATGAACAAAAACACGCCCGAATACAAATCGGGGTCTATACATGAACTACAACGCAACCCGGAATCCTGGATACCGTTGGTGACCCCGGCATTTGAGCGGACGACTTGGATTCATGTTCCATCTACTAATGTAAGTGATTAGTCGATGTTGTTAGTGGAATGAATGATTGACAGATTTAGGGCCTCGCGATAATGGTATGATTATAATTTCTTAACTGCCCTAGGCACTTCAGGTTATCTGACAATTATAGGCCATCTTTCGGGTTTTGGCGAACCAGTATTCCACGGAAGTGGCTGACAAGATCATGCGTATCTTTTACGATCATTTTCGTCTTTCAACTATCACTCCTGGAGATCCACATTTGAAATATAGAGATGTGTCATGTGAGCTCGCAAACATGAGAAAGTTTCCCAGTACGCAGGAAGGTCACGTCATTGTGGTATGCGCCTAATTAATCCCCTCTAATTTTACGATACTGAATTGTCACTTAGTTTCCATACTTAACACTCAGCACAATTGGGCGACATGAGGCTGCCAGGGCGCAACATGATCAAGTATTGGGAGGGTTTTTTCCTCAAGTTACTCGTCTTGAATACGCTATTAGCGATTTTATCCACCTTGGGCGCACTCTGGATGAAGCTTATTATCCTGGGCTAAGTTCCCGGAATCTTGAGTTAAGGAATGACGACCAGGTGGTATCAAGGAGGTTCAAACACAAAGACAAGGAAACACCGATCCTCTTAGTGCCACATCTCTGGCTTTGGAGAGTAGGTAACATTATCATCTCGGCCTCTCCAACGACACACAGTTCAGAACTTTTCCAAGAGTGGTATTATGGTGTACAGGAACGAAGAGAAGCAGAATGGAAGCTTCAACTGTCGTCCGATTCAGCCAGAGACCAAGTATGCTTTATATTGGCAGATCACATATCTGGGTTCGGTCGGGAGTATTTCGCCGAAGGTATAAAATACCCAGCAACGCTCGATATCTTCGAGACTAGCGTGGTCTCTGTATTATCGGAAGCCACCAGATACATGAACTCAAGGAATCCTGGCTCTCTCAATTATTGGAAAGAAAAACGCCTACTCCATGCTCTATCAGATATCCGCAGCGAGCTTTCCATGATACAGTACTTCATAAATCAACAGGGCGAGGTCCTAGATGAGTTGACGAAGCAACTTGACCTCAGGAAAATACTGACCAAAGCCGCGGGCGATGTTCAGAAGTATCAGCGGCGAATCAAAAAGATTGACAGTGATGCAGAAAAAATCGAGAAGACGGTACATGACATGCTCAATCTGAAGCGGACCTATGCCAGCGTCAAAGATGCACACAGCAGCGTCATGCTTAGCACGGCAGTCATTGGGTTTACAGTCATCACGATTATCTTCGCGCCCCTGGCATTTCTCACTGCACTCTTCGCATTGAAAATCGACGGGTTCGAAAAACTTCAGGTGAATGTAACGGATGGCACATATAACAGCAGCTACATGATTGGGATTTTTGGTGAGTAGTTACTTCGTAACAATAAGCTCTTGGGGTATTGATATTAATCTTGAATAGTCGGTACCGAGATTCTCACGATAAGCCTGACTATTTCAGTTGTGGTGATATCGCTGTGGTGGATGAAAACCTGGAGTTGGGGTGTGGAGGACGCGAAGAAATTACTCGAGACGTACGGAATAGAATAGAGTCGCAAACAAAACAATTTGTTGAGCGTAAACCAGGCCACTTCAACCGTACTACTTCTGGAACCCGATTTCGACACTCGCGAAGCGAGTAGAGTATTATTCGATTTTGTGCGTACCTTGGGAGGTAGGTACCTAGTCAACTTAACAAAATTCTACTACGTCCAATTGTCTAAACACACTCAATCCTATTAACCCCTTTTTTCTGTCAAGATGGATAGGGCTTCGTGTGATTTTGGATATCCAACTTAAATAATATTAAAGAGACTATGCAATATTCATGACACTGATAGTGACCTTATTCGTCGTGCTCGGCGGAAGACGACCCCCTCCTGCTATCAAGAGAGCCCTCGGGTCCTCCTGGAAAACATGTAAAGATCTCGTATACGAGGTACCCTCCGGCGTAGCCACTCTCGTCCACGCACCCTCAGCCCCGAGCGCCTTGTTCGTCCACACCTCGCCGCAGCACCCCGACGACACGACGATCGTGCCGTTCGCGCCGCCCGCCGCCGTCCACACCACGTAAGGCGAGCCGGTCGGCACGGAGCCGTCCGTCGCGCGCAGGACGTGGTGGGCCGCGCTGCCGATATCCTCCGGGTCGCCGGACAACCGGTAGTAGACCGGAAACGACCCCGAGCCGGCCGGGTTCGGCCCGCCGCCGTACTCGTACGTGTAGATGTACCGGCCGTCCGGCAGCAGCGCCAGCGTGGGCATGCCGGGCCGCTGGCTGTACGTGGGGTACGCCACGTCGTCGACGACGGGCCCCCAGGCGAGCAGGTCGGTGGTCGTCTGGTGGACCAGCTTCTGGCCGTGCTTTGGGTCCCGCTGGTCCGAGTAGTAGTACACCAGCCTGCCCTCGTGCAGCAGCAGGAACGGCTCCCAGACGGGCGTCAGGCCGTTGTTGGGGAGCGCTTCGCCGCCGGCCGCGACGTGGCTCAGGAACTTCCACGTCTGGCCGCTGTCCGTGGACGCGTAGATGTCGAGCTGCGTGCTGGAGAGATCCGTCGGGATCGACGAGCCGGCTAGGAGAACGTCTCCTTTCTTATAGCCGGCGAAGTCCTCCGGTAGCACGTAGAGGAATGGCTGATACCGCAAACCGTATCCATAGCCTTGGTCGTGAACCTCGGAGAGCTTCGTCCATGTGGCGCCTTTGTCACTGGACTTGTAGATTGGGAAATAAACTGGGGGCGGCTCCGGACTGTAGTTTTCCCACGTGGCTAGGATGTCGTTATTCGGTAGCTGAGCCGTACGGGCATATAGCACTTTTGGGTCGGTATAATTGGAAGGTGGAGTGTAAACAACCACACCTGCGAATGGTTTCACGCTGGACTCTGGCCGTGCCAGCGCGGAAACGGCGAGGGTCAGGCCAGCGAATAAACGTAGACGCGACAACATGTTAAGTGGTGAAATGGCGAGAGACAATTAACCGAATTCCTGGAAACCCCCAGAGGTCTTCGCAGCGTTTAAACCTCTTCCACCTTGCAGTAATATACATAGTTAGTTGATTATATAGTCGCATTCCGGCCCTACCTACCCGGCTAAAACCCGTATGCGCCTATTCGTAACTTCGCTGTGCTCTCCGCCGACGAACTCCGCAAAATCAAGATCGTCAAATGCTACCCCGGGTTTTAGTCGAGCCAATCAACAGTCATCTATCGACGGAACTGGTAAAGTCCACGGCCCAGACCTCTGAGGGTCGTATTTGGTGATGCAACTTATGGAGCTCCCAAGCCCTCCCACAGGACAAGTAGGGACAAGCTCCTTCATTCTCTCCTTCTCCGCATTTCTAATGCCATGATGCCTTTTTTTTTTTTTTTCAAGAGCCTCATTATGCGCACCTCCAAGATCAGACGACTAGACCCTCCCTTGGCGTAGAACTAAGATAAGGAAATGGGTGGAGTAAATGAGGATATTGCGAACCTCGTGGTCGGTACTTGGATCTTAGGCGCTAACTTAGCCCAACCTACGCGACCTCTTGAGCTGATAGTACGGGTAAGGAGAATATTGTTATATTTCGTTACGTTTTATCTTATGTTTAGGTTTCCTAGCTTGATTGTCGCTATCACGACAGCTGGCTTACTAATAGGTCTTGGGAAAAAAAGATCAAGAGGTCAGCTATCAGGCAGATATGAGTGCGCTAAGGATAGTGAACCAGTGGATATCACTGACTAGAAATATTTTCTTTTAGGGAGCTTGGGAGGTGTACAGCGCTTTAATTATAGTGGACCCAAGCTTATATACCCCCTATTCCAAGAACTCAGGACTAACCTAAGGAGCGCGTTCCGCAACCGTCTACTACTGTGCCTAAGGTTTGGAGGTAACTTAGACAACTGGTACACCTCCCGGAAGCTGAGTAATCCATTGTCCGTTGCCTCCAACGTCTTCGACAACCTGTTGAGCCTTCTTGCACTTCATGGCGTCCGCGGCGGACTGGATCTTGAGAACGGCGCAGTTGGCGTTGGCGCACCGGCCGGTGGGCAGGGCGTCCATGGCCTTCTGGAGCGAATCGTCCTTCCAGCCGAATAAATAGTCTCCGTGTTGGCCCAAGCCCTTGCTGTTGTCGGAATCAGTAGCTGCATTGGAACATTGACTTATGAACAGGGGAGGGAGGGAGAAGGGACACGTACGAGTCACCGAAGCTGTACACGAAAGGCTGCTTGCCGTTTCCGTACCAGGCGGTGTTGCTGTACTTTCCAGTGTCCCACATGACCTCGTACATGACCTGGGGGATGGAGACGGGGTGGGTGGAAGGGCAGTTCGGAGTGCCGAGGCCTCCGCCGTTCGAGTAGGCGACGTGGGTCTTGTGGTCGGGCGAGTCCAGGTTCACGCCGTCCCAGCAGGACGGGAAGATGATGGTCGCGCGGATGCCGCCGGGGCAAAACTTGGTCGGCAGCTCGGACGTGTCCTTGGCGTCGCACGGCGCGAAGCCCTCGCCGTTGCCGAGGCACCGGTGGCAGATGGACGGCTTGTAGACGTCCTGCGTGTTGGTCGGGTCGCCCGCGATCATGCGGAAGCCCGGCTTGAACGCCGTCATCTTGCCGTTCTTGGCGCTGTACGGCATGTAGTACACCGTCATGCCGCCGTCCTGCTGCAGGCCGAAGTTGGCGAACTGCGGCACGCGCTGGAACGTGCCGTTCTCCGGCGACCGGAAGTAGAGGGAGGCCGTCCAGTAGTTGCTGAAGTCCTCGGCGTACGTGCAGGTCGTGCAGGTGGACAAGCTGGGCGGGTCGTATACGGCCGGTTCCATCTACATCATGTTAGCAACGGGTCTTCGACGATCAGGTCCATGTGACTTACCGTCAGGTTGAACGAGTTTCCTCCGATGATCTGATGTGTATGCGGAGCCGGGTTCATGCCCGGAGAGACCAGAGGGTCAGCACGTTCGATGGTCAGCTGCGAGCAGCCGAACCGAAGCATGTTCTGCGCAGAGGCATACTGGCCCAAAAGGGCAACGGCGGTGAGAGCGCTCCAAGACATCGTGGAAGTTCTTTGGGTGGAGTTTCAAAGTAAACGCGACGATGCATGTTGTGAAAGTTCGTTTCGCTTCTTAAATCAACGACCGGGCTACATACAATCTGTCTCCATACTCGTAAATCAAAGTCCTAAGTGCCGCGGTCAATTCATAATAACCAGAACTGCCGGCGTAGCCCTTTTAGCCGTAAACGAGAGCCAGCCAACTGGAAGGGCGAGATTTAAGGACAGTATTATGGTAATCACGTGGGTCCTATTTTCAGACTCCAAATCTACCAGTCCTGGAGACTTCTTTGCCGCGTGGGTATCATCCAATGCAAACTTACTTATTACTCGTGTTCGAGCAGTGCCAGCTCAGGTGCTTGATCCGGGAGATGCATTATCCTTTTGACAAATCCTGGCATTTGGAATCATTAGTTCTGCCTCGGTTAGGTTGGCGACGTGCCTTTAAAAACGTACCTGGTGTTAACGCTACTTATAATTGAGATGTAATGCCATATAATCCTAGATGATATATCGACTGGGTTTCCATATCTCCAGAATGATTCATTTTCCCACTTACAATTCTAGCTGTCCTAGAGTCCTGAAAGTATTCCAGTTACAAATATGTGTTATTTTGGTGCAAGCAAGGGGGTCCCGTTAAAAGGGGGTCGGCTCTAATTATGTGAAATTGAACATGAAACACATTGCCAGTAATCGGCTCAAGAGACGGATGCTTAGAATTGTAGAGCAAAAGAAAAGTAGGCTAGGTCTCAGCTCCCCGTGGGTACCTAGGCATCATCATCGACCGCTGCGGGAAGGATTCTTTGAATTGTGCTCATAGATGGGGAGAGAAGGAAGTCCATTTGTTTTAGTCTCAGTTCCCCGTAGGTATCATCAGACTTCATCCTTGTTATGAAATGTTGGATTGTGTACGCTCGCGTAACCTGTACAGCATTGGTGTTAGCGAGGTCACGTCTTGGGTGAAACTAAAAAGGACAGAGAACAGAAGGGGAGGTATAGCAATTTAAATAGGTACCAGGTCACACATGATTCCCTCACATCAGCTCAAGCCTTATGTACCTAGTGACGTATCATTGCAAGGTGCAGACGGATACGTGGTTGCCATGTAGCGCTTCATGAGAAGCTTGAGAAGTAAATGCATGTGTGTACATCTTTCTAGGGGAAAGATTAAGTTTAGATATGATTTGGGGGTTTCGGCACAACTCTATGTCAAACCATGTGAGAGCTTAGAAGGTGTCTAGGTCGATACGGAGGGTACCAATTTATATATGCTGAGCAATCCTGACATAGGGTACCTGCCCAATCATGAAGGTTTCTACGCGGCCACCATCATCATATGTTTGCATACAACTCATAACGGATGCTTAGGGAAATTTCGAATGACTTATATGTAGCTGATACCTTACGACCATTGCGCCACGTCTTGTCATTTATCCCAATGTTATTGGTACGCTCTGGCCTTCTTAGCCTACCTATAGACTTCCTCTACGAGGAATCATGGTCCTGAATACTAGGCCAGGGACGAAGTAGTCGACGTAGAGGAAAGCCCGTTAATCGCTGCTTTCGACACGAAAAGAATCATCTCGCTGCCGACGAACTTCGACAGCTACAGCATAAATACGATTCGTCAGATTATCATATAATACTGGCTCGCGACTAAAGAGTCATGCATTAGCCTCGAGTTTTGAGTAACCTCTTCCTAGGTAGCTAAGACACTTGAATATTAACAAGTTAAGGCAAACGATGGATAACATGTGACCCTTGTCTCGGCAATGCTTCGGTCTTCTTATAACTCCTTGTCTATTCCGTACTACAGGCTGACTGCCAGTCCAACGGACTTAGCCTACCGCCTTGATGTGTCTAGCAGATCTGTCCGTCCATATAGCAGCGCACAGACTGCTCATACAAGTCAGAACCCGTAGTAGCGCAGTTCTTCGACGCGGTCCCCGTGTACACACAACGGCCGACGACCTTATTCCCGTTGCCGACGTCGTGCACATCGGAATAGTACGTTCCCTCCGCCCTGTTGTACTGCTGGCCTTGACCACAAATACCTTCCTTTCCCATGACCTGCGAGTAAAATTAGTTACCTGCCTACCTAAGGCAGCCCAAGCCTTCCTTCTCGGCTACGGGACGGCTTACCAAGTTCCCGCTACACGGTAGCTGAAGCCCACACCAGTCGATGAAATTCTTGGTCTCGTCCCCCCCGCTGATGGCCGAATTCTCGAGGAAGTTCCAGGGGTCATCCGGCAGCAAGTGCGCCTCGTTGCACCAGTCTCCGTCCGCGGTGTACATGACGAACGCCCCGTTGGTGTTGGAGCTTTGGACGCCCGGGCCTTCGTTGCCGGCGATGAGCGCATCGATCTCTTCGCCCGAGTGCATGCCGAGGATCATGGTGTCGCTGAGTGCCGCGGCCAAGGACGTGAGTGAAGAGACGAAGATCGCGACGGACTTCATTGTTGGGTTTCTATTCAATGGCTCTTCGCGAGAAAGGAGGAGCAACTATAGGAGTTGGTTTGGAATGAAAAGGCTTGTGGTTGTAGATTGATGATGCGAAGACAATAGACACCTAGACTCGGCGGTCTTGGCCAAATTTATATTTGAATTATTGAGCTGTAAGGTCCATTGCACATCCATCTTGCGTTTTCTATCAACTCCATAACCCGTATGTCTGTCATACCATAGAAATCAAGATTAAGGGACGTCTTGACGTCGGCGATTACTATTAATCGCAGCGTGTTAGATAAGGAGGTACTGTGCCGCTCTTGAAATAATAGAGGGACAAATCATTTTTGTTAGTTAGCAAATAAAGTAAACATAAGTAACGAAGGATCGATTGGCGACTACCTCGTGAGTAGGTAGAGTTACTATGCCGCCGCTTCTGTGTTACCATCGTTGATCCGTTGTTACGTACGTGGCGTTCACGCCGCCCGGTGTCCCGCTTAGTCAGGGGTTTCCCCCTTCGTGACAACCAGATGACATAAACGTTCGCCCAATGACAAGCATGCTCTATTTTAAGATTCGCCGATGACTTACCTTGATGAACGACAGTAAGTATGAGGAGTACTGCTACCTATCCATTTGGCAGTTTACAGCCGCAGCCTCATCGTCATATGTTGATATCTACATGGGTCAATGCTACGCAAATCCGGAGCTCACTATGATATGGAAACTGTTTCGACGATGATGTGGTTCGGGAATGCTTCGGCGTTAACTTCTTAAAGTGTGACAATGCTAAAAATGGAGGCATCCAGATGAAAGGTATCAGAGGGAAAGTTTCTCTGGTATGTGACTTGTAAACCACCGAAGAGTCAAATATTTCGAAACGCTTGCTATTAAATGGCGACTCTGCTTTACCTATATTTAGAACCCTTACATCGTGGGGGTATCATACACATACAAACAGTAGCTGATACTACCGTAATTATTAAGACCCTGATATATTCCGTACTCCTCAAGCAGAATAACATCTGACGGCGTCTATACTCTTCCACATCGATCAGTTTGGAGAGATATGGACCTGCCAATACTTCCGCCAGTCATCCCATGGCCCCTCAACATCCACGCTCCCATTCTGCCCGGGCTTCCACATGCCAAAGCCAGAACCCTCATCGTACTGCGGGAACTCCGCCTTCTCCGCGAGCAAGCTCCGCTTCTCCCCCGTCGTCAAGAACCAAAGGAAGTCCTCGGTAACATGCACGTACTGCCTGAGCCCCTCATCCACGTCGATGCGCGCGCCCGTCGTCCAGCTCAGGAGCAGCGGCTCGAGCAGCGGCGCGTCCGTGACAGACGGGTGCGCGGTGCCGAGGGACGTCGCGAACCACGACGGCACGCCCCTCAGCACGTTGTTCTCGACGATATCAAAAACGGTATCAAAGTGCGGGCGCCCGTAGAAGACGCTGCGCTTCGCGCTCCACGAGTTGCTGTGCACCACCAGCACCGGCACGCGCACGTCGTCGTTGAGCCGCCCGCTCGCCTTGCCCGGGTCCAGGATCACGGCGCCCCGGAACGGCCTCTCGACGCTGGGCCCGCCCCGCAGCGCCTGCATCGCGCCCGTCGCCCCGTAGCTGTGGCCCGCGACCACCATCTCCTCGGTGTTCAGCCGGCCCTTCCAGCTCGCGAGGTCGGATCCCTCGCCCCGCGCGTTCTCCTTCCGCACGGCCGAGCCGTCGCCCTCGTTGATGCGCCGCAGCACGCGCACCGCCTCCTCCATCTCCGCCTCCCGGTACTCGAGCTGCGCGCGCTTGAACTCGTCGACCGTGAGCGTCCTGGCCCCCGGCTTCGCAGTCGTCTGCACCTCGGGCGCGTCGAACATCAGCCGCACGCGGTCCTCGCGGTCCCCGGGCCGCGTGAGGACCACGGACCCGGGAGACGAGCCGTCGCGGTGCTCGAGCACCGCCACCACGTACCCGCGGGACGCGAGCTCGCCCGCGTAGTGCGAGTAGTCGGCGCGGCGGCTCGCCATGCCGTGCGAGAAGACGACGACCGGGTGCCCTCGCTTCTGGATGTGCACGACCTTCCTGACCTCCGTCATATCCTCCTCCTCCTCCTCCTCCACGGCCGCCGACACGGCCGCCGCCAGGTCCGCGAGCGGCGCGTCGACGACCGCCGGGATCTCGATGCCGCCCACCAGGGCCCAGAGGCCGGCCGTCACGACCTTGTCCAGGAAGAAAAACCCGTCGATGCCGGCGAACTTGGCGTAGCCGCGGCCGGTAGCCGAGATGGGCTGCGGGACCCAGTAGTGGTGGTGGTGGTGTTTTGACTTTGGTCTGGTGTCGACGTCCGGGGTCGTCGTCGTCGGGTAGTACAGCGTGAAGAGGACGGACTCCAGCTCGAACGCGTTTTCCTCGGTGTCCTTGAACACGGCGCCGTCGATGACGCGCGGTTCCGCTACGGGCACCTCGATGTCGACGGCGCCGACCGCGTACGGGCCGCTGTACGGGGGCAGCGGGCGCGCGAGCAGGGGGAGGGAGAACGCGTAGCGGTACAGAACGTAGATCGCCGTCGCGGCGCCGAGGACGTATCGCCATCGCAGCCGCCGCCTGCAGAAGACAGCCGGAGCCGGAGTCTTCGGCCCCGTCGCGGGCGGCTTCTCCATGGCTGGCGCTTCGGGAAATGGTTTCATTTATAACATGTACAGGTGAGCGATTCTATCTGGTTAAGTCAAGCCATTGATCCAATCCTTTCTCTCCGCGCTGGAGCGGGAGACAGAGCTGGAAAGGGAGGCAGGGCTATATATTCAGGTAAGCGAGCGAGCGAGATCTACGATGATGCAACTATGGGGAATACTAGGGTGGCTATTCCGTACCCTGCTACCCCATAAAATCTTAGGTTAACTACATCTTACGCATGTGGCTGCCAAGTATTGTCTTGGCATTCGATCTCTGGGTTCGATCCCTAGATATGCCTCTAAAAAAGGGGGATCTAACCAAAATAGCTTAAATCGACTTCCGGTTTTACTTTATGTAGCTCAAAAGGCCTCGTCGTTAGAGCTATCTTAGCGAAGGATTGACGTCATCCAGGATCCTTAGACTATCGCATTATCAAGGCATTCCCACGCCACTTGCAAGTATTCTCAAGCGAGCCGAAATCCTTTTGCTTCGTTAGTTCGTTACATACGCACTAGGCATTGTTCATATTCCATGCGCTAATTGAGAAGAGCTTCATCTACCTATCAAATGATTCCAGCAAGGTCAATGTGTTCATATACCCCTGGATGTCATAGGTGATGTATGTCAACGGGATACCTATAATGACTTCTTTCATAGATCCGTACAGCGCACCACGCAACCCCGAAGCGATAGTATTATTATACTCTATACAATAGTTCGCCGTAGATGTACATGATTTTGAAACTCGGATGCTCGATAACCCAATAGACCAACCTTTGGAAAACCCCCGTGATCCAATCCTATCCTATCCTTTTATACTCCAGCACCCCTCCCTATGCTATCGTCCCCCTTTCCGCAATGCTACGCCGTTATAAAAACACAGCCAGGCGTATCGCGTCAAGTCGGGGGACACATATCCTCTGTGCATCTCAGCTCGCAATCTTACGCCGGCCCCCGTTTCCTGAATCATGAAGCGTAACCTAGGTAGGTTAGGCAGTTGGAAGACCATTATATCCTACCCCTGTCGACTACTTGCCGTCCGAGGATCTCGATCTCGCCGGACTCCGCGGTGCGGCGCCGCTCCATTATCCAGCGCGTCTCGCCGCTCTCTTCCTCTTTCGTGTAGGAGATGCTATCTGCGCTTCCCCTATGTCTGTGGCCCATCCCCGGTCTCGTCTGCGAAGGCATGCCCATTACGGGGCTCATATTCTCGTTGAACGGCTTCCTTGAGGTGCCTGATGCCGACGTGCTAGCGCTCAGTCCTTCTGTCTTCCTTTCATCCAGCGGGCTCAGTTCCTCATCTTCAAAGACTGGTGGGCAGACTGAAGAGGATTGAATAGGAGAAAAGACGGGCGCGCTCATGGGAGACGTTGCAGAAGCGGGATTAGAGTTTGAGGGTATGCCGAGGGGCGGAATGGCACTGTTGGGTATGCCCGACATTGACAGAGTCAATGTAGGACTGCCGGCGTCACTGCCTGGCCCCGTCGAGTCCTGACTGAAGATAGAGAAGGCAGAGTTCTTGCGCCCGTGCGACAACATGCCAAGTTGCTCGTGGTTCCACGGGCTAGCGGCGCCATTCCTTTCACTGGGCGAGCCGTCGCGTGAGCTCACAAGCGATGCTTGCGAACCACCCCACGCCTTAGAACGTAAGCGAAGAAGAGCCGATAGAGACATGTTATCGTCATCGGCCATCATTGCTAATTGAGCTAGGCCGGGACTCTGCAGCGGCGCGTTGGGATTCGCGCTCTGGGGAACACCCAAGCTCATAATCGAGTTCCGATTCGAATACTCGGACCGCTCCGTTATAGGTGTTAAATTTGGCTCGCGCGACACTACGCGGCCGGAAGTAGTGCGATTGACGCCGCTTGGACCAAAATAGCCGCCGTGAGAATATTGATAGAGGTTTTTCTCACTCAGCGCGCTGGCTGTGTGGTGAGTGCTTACCGTTGTTGGCGCAGAGTAGAATCCGAATTCTTGTCCATACCAACCATCAGAGTCGTTAGCAAGAGCGCTGGCGTTCGCCTCGGCGATAATATCGTCGTCATCAAGCTCGTAGTCATCTAATTCGGGAGATAAATCATTATCATAGTCGTGATCGTTTAGCTCATCAGGATGGGAGTGCGTTTGTGAAGAACCAGAGGTTGTTGGAGAGGTAATTGTTAATTCGGCAGGTGGTGTTGGCGACGAGTCTCTTCGAAATTTTCCAGATGCTGCAGCTTTATGGGCAGCCTCTGCTAAAGCTGCTTGGTATGCTGCCGTCTGATCCTGCTCCTGCTCCTGCTCCGTGTTGTGCAAGCCTGGAATTGATAATGGTTCGTCTATAAAGGCGCTATCCGGCTTAACTAATGCTGCCGGCTTGGATTGTAGATCAGCACTTAATGAAGTATGGGCAGTAGATTGCGAAAGCGCCGACTGAGCTGACAGTCTAGAAGTCATATCGGATTCTTTCTTTTTTGTTTCCTCCGCAGCTTTTCTCTGCGACAGCGCATTGGCAAACAGTCCCGGGATCGGCCTACCATATCGATCCGTATCATCTAGATCAAATATGGATTCGTCGAATGCCGAGCCATCTCCTTCACCATCGAAATCATGGATTAACCCATCATTGAAGTAGAGCTCGTCGTCTTTATTGAGGGTTCTTGGTTGCGAAACATCGTGCTGATGCTCGTAATTATGTGGTATTCGGATACCTAAGCCGGTAGGAGTGTCCCGTTCTGATGGCTGCTCTGTCACAGATTCATTCTGGGCCAGTATGGAACCGTTCGAGTGTTGCGAAGCTTCTACTTCATCCTCAGCCATCGCATAGCCAATAATATTCCCACCCGCATCTCTCGGCGTAGGCAGAAGCCCGGTGCCCTCGGGGCTTGTCAATTCTGATACGGGGTTGGACCTTGAGAATACGAAGCCCGCAAAATTCTCTTGGTCGTTATCCGGGTCATCCATACCCCCGAAGCCGTCGTCCTCTTCATCGTAATCGGCGTTTACGCCTGGTATGCGCTCTTCTAAGCCATCATCGTAATCCATCGCATCATAGTCAAATCCATCTTCATCGAAATCATCGAAACGAGAATCTCGCGGTGCTTGGTTCTCGTCTACTTTCCGGTCTTGCTGCCGTTGCCGATGTCGTTCCTCCAGCAGTTTCTCCTGCTTCGCTGCCCCTATCATATCGAAACTGAAGCGAGAAGACGTGCTCTTCATATGCTTCGGTAGCGAAGACAACACATCTCTAGCGGATACCTCCGATACATTACGAGATAAGGACATGAGTGATGGGGGAATTGAGCTTTTCCTCCTTTGGCTATTCCGGTCAACCTTGGTCTCAGCATTGGTCTGACGGTCACCAGAATCTTGCGATCTTTGGGAGAGCGTCGCGTCTATTGACATGGTTTGGGAGTACGTGGACGATGTCCGGGTGGACTGAGAAGCATCATCCTTGGGAGGGACCGGCGGCGCTGCTGCAATGGGAGAATTGTATTCTATGGTGGGGGAGACGGCATCATGACGCTGCTTGTCGACTCCTAAACTAATTGGCTCACCACTCGATACAACTTTCCTTGGTCGTGGGGCGCTGAAGTCGTGAACTCGGGTGCCTCTAATACGAGGATCATACACAGGTTCTTCGACCTGGCGCCGTACCGGCAGCTTCAGCTCTGGCATATTCTGACTGGTCTTCCTCCGCATTAATAGCGTGGGAAGAGGATTCTTCAAGAAAGGAAGGCTCTTCTTGCCCCTTGGGACGTCTGGGACCGCAGCTTGACTATGCAAGACTTGTGATTCGGGTGCTAATTTAACACCCGGAGGTCGTTTGCCCGTCGCAGCAGCATTTTGAGTAGGAGCAGTTGCGGCGAAGGAAGAAGCGGCTTTGGCAGGTCTAACGGGAGGCGGCGGACGATTAGAAAAGTTGGTCGTAGCCGCACTCCCGTGGGTATTGACTGGTGTAGGATCCGATACATTGGCAGCATTCCTGTCCAAGGAGCCTGGTCTCAGTGCTGCTTGCTCTCGGCGGTAATTCTGCAACGCTAGTCCACCAATAAAGCTACTACTCTCGTTGTAGGGCGATCGCGGCAAAGGCTTAGGTTCCTCGCGCTGTCTTGTTTCGACATCCCCAAGGTCTATCGACAAATCGGATTCGGCCGAGGAAATTCTAGCAATTGGCGGCAGGACTGGAGGTTGTTCATATTGTTGAGGTTGCGACGGCGGCGGCGGCGGTGGTGACTGAGGCTGCGGTGGTATCGGTTTCGATAGTGTTGGCACCGATTGCGACGGTGGCTGTCCGTGGGCGTGGGCGTGGGCGTGGGCGTGGGCGTGGGCGAAGGGTACGGATGTGGCGGATCGCGGTCGGATCTCAGGAGCTGGGATGCCATCTTCGGGGACTAGCTGAGCTGGATGAAGGGAGGCGGCATCCCACGGATTGCTTTCGGGGACGGGAGATGAGGGATTGGACGGGCCCCGTCTGTGGAAGCGCAGATGCGAGAGCATTCCGATGGGTTGGATCTAATAAGTTAGATCTTGCAGATCGAGCCCGAACATGACTCAGGCAGGAATGGCGTCGGGAGCGTTGGCAAGGACAGGCGTGCTATTGTGATAGTGATAGCTATCGTGGTTCGGAAGGTGGAGAGGAACTTGTTTGTTTGTGTTGCTGACGACTGTCGCATACGAAGAAATGGATCGTCACGATCGCGGATCGACACCTATGAACATGAGGCAACCAGTGTGTTGGATATAGGATATATACATGCATCAACGATCACGGTATCGTAAGGACTTGGTCAGGCAGTGTAGGTAGTTCTGAGTTGAATACGTTGAGAAGGTCCGCGGGGAGGAGGAGCTATAGATTTCTATGTCATTGGCGAGTAGTTGAGCTTGGATTTTTTTCAGGTTCAAGTTCCTGGTCGATTTCGGGGTGTCGAGTCCTTCTGCTTGCTGTCTTTCAATGTCACCACTACCCACCTTATCTCCACTCACAATCCAACGCCCTATTACGTCCCTCCCACTTCTCCTGTCTCCCGCACATGTCACATGTCGAGGCCCCATACCGTTACCTACCTAGGTACCTAAAACTTCTGGCCTAATGTCCCTGAAATTACCGGTATTCGGGGGGCGGCCCGCCGCCGCGCCCCCCCCCGGCAGCGCGGCAGGGGGGGGTGAGAGGAGGGCGGGCCGCGGCCGCGGGCGAGAGGGGGAAGGGTGAAGGTA